>CM070721.1:43741024-44179124 GCA_036346275.1 Otatea glauca | reverse complement strand
TGATCTTTGACGCCGTGATTGCGCCACGTGGTTGAGATCTGGCTGTCGGTTGGGATCAACTGAGATAGTGACGCGTGTCATGCATGAATCTCGAGGCAATTGGCTAACGTCAGCAGTGACGTCAGTGCTGACGTCATCTGGTGGGGGCCAAGCGCACAGTTCTGTGGACCGAGTCCACGGTGGACCGACCCGAGCCGTGGACTGGGTCCATAGACCGAGGTGACGTGGCTTCACCAGAGTGCGCCACATGTCAGCTGACATCATGCTGACACAATAAATCGTTTTTTCTATTGAAGAATAATTATGTTAATTCAGTTTATTCTTTTTAATATATTTGCAAACTTTGAAAAGCCATAACTTTTGCATTTTAACTCCGATTGAGGTGATTCCAATTTCTAAAAATTTGTAAAATCAAGATCTATTTATTGGTTAATTTTGTGGAAGTTTTAGAGTTGAAATTGCTCCCTGTAAATTATATTTATTGTGTATTTATTTATTTCGAGTAGACGTTGATTTGCCGGAAAGCTTTGCGGGAGAATTTCCAGCGCAAGACCAAGCTCCAAATCAGGATCAGCAACTCTTTGAAGGCAAGTGATGCTTTGACCATTTTGATCCTAGTTTCTTTTGAACATATATTTTTCTTTAAAACTATGCATGCTAAATTAATTAAAATATATTTAAATGAATTTGGGTAATTTAGCTAATCAACCCATACTGTTAATGTCACCTTGAAATTACTATTTGTATATCTTTAAATCATTGTCCACCCTAAGGTTATTCAGATCTGTTGGATGTTAATATGATGCCAACACGGAGGCTAGACCGTGAATAGATGCTTAGCCTTGCAACGAATCATTAATGATAGTGTGCTTGTTGAACTTGATGGTCTTAGGTTGAAGAATGCTAGCACTAGTTATGTTGATGCTATTCCGTTGAGGCTAGTTTTCTTCATGCTCACTCTACTCCTTCATGTTCAAATTGCCCTAAGTTGCTTGCCGAAATTGATGCCATGAGCGATCACCTTAGGAAGCTTTCTTCTAGAAACGATGAACTTGAAATGCATGCTTCTAAGGACCCAGTCAGCTCATGTGAGGGTTGTAGGCAACTAAAACTTGACAATGATACTTTGAATGTCAAGTGTGATCAACTTGCTAAGGACTTAGTAGTTAAGTCACAAACTGGTTGTCTGATGTGTGTTGTATTTAAGGATAATGTGGATAAAATCCATTTTGAGCTTAGGAAGAAGTTAGAAGACCAAAACCCTTAGGAATAGAAATTCTCCTTGTGTTTCTTGTGAGGCCCTCAAGATTGAGGCAGCCGTGCTAAGGGAACAAAAAGCACGTGCTGAGAGATCTTCTCTTTCTGGTTCTCCTTCTTCCTCTCCTTCCCCCTGTTCTTCATGTGTCTCGTTCTTCCGGGAGTGTGAGTATCTCATGAGCACTCTCGAGAAGTTTGTTGGAGGCAAGAAGAAGCTCAATCTCATCCTAGACCAATCCATGATTAGTCGATTCAATCAAGGTCTAGGATTTGACTACTTGGAGCATGCTCGGGCGCATCCTCCCACCATTGTGCACGGCTCCAAGAGTGGTGAGATCGTGGTAGCTCCCAGGGTGAGTACCACTTTGTTTAGGTCTGCTGGGGTTATCCATGGGACTTCTGACCAGATGGGTGTTACTCCTGTTGCTTCTGCCTCTAGCAAGGCGAAGTACACTCGCACCTTCTGTAAGAAGGATGGTCACCTAGTAGATTTTTGCTTCAGGCGCGCCAAGAACACTCGGCGTGAGCGTGTTGCTGCTCTTAGGGGTATTCAGGGTCATCCCCAGACTCTGAGTGCTCCTAAGGCACACACTGCTTCTAGACAGGTTAGAGAGTCGCCTGTTTTTGGGCAACGTCCGTGACTCGGTTTCAGTCGTTCATTCAATTTTAGTCCCGAGCTGCTCAGGGTCGGGCTTTTTCCACCGCACTTTGATATTCCTCGCTTTTCCCATCGAGGTAGATATCAGCGCGTGAGGTGTTTGCTGGTAGGATATCCAGCAAATTCTTTACCGATGGTCCGGTTTGCACCACGGCACCAACCCAGCCCAGCTCCTAGATCATCTACTAGAGTTACTTCGGTCGTGGAGAGTAGAGCATCATGTAGATGCCAGAGTCCAATCTTTTTCTTCTATGGTCGGCACCTCTAGGCGCCGTGGTGGTTCAGTTGTTGGGTTCCTAGATCTTCTCTTTGTCCCAAGATCGAGTCATCTTTCTCTCGTATGCATTGACCAGGTTCGCTCGGATGGGGAAGGGAGATGTTTGGATTGTCGACCGTAGTTCTCGCCATATGACCGGAGATTCTCGCTGGTTCTCTTCCTAGTCCGAGCCCCGGTGATGAATTGATCACTTTTGGGATGCTTCATCGTAGAGTCATTGCTAAGTGCACCATTTGCATTAATGACAATTTCATTCTTAAAGATGTTGCCTTAGTAAGTGTCGCAATACAACTTGCTTTTTGTTTCTCATTATTGATGACTCTTTGAGGTGAGTTTCAAGAGTAGCGCTCAGAGAATCCTCGATTCATCGTGAGGGTTAGTTTATGGGATTTCTAGATTTGGGAGAGTCTTCCGTGCTCATTTTTCTGCTTCTTCCGAGACTCTCTTTGGTGTTTAATTGCTTCGAGTCCCGTGATCTCTCCTTCCTCGCATAGGAAACTTGGTCACATTGGTTTTGATCATTTGACCCGAGTTAGCAGCCATGACCTCATTCGTGGTTTGCCCAAACTCAAAATGGTCAAAGACTTAGTTTGCTCTCCTTGCTGACATGGCAAGATGGTTGCTACTTCTCATCCCCCAGTCACTATTGTGATGACTGATGCAACAGGATAGCTTTTACATATGGACACTGTTGGTCCAACTAGAGTGCACTCAATGGGTGGGAAGTGGTATGTTCTTGTCATTGTTGATGATTTTTCGAGGTACTCTTGGGTGTTTTCATGTCCTCAAGGATGAACTTTTACCCATTTTAGGGTCCGGTTCATAGGTTGTCTTTTGAGCTCCCTAGTGCCTTACGAGCTATAATGCTAGGATAATGGCACTGAGTTCAAGAACTCCTATTTTGAGAGTTTCGTGTGAGTTTGGTTTAGAGCATCGCCTCCTCTCCCACGCCCCTCGGCAAAATGGCGAGTGGAAAGGAAGAACAAGACCCTAGTAGAGATGGCTAGGACGATGCTAGATGAGTACAAGATTCTAAGAAGTTTTGGATGAGGCTATAGCTACGCTTGCCATGTTTCTAATCGTATTCTTGAGAGCACATTTGCATCGCACTTCTTATGAGTTGAGGTATGGGCGAAAGCCCAGTGTTTCTCATTTTCGTGTGTTTTGTTGCAAGTGTTTCATTTTGAAGTCTGGTAACCTGGATAAGTTTGAGTCTCGCTCTTCTGATGGTAAGCCGGTGATGACTCCTATGGCCACCACTGCTGTCCTCGAGCCCGATGAGGATGGTGAGCCTGCTGATCAAAAGGAGTTCCGGAGTATGACTGGCTCCCTCCTGTATCTCACCGCTTTGAGGTCGGACATAAATTTTGGCTGTGTCCGTGTGCTCGATTTGAGCTTCTCCTCGCCTCTCACCGCCAAAGCGGTGAAGCGATCTTCGTGTACCTTCGTATACCACCGATTATGGTATTTGGTACTCTTCCTCTTCTTGTCCGTCCTTAGAGCCTTTTTCGATGCCAACTTTGCTGGGTCAGAGGATAGATAAGAAGAGCACTTCGCACTTGCCAATTCATTGGCACTTCTCTGTTTCTTGGTCGCCTAGGAAGCAACCGAGTTGCACAATTCACCGAGGCCGAGTATTTTGTCGCAACATTGTTGTAGCCAGTGGTCCGATGAGATCGACCTTATGGGACTTTGGGTTAGAGATAGAGAGTGTGCCACTTTTTGTGACAACACTTCGCAATTTGCATTGCTAAGAACCCAGGCAAAGATTCCCTGCACTAAGCACATTGACATTAGATATCACTTCCTTAGAGACCATGTGGAGAAGGGTGATATCGCGCTCAATTCATAGAGAGTGATCTTCGCTAGCCAATATCTTTACCAAGCCTTTGGATAGCTTCAGATTTGTTGCCTTGAGGAGTGAGCTTGAGTCGTGAGCCCTTACGCCTATCGTGAGGGGAGCCGTTTGTATATTATGTATAATATATTCTCTTCCAGCTTTTTTCTTTGTGTTTCTTCCGGTGTTTTTGGTCTTATTTTCTTGAGTTGAGTTCACTCACTTAGACTTCTGCATGCTTTGCATGGACCTCTTATCTTGTGCTTTAGGTTGCTATCATGCGTGATTACCTTTCTCTTTTCTCTCTAGGTTGAGTTCCCTCACGCCTTATAAGTCTAGTAGGTATTGGGCCTCCTGGGTAGATAGGGTCCTGTGCACTCCTTAGTTGGGATTTAGAGTCACCTTCCCTATGTCACCACTCGGAGAAGATAAGAGCGAGTCTGAGCCATAGTGAGTCTCTTCTATCTTTTTATGCTCAATAGCCACCCACTTGCGCTTTCGACTTCTTCTCCTTATTCTGCTTTTTCTCGTTGTTATTGAGTTCATTTGGGTTTTCTTTATGCTTAATCTTGATAATAACTCAACTTTAACCAGATTTGAGCTAAAATTGATTCATTTGTTGAGGGGAGTTTGGGAATCTGCTCATGCATTGCACTTAGACTGCATTTTCTGCTTTATGAGCTTTGCCTATTATGCAATTGACTCAATCTTCATGATATACATCATGCTATATCTTTTGAAGAAAATCACTAGCTTAGATATGTCCAAGTTCATTTATCATGCTAAGCTTAAGTGAAATCAAAACTTGAAAGCTTTAAATGAAAACTTGATGAAACATTTTGCTTTTACTTACTAAGTTTCTTCTCTAGGGGCTTTTACCATGAATTGTGAAATTTTGGATTTCTCTAGAGTCCCTATAGCAACTTGGGTGAAATTTGTTTGATCCATATTTGAGTCCTTCAAAATCGCTCATATGTGCTAAATTGAAATAAAAAAATTGACTCTTTTGTGCAAAATTGATCTCAACACTTTATATTCACGAGACTGCTTCCCATTGCATTTGGGATGAACTTGGAATATATTGTGTATGACCAAGATCATTCTCTTAAGAGTTACTCTTGAGATGATCGAAAATGGCTTGAGTCAATCAATAAAAAATGCAAATATCAAACACATAAGTGGGTAAAGAATGCAAATAATGTCAAACATTTGCACCCCGCTATGTTTTTCAAAGTCTTAAAGAAAATTTGCATAAATTGAAAAATGAGCTAGAAGGACCTTATATGCACTTCAAAATTCTCCAAAGTGTTGAGTAGGTTGAACTCTAGGTTTTCCATTTGATCCTTGAGTGGTTTTGCCTTTAGCTTTGAAACTTTGCTAAGCTTTGCACTTGTCAAATCTTGCTAAAAATGACACATTTTCAAAACTTAGCTTATGAGCAAAATTTGTTATTTGCACTTGGACATATCTTAGTTTAGTCATAATCTGAGATTGATAAGCTTGGTGTCATATCTTGTCATTACGATCATTTGATAATCTTCAAAGCTCCTTAGGTTGCATTTCATGCATACATAAAAAGGGGAGAAAATCCATTTTGATGCCTATATTGCCAAAAGGGGAGAAATCATAGAAAATGCATCATTAAAAATGTGAAAGCTTATTTGGTTCTTATGATCTTTGTAAAAGTTTTGCTAAACTGTGGATCATAATCACATAATCATATTTGGCACTTATGATTGGATTTTAGAGCTTTTGGTGGAAAACTTCCTCTTTCCTTGATTTAGCCCTAAAATATGTGACTTGGTCATGTTCTCAGTCTATTCTCTCGACCATGTGTGGTTTTGAAATCAAATTGCTTTCTTCTTATCTTACTCAAACTCAAATTTATGCCTTTTGTGTGGTTTGTCAAGATACTCATCATGGGGGAGATTGAAGGACCATGTGGAGGTCCATCCATGTTAGTGATGAGTATTTGACTTTATATGATCTAGGATAGCTTAGATTTGAGTTTTTATTTAAATTTGATTTCAAGTTGGAGTTGCATTTGCGACGGACCAAATTTCTGAGAGTTTCACGTATATGCCGGACCAAATTTCTGAGAGTTTCACGTGTATGCTGGACCAAATTTCTGAGAGTTTCACGTGTATGCCGGACCAAATTTCTATGAGTTTCACGCTTATGACGGACCAAATCTCAATGAGCTTCATGTGTATGATGACCAAATGTCGTATGAGTTTCACGTGTATGACGGACCAATTTTACTCGCGTGCAGTAATATGCATTTTTGAAAGTCTTCCGTGCTCAAATAATTATTTGTTCTACATGAAAGTTGTAGATAATTTCAAGACGCATCTTTTAATGTTCACAAGTTTTTCATTTGAGCAACACAAAAATCATAGAAAATCGGAAGGTTAATAGTGAGTTTCACGCTTATGATTTAACCAATTTTCATTTGCGCTGACCGATTCTTGTTAGCACTTTTAAGGGTCTTTCCGTGCTCAAACAATTATTTGTTCTACATGTGTCGACTTTTGTAGTCGGCAATGAATTTATGGGGTAGGCGCCGATCTCAAACTCAAGGTCACACAAGAAAAGGGGTTTATACAGTGTTCAGCTCTCATGAGGAGATAATACCATAGTCCTGTGCCGGGATTATATGGATCTCTTGGATCTGGGTTGCTCAAAGCACAATATGCTCTGGCGATATGAGGTGTTCTATGCTCTATGGCTTGATTGCTCTATGCTTGGATGATCGGATCCCCTTTGTTGCCCGCCTCTCCTTATATAGCGGGGTGGGGCGGTTTACGAGTCCCGATCGGTTTGGAGATTCCGATCGGTTACAAGATTCTAGTCGCTAATAGGATAGAGTTTACATCTTTATCTATCCTTCTAACGACTTGGATTACAATCAGATCCATCATTTCTAAACATAAGTTCAACTTCCTTTAGGATATGTCCTCAAGCGCGGCAATGGGCCCGACGCTGGAGTATCTTCTGGCCTCCTCTTAGGCTTGTCATGAGGGTACCCGGGTTCTTATATTCCATAGTAGCCCCCGAGTCCTTTGCGATCGAGTTGTCGCCTTCCTAGTTGCAGCCCAACTGAGTCATGCTTCACACCGAGTGCTTCCAGTTCTTGACGCAGCTTCCCGACTAGTTTTCCTTTACAGCCGAGTGCCCAGTTGTAGGCAAAGAGATCGTGACGGACTCAATAGAGCTTCACGTGTTAAACTTTCCGAGTGGTTCCTAGCCCCATTATTGGAATACTGGTAGTCGGCTCATCTTGGGGCATACTGTATCCCAAACGATATGCAGAAGTCAAAACGTTTTTTCCCTGCCAAGGCAAAATTCAGCCGCTCCCTTTAAATTCATTCGTCCGGTTGTTGATGTCGCTGCTGAAGCGCTGGCTCACACACGTCAGATCTAAATTTAGTAGCCCCAAATCATGTATATGCGTAACTTAGGCAATGTAAAACAATTCACTCGGATGTGATGTCCGATCGTGTATATATAATTTTATAGTTTTTTACTCTTTTCCTTATTGATTTTGAATTCATCCGAGTGGTTTGATTCTTTTGTTTAAGCACTCGCCCGACTAGTCTAGCCCCGAGCGCTGGGAGTCGGCTCATGGCTCTTTTTCCTAGGCACATGTTTTGGGTGACTAAGGTTCGCTGCTCATGGGGTCGAGCTTCACAATTTGGAGTTATCGCACTCGATTCACTCGCAATCGTTAAGCAAAAGAAGAAAAAACAACTCAAAAAGATGTGCGCAAGACGCTTATTAGGTAGCCCCGACTTATCGCTTAGTTGTGGGTCAACTAAGTAGCAAGTCAGAAAGTCAACAATTTTATTTATAATGACATAATTGAGTAAAAGCGACTTAGCCGCTTTATGCTCCATATGTTGTCGACGATCGTGCCATCTTTGCTCGGGCGCAGCGAAGGCTTGTAGATGAGTTGTAGGCGGCGCTTGGGGCGCAGCGTGGCTCGTGGTCGCGGCCAAGGTGGCGCCGGCGCAGCGTAGGCTCGTGACTGTCGCCAAGGTGGCGCTGGCGCAGCGTGGCTGGCGGTCGCCAAAGTGGCGCCGGGCGCAGCGAGGCTCGTGGCCATGCCGAAGGTGGCGCCGGGCGCAGCGAGGCTCGTGGCCGCGGCGGGGTGGCGCCGTGGCGCAGCGAGGCTCGTGGCTATACCGGCGGTGGCGCTCGGCGCAGCGTAGGCTCGTGGCGAAGGCCGAAGTCGCGCGGGAGCGCAGCGCGCTTCACCTACCGCTTTTCGATTTCGTTAAATTGCGCCGCCACCATGGCCTTGATCCGCCACGATCGGGCCGCGCTATCCGATGCAATCATCGGGTCCAGCTTTGTCGAGAAGCGCCTTGGAGGCGATAACGCTCGCATTGGCGCGGAAAACGGCTTGATCTCCCAACTCGATTGCGGGAGGTCCTCGCGACATTGCGCCGCGAGATCGGGCGATCGCACTCGCACTCTCCTTACCTTACGAAGACGATCTTCCCCGCAGCCTTCCTATTCTTCTTGTTGGCGCGGAGATCGGTCTTCGCTCTTCTATCGCGAAGATGCCACGAAGATCGCAGCAATTCCTCGTGACGCCGATCGTTTGCCGCCAATTCAAAGTGACATACCCGAGATGGGTTGGCTCGATCTTTACCAGATCGGATCTGTTTTGGACCGCATGGATAAGCTCTCCGCGCAAGATTCGGCGAAGTCCGTGCTCGCTTAAGGCCCGGCCGAGACGAAGGTGGCGACGAATCCACCGATTCACGCCATTGAGTCCGTGGGAAAAGATTATAGCGCTTCTACCGGGCGCGCTAACCGCCGATTTTTGTAGTCGCAATGAATTTATGGGGTAGGCGCCGATCTCAAACTCAAGGTCACGCAAGACAAGGGGTTTATATAGGTTCAGTTCTCGCGAGGAGATAATACCCTAGTCCTGTGTGCTGGGATTATATGGATCTCTTGGATCTGGGGTTGCTCAAAGCACAATATGCTCGGGCGATATGAGGTGTTCTATGCTCTATGGCTTGATTGCTCTATGCTTGGATGATCGAATCCTGTTGTTGCCCGCCTCTCCCTTATATAGCGGGGTGGGCGGTTTACTGAGTCCCGATCGGTTTGGAGATTCCGATCGTTACAAGATTCTAGTCGCTAATAGGATAGAGTTTACATCTTTATCTATCCTTCTAACGACTGGATTACAACAGATCCATCATTTCTAAACATAAGTTCAACTTCCTTTAGGATATGTCCTCGCGCACGCAGTGGGCCCGACACGGGAGTATCTTCCGGCCTTCCTCTTAGGCTTGTCATGAGGGTACCCGGGTTCTTATATTCCACAACATGAAAGTTGTATAGAATGTCGAGACGCATATTTTTCATGTTGACAAGTTTTTCATTTGAGCAAAATAAAAAAGCATATAAAATCGGGAAGATTAACAGAGAATCTCACGTGTATGACGGACCAACTTTGACAGCGTGCAGTAATATGCCTTTTTGAAGGTCTTATCGTGCTCAAAAAATTATGTGTTATACATGAAAGTTGTAGAGAATTTTGAAACGCAACTTTTTCATGTTGACAAGTTTTTCATCTGAGCAATATAAAAAATCATAAAAAAATTGAGAAGATTACTGCTGTATTGAAAATTGGATACTACTCTTTTGGTCTGTTTTGGTCTGTACTTGTAACATCCTGAAATATTTGAACAGTAAAAGATGTACGGTATAAGTTTGAGAATAAGTATTTCTGGAGCTTTCAGTATTGTTTGCTCCAATTAGAATTTCCTTAAACTTTTGTGTTTTGTGAAAAGATTAAATAAAAGGAAAAACAAAGGAAAAGGTAAAAAGAGGAAGATAAAATTTAGAATTTTTTTTACCATGGGTCCTATTCAAGCTGGTGATAATGTTTGACCAGTAAATAAAATTTTTACAAACTTGGGGTTAAGTTAAATAAAGCATGTATCTACTTTTTGACTAAAAACAGTGAATCAAAAAGCAGGAAGAAAAATAACCAATGTCAAGTAAATCAAATAAAATTTATACAAAGCCCTGGAGGTACAATACATCACTGGAAAAAAATTTATAATTAAATGAATTGATATAAGCCTCTTAAAAATTCAAATACAGTGGGTCCAAAACGTAAGGAAAATAGTTGTCAGAATTTTTATAAAATAATTGTTCATGTTTTTGATTTGATAATTTTACAGTAATCCAATTATAAGTATTTGAACCTCTCAAAAAAGTTTAAAAAATAAATCCTAGAAAATTAACCTTTAATTAAATCAAAATCGAAATCAAAGTTCGTGACCAGGGTAAGGTGTCAGAATTTTAATAAATTTTATAAAAGGAATTGTTATCTCAAAATTTTCAGTAGACGTCTAGCTCCTAGTAAGACTTGGTCAAAAATTTGGGAAAATCTGGAATCAGTTTGAGGTTTAAACAAATTCGAAATCTAGAATTTTCCTGTTCACCAAATCACATTAAACACTCTTTTCTCCCAGCACAGTGGGCCCAGATGTAGAAACTTTGACGCTACCGGTGAGCCGAGGCAAAGCTGTCTCGCTGCCAGCTGGGCCCCGCCCCACATGTCAATCTCACGCGTGTTTTTCCCTTCCCTTTCCTCTCCTCGCCGAGGCGAAGTCGCTGTCCCCGCATCGCCCTTCGCCGTCCGGCTCCACTCGCCTGTCCGGCTGAGGCTCAGCCTCCACGTCGTAGAGCTCCTCCTCCTCAGGCCCACTTGACTCGGCCGAGCCGCACCAGGAGGTGGCTACGCCGCCGTAGCGCCAAGACAGGAAGACGACCGATGCAATGCTCGGCTCAATCAAGTGTAGCCGCGATCATTTGGCTTTAAGCCTTGTATTCGCGGCGCAGCGCCCTCACGCACCCCACTTTTCCATTTCACGAGCCGAGCCTCAAGGGGCGTCGCCTTCCTCGCTCGCCTGAAGGAGCTCGAAAGGGAGAAGCCAACATTCAGTCATCTCGCCCCATTTCTTCGAATCGATTCCGCCAAAGCATCCTAGGATCATTGATCAACAACCGCTTTTGTCCCTTTTGCTCACAGAAGGCCGCACCGCCGCTTCTTCTTCCTCACGGCCGCGCGTGGCAAGCCGCTCTGCACCTTCTCCGACCCAACCATCGTGTGAGCTCGAATCTCTCATCGCATCAGAGCTCACCTAGCCCTAGGCCGCGGAGTTCTAGCCATTAATCGCTCTTCGCTGTCGCGCCATGGCGCCAAAACCCTCACGGTGGCGGCCACCTTCCCGCCACCTCCCGGCGAATGGGTACCACCCATGGGTGCGCACGAGCATGCCGGTGCCCATGGTGTTTGCCATTCGCCATGCATGCCGGCTGCCACGGCTGGCGAGCAAAGAACCGCGGCGCTGCTTCGAAGTCGCCGATCGCGTGTCCCACACGCCGTGGTCGAGCGCTTTGAACCCGCTTTTGCCGCTAGAGAAGGCGCTTTCAAAGAGCGAAAGCGCACTGATTTTTGGATGATTTTCAGAAACCGGCCAAAATTCAAATCTTAATAACTTTTGAATCATCTGGCCAAATTGAGTGAAACTAGTTTCTAAATTCGTATAAAATTCTTTAGTTTTAGAATATACAAAAATTTCTGAAGATGAGTAAAATGTGATTTTAGGAAAAATCAAAGAGAAGCTTAAGTGTAAATAAGGTGGTATGAATAAAATATTTTTGGGATGATCCAATTAAGGAAAGGTAAATTTTTGTAGAGTCTCTGGGTTATGAGTATTCCAAATAAACAAAATGTTCCCATGATATCTTATTATATATCATGTTTGCTAAGAAAAATGAATACTAAACATGAAAATGAAATTAAGTAAATAAAAGAAAGGATTAAAGTTGTAATGCTTAAAAGTTCATCCTAATGGGGCTTAAACCATTGGGGATTAACTCAGGTGAAAAATACTCAAAGAAAAATTTATGTGATAGTTGTTTAATTAAGAAAAACAACACTTGTAATAACCAAAATAGATGTAAATTGCTATGAACCAGTCCAAAATAACTTAAATTTGATTTTGAAACACTTTTAAGATCATGCCCTGATGTCAGGAAGAAAATGGATAAAAGATGTTGAATGGTTTAGTAATAAATGAAAGTGAAAGATTGAAATGTTATAAGTTAGTTTTTGTGTTCATATAGCCCTTTTCAACATATGATAAAATGGATTATATGAATGAGAAGGAATGTAAAAATGGTATAGAATCACTTCACAAAGTATATACTAGTAGATTCTAGAAAAAGAATGGCTTTTTGCTAAGTTTTGTATGCAGAATAAGTTAGTGGAATGAGTCTACTTTTTATGTTTTTGCTGAATGATTGAAGCAATTAAGCTTTTTCAAATATGTGTAAAATAACTCATCCAAGTAAGAACATTAAGAAGAATAGTGTAGAATTGATCACCAAAGTTTGTATTACTAGATTCCAGAAAAATATTCTGTTTTAGAGCTTTGGTTCACTTAGTTTTCATGAGTGTAATAACCTTAGTCTAGAGTTCAACCAAGCCTTTTCAACAATAGTTTTCAAGCCTCATCCAAACCCTAAAAGTTAAAACAAGTTATTAGAATTGACAATTAAAGTATGCTCTAGCTAATTCAAGACTTAAACTCTAATTTCTTTAGCTAATGCACATAAATCTTGTTAGGTTTATAACCCTAAATGATATAGTTTTTGGTGCTCTCTTCTTGAACTTTTGAGAAAACAGAGAGAGCTCTGGTTTCTTTGGTTGTTGCATCCTCCAAAGAAGCTAGTGAACAATCTTTTCATTTCAAATGATTTTAGCATCTATAATTCGATGTTTGAATTCAAATATTTCATGAATAGCAACCTCCTGTTAAATTCGAATTGTGTTTATCTATCCGCTCGTCTGCTTTTTTTGCCATTTGGAGTTTGTCGATATTCTTTTATTCTTCTTGTTCTCGATTTAGTAGAAGCCGACATCATCGAAGAAGAAGAAGACGGTTCTGCAGATCCAGATTTTATTCTCGATGTTGATTTGCAAGGCAAGCAATCCCTTGAACATGTTGAGCCCGATAATTCACCTACCTTATGTTGCTTTTGCTTATGTACAGTGCATCCGGATAATTCTCCATAAAAGTGCTAATTTTGGTTAGATCGGTAGTTAATCCCGTGAATTATGGTTTGTCTCAATTTGTATGGACATGTGAACCTTGTAAACCTTAGTTTGAACTAGACATACTTAATGTCGTGTTTGGGTATAATCGCTAGCCTAATATTCTTGCTCAAAGCTTTGCGTTGTCTCTTTTCAATCTTTCAACCTATATATGATCTTTTGGAAAATGGTTGGTTATATTTGGCTAAAAACCTCAAACAAAAGTATGATTTGACGCTGGTGATTATTTGGCACTAGCCGGTTGTGCAAAAGGATATGCACGTAGTTAGGTGGAGTATCGCCTGTGTCGAATTAAGGACCGAGCGATGGGACGGTGAATCCATGTTTTTCGTACAACCACGAGAGCTTGTATGGGCGGGTCTTAGCCTATTAAGTTGTTTAGATGTGGCTTTGCATCTATGGAAGGCGAGATTGCACAGCATTCCGGCCAGTCCGCTCAGAGGGGTTTTACATACCAATGCAACGGTACGCCTTGCCTCGACAGAGACTTGGTGTGTGTGTGATACATGTGGATCTACGGCTTGGGTGAATGTCTCGCCTTCGTGGCGAGGGTTAACGCCCGGCCGTGTAAAGCCACGCCTAGATAATGTAACGGCTCAGATGATCTCCTTGCCGACACACCAAAGGAAGTGTGTTAATCGCCCGCAAAAGAGGTTGATCATTCCTTGTGGATAAAGTGTACACTCTGCAGTATAAATCTAATCGATTAGCGCCTACCATGATCAAGGGCACTTGGTGATGTTATTCCATGCTAGAGTTTTTTGGGTGCTTTCAAAAATGGGTTGTGGTTTTTGGAAACCATTTAATAACCAGCTTTTGTGTCAAAGGATCGGCACTGGGGTCATATGCAGTCGGGTAGACTGGGTTGAAAATCTGGAATATTTGCTTATCATTCTGTCTTTCAATTGCTTTTATTAAAATGTGATGTTGCAATCTATTATGCTTATTCATTTTAATGTTTTCATGCAACTGCAAAATAACTATAGCCTGTCATTTGCTCAACCTGCATAATTATTTATTTGCATCTGTGAACAAATATAAGTCTTGCTGAGTACCAATGTACTCAATCTTGCATCTGCTGTCTCAGAGGAAGAAGACTGCGATCTTCGAGACGACGCGTTCTTCCAAGCAGGTCTCGGGGGTTTTGGCGATAGTCTCTTCTAGGTTGCCTAGTCAGTGCCTGAGGGTTTAGTGGGGAACCGCAAGGCTGTTTGGAGTTTCAGCTTCCTTTTTGTTTTCCGCTTTTAATTTCCGCTGTTAAAATGGTTTAAATTTGTACTGAAGTCTGTATAATTATTCAGTTATGTAAGTTCTTCTGTTTGTTTGCGTGTATGATTTTGATATGAATGTTGTAAACATGTGAGTGCTAGCTACTGATCCAGGGAATAGCACAGTAATCACATGGAGGTTCCTGTTCATCAGAACGGGGCCTCACAGTACTAACCCAAATTCGTGATAAAACTGATGCGCTGGGTTCATGGTGGAACCAAGAAGGGTCTTCTTGTCTTTGTGGATGTAGGACTTCATTTGGTGGTCATGGTGAGGCGAAGGGAGGCTAGAACTAGGCTTGGGATGCCCGGAGGTTCAAGTTGGCCGGAAGTTCGCTTAAGATGGCCTGAGATGAAGCCGGTGCAGCTTCTAAGAGACAAGAGATCGTGGAGAAGCTAGCTTATCACTACTTGGATCAAGGAGAGTCAGAGGGTTGCGCTTCCGAAGATAAAGTAGTGGATAAAGTGTAGCTTGCTTTCAGTGTACTAGAAAGTACTTGAGTGTAGTTGAGAGTTGTTGAGAGTGACAAGGTAAGGATTAAACTCGCTCTTGGAAGTTGGCTTAGGATTGAAGCAAGACATCCAAGGGTAGGAATTGATCCTGTGTCACTATAAATAGAGGGGTAGGGCAACCTCCCTCTTTGAAGGTTCCGAGGTTTTTTCGCTCATTTGAGTTTTGCCCACTTTGTTGTGAGGCTTTGTAAACCTCCTTCCGTAAATGAAATGTTATTCATTTATGTTCTTGTTTCATTTCCTTTACGCATTTACATTACGCACTTAAATTCTCGCTATCTAAATTCGCATTTACTTACTTGCAATTTACTTTACATAATTTAGATTTGCCTCATCTCCTTCTACATGCTATTGAATCTTTGTTGAAATTCATGGTTGATGAACTCTTCTCTTGATTCGATGCTTTCAATCATTTAGGCAATCCTTATGCTCTTGTTGCAAGTTGTAACTGTGTTCTTGAAATGCGTAAACGTGTGACTTGCGCTTCTTTAGTTTTGGTTTGCTTCTAGTTCTTGTTGCCAAGGATGAGAGATTGATTGATAAATCTTCACCGTAACATATCCAAGTCCTCTAGGCAACCCCGTTCAAGTTCGCAAAGAAACCGATCTTTTGTCCCTTCATGATGAATTCTTAATTGATCGAGTTTTGGTGTTTACTCCGTGATATCTTGCTTGTCGTGACGTGTGAGAAGGCATTCACCTATCTTGATCATTAGAATCTCACAAGCAAGCCAAGATCACAGATTAGCTTTTGGAGTCATCCTGTTTTCTGAACACTACTTGTGTTTTTCTAATCTCTGTTCTTTACAAGCAGTACTGAGTCTTTGGCTAGTATTTGTCCAAGAGGTGGGAAAATTTATTTTGGGACCATTCAACCCCCTCTGGTCGCCATCTCGGTCTTCCAAAAGTCGATATCTCAATCGGTTTTTGTTCAATACCGACACAAATGAGAGAGTAGAACATATCTCTATTGGTTTTATTATAAAAACCGACACAAATAATAGAAAGCACTACTTTGGTTTTATTTCGAAAACTGAATCGATATCTCAATCGGTTTTTTTTCAAACCGACACAAATGAGAGAGTAGAACATATCTTTATCGGTTTCACTTCAAAAAACGACACAAATAATACAAAGCACTATTATGGTTTTATTTCAAAAACTGAATCCATATCTCAATTGTTTTTTTTTAAATCGACACAAATGAGAGAGTAGAACATATCTCTATCGGTTTCACTCCAAAAACCAACACAAATCATACAAAGCACTATTTTTGTTTTATTTCAAAAAGATTCGATATCTCAATCGGGTTTTTGAAAACCGACACAAATGAGAGAGTATAACATATCTATATTGGTTTCACTCCAAAAACCGACACAAATAATACAAAGTACTATTTTGGTTTTATTTCAAAACTCAATCGATATCTCAATCGATTTTTTTAAAATCGACACAAATGAAAGAGTAGAATATATCTCTATCGGTTTCACTCCTAAACCGACACAAATCATACAAAGCAATATTTTGGTTTTATTTCAAAACTAAATTGATATCTCAATCGGTTGTTTTTAAAACCGCACAAATGAGAGAGTAGAACATATCTCTATCGGTTTCACTCCAAAAAGCGACACAAATCATACAAAGCACTATTGTGGTTTTATTTCAATATCAAGTCGATATCTCAATCGGTTTTTGTTAAAAACCGACACAAATGAGAGTAGAATATATCTCTATCGGTTTTATTATAAAACCGACACTAATACCGCATACATTCACATCCAAGAGATTATATATATTTCTATTGGTTTTATTTTAAAACCAATAGAAATAGTATAGTTTTCTATATCGCTTCCTATAAGAATGCATACAAATGTTGTTCAATGCACTATTTATTTTCCGCAAAACCGTGATGTCCAAATTGCGTAAATATCTCGATCAAAGAGTGAAAAGGCCATAACTTTTGCAAAAATAGTTGGAATTATTTGAAATTTTGCAGAACATACTGTGATAGTACAACTCTTTTCCAAAAAGGATTTTGGCAAAAAGAGTTAGCATTGAAAAAAGAATCCCAAATTCACTTTGTAGGCATGATTTTTGGTCAAAGAGTAGAAAAGTCAAATCTTTCTCAAATAAAGTCCAAGTATTTTGAAATTTCTGGAAATGATTCGATGTAGAGTGCCTTCTTTTTCTTGCAATAAGTAGCTACATACCACAATCCATTGACAAAAATTGTGAAAATTTGAAACGTACACATAACCTTTGCAAACACGAAACTACAATTATGTACAATACAAATATTTCAAACACATAGCAACTGATACAATGATGTAGTCCTTTTATTTACAATACAACCCTTCTTGATGATCTATACGCATGTAATTTCTTCCATATGTGTTGTCGTCGCCGCTAAGACAGGCCTCATCCGCAAACGGAGGTATTTTATCGAATTGGTCGTATTCTTCTTCATCTATGACATTTTCGACACCAATGATCCGCCACTTGCCATAAAGGACGACGTGCAACCTCGGATTGGCCGGATCATGAACATAGAAGACTTGATTTGCTTGCTTCGCAAGTACGAATGGGCCATCTTTATAGGCTAGTCTGTTGAGATCCATAAGAGTAACACATCTCTTGTCGACCTTCACTCCATGTGGAAGTCTCACCCAATCACATCGGAACAATGGAATTTGGCATATTCCGTAATCGAGCTCCCAAATTTCTTCGATCACCCCATAGTAAGAGTTCATTGCCATTGAGGATCCTCCTTTCGAGTGATGTTCATCGGACAAAGCATCTATGCTGACACCACTGTTTTGAACAGTACTCTTCGCATCCTAACTTTTAGTGTAAAAGGTGTACCCATTAATATCGTACCCCTGCCATGTTTGTACATTAAATCTAGGTCCGCCAGCCAATCATTTGATAGTCTCACTAACAGAGACATCCGCCTTTTGTTTGAACCACGTGAGAAATCTATCGTTGTGTTCTCGCATAATGGAAAGCTCATCCATATGTGGATTCTCTTCACGTAATATCGACTTGTGCTGCTCGATGTACCCTACAACTTCTGCGTTGTGCTGCAAGACTGTCAGATGCGCTTTGCAATACATATCAAACCGTGGCCCCGTAAGTTTTGACCCAACGGTTCCTTTGCCAGGAAGTCTGCCCTCATGGCGAGATAGCAGAACACCGATTGCTTGTCTTTTCCCGAGATAGTCCACACAACTCAATAACCTCTTCAGTCCCATAACCTTCAACAATACTACCCTCAGGCTTTGACCGATTCCTCACGTAGGACTTTAATATACCCATGTACCTCTCGAACGGATACATGTAACGTAGGAATGTGGGGCCACATATCTTAATCTCTCTGACAAGGTGAACAACAAGGTGGATCATGACGTCGAAGAACGATGGTAGGAAATGCATCTCAAGCTGACATAGAGTCTGCACCACCTCACTCTGTAAGTTGTCTAGCACATCAGGGTCAATAACTTTGCAGGAGATCGCATTTAAGAAATAATAGAGCTTCGTGATTGCAAATCTGACATCCTCTGGTAGAATATTTCTGATTGCAACTGGGAGCATTTGGGTCATCAAGACATGGCAATCATGAGACTTCATGCCCAGCAACTTCAAATCATCCATGGACACAAGTTTCTTAATGTTTGTAGAGTAACCGAATGGAACTTTAATACCTTCGAGACACTTGTAGAGGTCTTCTTTCTCCTTCTTGGATAGTGTGTAGCATGCAGCGGGGATGTACGGACTTTTTCCATCCTCCTTGATCACTGCAAGGCTGGGCCTTATTTCCATGTAAGCCATGTCGCGACGAGCATTCACACCATCCTTGGTCTTCCCGGGTATGTTCAGTAGGATACCAACCAAATTATCGCAGACATTCTTCTCAACGCATGACATCAATACAATGTCGAACATCTAACTCCTTCCAATACGATAAGTCCCAAAATATGGATCTCTTCTTCCAAATGGTCCTAGGACGAACAAATTTATGGCTCTTTCCGTACTAAAGTTCGATATCCTCCACACGTGAATATACTTGCCTTTCACTCATAGATCATGCAATGCGAAACTTCCTCTTCCCATCAAATTTGTCATCCATCTTACGGATCGATGACTTGAGGTAGAAATCTACGGTGACCCATATACACAGTTTTCTTGGAATTCGGTAGCCATAGGCTCTCAGTCTCCTCTTCACAAATAGGACACGTTTTTGCTCCTTTCGTACTATAGCCCGCCATATTACCAAGGGCTGGGAAATCATTTATGGTGCAAAATACCATAGCCTGTAGGGTGAAATGCTCTCTTTTGTACGCATCCCACACCACACCCCCTCATTCCATAATTTTACAAATCCTCGATCAGTGGTGCAAGGTACACATTAATATCATTTCACGGCTGTTTGGGTCCCGAGATTAGCAACGACATCATAATATACTTCCGCTTCATGCACAACCAAGGAGGGAGGTTGTAGATACACAACAGAACTGGCCACGTGCTGTGACGACTGCTCATGTTACCAAACGGATTCATTCCATCTATACTCAACCCAAATCTTATGTTCCTCATTTTGGCACCAAACTCCTCATGTTTCGAATCAATGTTTCTCCATTGAGCCGAATCAGCAGGGTGTCTCAGCTTGACATCTTCCTTTCGAGACTCATAATGCCAACGTAACAATTTTGCCTCTCTGGGATTTGCAAACAACTGCTCAATAGGGGAATGATGGGCAAGTACCACAATACCTTGGCCGGTGCACCTTTAGTGACCTCTTCACCGCTGTTGCCCCGGCTCTTACGCTTCTCCTTTTGATTGTACCGTTATACACCACAAACTGGACAAACATGTCGCTCCCGATGCGCTACACGGACAAGATGCAATCATTCGGACATGCATGTATCCTTTCTATTTCCATTCCCATGGGACATAGTAGCTTCTTCGCTTCATAAATGCTTGTTGGCAACTCGCTTCCTCTGAAGCAGATCGATAAAAGAACTAGAAGTACATTGAAACTTGTATCCGCTCCAACGGTGTTTTGCCTTCATTCAAACAATGCAAGGACCGAACCCAACTTGGTATATTCTCGCTTGCAACCTATGAACAGTGGTTTGGCATCGCCTTTCATCAAGCTTTTAAACTTTTCAAACTCTCTTCCGTAACTACCTCCACATCCCGCAATATTTGCTCCTAATTCTCCTCCTCAAACATATCAAATCGCAACTTGTCATCCGGTTCCACCGTGTTCGTTGCATACCGACTGTGGTACTACTGCCTCCCGTGATGGATCCAACACGTAATTTCTCACGGCCACATCGAATCGTGGTCCTCATTTGAGCCGAGTTGTTAAATCTTCTCAGACAGTGCAGTCAATGCAAGAATAATATATGAGGTTTACACCCCTCCTCACCATGTCCTCTTCGCAATTTTTTAAACTCCTTAACACCCTCTAAAATTCAAAGACTCACACGACTTTTGTCATATATCCATTCCTTACGGTTCATCCGCAATTAAACTTCACACAATAAATTAAAGAAAATTGGAGTGACACCAAGCTAGCTATTTCAAATATTGAGGCATCATCTAAGTTAATATTACCTTTGCAAAATAGAGGACAAGTTCCAAGATATATAAAATATGTACTCCGATCGATACCTAGATTCTTCCCTGTTTAGAGCTTCCAATTCCCTAGATAGGAGGCATACATTTTTAACATCAACAATGATATCAAACAATCTAATTATATAGTGCAAGAGCTTACAAATCTTTTGATTACAATGAAACAAAACAAGGGTACCAACGATGACTCCTAATCTCTAAAAGGTTTGGTCTAATCCCATTCGAGGATATGGGTTCGGACAAGTTCCTAAGCCGTTGTACAACGCCAGAGAAAATTTCAAGAAGATCTCCTCGCTATTCTCCATATACACGCCTCGCAATGTGTCAAGAGGGTGTGTATCCGAGAATACCAGGAGACGCTACTAAAATCTACTCTTCGCTTGTACAACACAGCTTTAGAACTTGTTCAACTACATATCCTCGAACTCGCCCAAAGAACGTGAATACTTGAGATCGCCGCTTATAAATATGCCATTTCGCTCGTATATTTATAAACAAGCATGCTCAAACGGGAGACGAGGTTCCGCACCTAAACTCTAACATTCATCGGTGTGACAATAATAATTCCATATTAACATTAGAGCACTACAAATTAATATAATTAAATACATGTGTGCTTCTCAAATAAAGAGTGTGAAATATGATAGACATACACAATACCAGTGTAATCTAAACTTTCTTGCGACATATCAAAATTACATAGTGCAAAATTAAAGGGGTTTGAAGGAATGTCACATTTTGAAGAAAACCACAAATTATGCAAAATGAGCGAAAATCTCCTCAAGTTATGGCTTCAATTTTACCCTCTTAACACCCACCCTTGAGGATTTCAAAATTTCTCACCCAAGTGTTGCTTCCAACCACAGAATATGAGCTATTTTTTCGAGTGGCAACGGAGAAATCTCCTCTGGAATAATAACAGAGAAGAATTCAGCTCGAGTGGTATAAATAACCTAACGAGGCACATCACTATCGGTTCTCATATAAAAAGCGATAGTGATGTGATCATACACATCACAGTCGGTTCTTATACGAGAAGCGATAGTGATGAGCGTTGTCATCACAATCGGTTCCCACATAAGAAGCGATAGTGATGAGCACGTACAGATTACTATCGGTTCTTATGTGAGAAGCGATAGTGATGAGCATGTACATCACTATCGTTTCTCACAAAAGAAGCGATAGTGATAAGTCCTCATCACTATCACTTCTTTTGTGAGAAGCGATAGTGATGTAGATTCATCACTATCGCTTCTAAATAAGAACCGATAGTGATGTGTATGCGTCTCATCACTATCGCTTTTATGTGGAACCGATAGTGATGATCATGCACATCACTATCACTTCTCGCATAAGAACCGATTGTGATATTCCCAATGCTACATCACAATCACTTCTAACCTGAGAACCGATAGTGATTATTATTAACATTTCTCCTAAGTCATCTATCAAAATCATTTTTTCCTAAAAACTTAAGAACCGACTCAGATGAAGCGATAGTGATGTACCATTCTCTAGTAGTGGGTGTTGCAATTCTTTAAAAAGATGGTCTCTTGACGTAAAGTTGCTCTAAAAGTTGCAAATAACTGATAGTTCCACTAGTAAAGCTGCAGTTTTGTGGAATTTCCTCATTAAGGTAATGCCCAAATCTGATTTTCAGTGTAAAAGTTCAAAGTCCAGGGGATACATCTTTAGCCCATGTACTAAGCTAGATTCACTCTTGCCACATATCCACTCATCATGGATCGGACATGCACAAGCGTTCAAAACCGCTTTGAAGCGGTTTTAGAACCGCTTGTAAGCAATCATGAGTGATACCTGTCGGGTATCACAAGCGGTTCCCCGAACCGCTTGTGGTTCGACACTTCCACAAGCGGTTGGTGTTACCAACCGCTTGTGGAGAGGCTCTCTTCACAAGCGGTTGGAGTTACCAACCGCTTGTGAAGAGTCTGACAGCATAGCGTTTTGATTATATTCAATATAGAATATGTTTTCAAAGGGGTTTTTGATATAGATTTTGACAATTAAAATAAATAGAACTACATGAGTTTTTTTGACATAATTAAATATATATTATTCATGCGTACTCATTCAGATAATTACAGGTTCATTTACGTAAAAATACGAACTTAATAGACTAAAAATGAACAAGTTGATGAACACATGAAATAATAAGCCACTTTTACAAGTTTAAAAGAATAAAAGGCGAATCTTGAGCTCATTTCTTGTGTCTGTCGCTCTTTGTGCCCTTGGTCGACGTTGATGTCAGTTCACTTATCCTTATTTCAGGACAATCTCTCCAACCATTTGCGTGGAACTCGTCTTTGGTGGATACAATCTCGTCGACAATAAAGCCGATGAGTTGTTCTTGGATTGCTGCAACCCGGCAAGCGGGATCACGCCTTGCACATCGATGTTGGGTGACAAAGCGGAAGTAAATAAATCTCGGACATGTAATTAAAGTGTAAGTACTAAGAAATTGACATGTGCACACTACCTCGGCGTTGGTTGTCGGCACATCACCGTGGGTAATACTTTGCATATAGTGGCACACATAATAGCCACATAAGTTGTTTCCACCCGTCTGTTGTAGAACCTGCGATGAAATTTGAAAAGAAAACGATTATTAGGATGAAAAACTGTTACGGCATATTAATATTCTTTAATACTACTCGAGTGCTTATTTGTACATCAAATTCGTTCTCGAAATCTCGTTGTTGCTTCTTTCGAAACCCTGCGAATGCCCTGTGTGATGCGTTAGTATGAATAGTAATTATCAGAGTTGGAATTAGCAAGGTATTTCAATATATATAATAAGGAAAACTATCGTATATATATGTGCTATATACCTGTTTAGGGTGTCAATGATAAATTGATATTTTTCCACCAGAGTCCTTTTTGAGTCTTGAACAACGATTTGACTGCTATCAAGCTTGATGACAAGTAGGATCCAGTGAAACCTATTCATGTATTGCAACATATATGTAACTAGCTAGTAGTATTATAAATGCCTTGGAAAATATAAGAACGAGAGGTTGTATATATACGTACTCGAAGTTGAAGGGTAGAAGTATGTACGGTTTGTAGTGCTGTCCCAAGAATGCATCAAGAATGTAATCTTCAACAGCCTTTCGGTTGTATCCAAAGAGGAACTCGTTAACAATCTCTAGGTCGATGAAGCCCACGTTGAAATATTATCTTTTCTACATCGTTGTATCTCCATTCTACATAGAAAGGTATAAGTTTAAGAGTTGCAATTTTATTGTACGAGGAAGCACACGGTAAAGGTATGAGCTTGACACTTACAGGCACCAGCAGCTCATGAGAGACACGTTGATGGCGTCGGCATGGTAAATATGGTATAAGTCTTCAAATTCGAGCCATATGGTGCTATCCCAGCGATAAAAATCATCTTCTTTCACAAGGAGGGGGAACATCGTTCTTCCTTGAGCGGACTCTGTCATGTACCATTCGTGAAATTGCCGCATCTTGGTTGGCAGATCCTTTATCTCATTTGGGTCAATCAGCTCCCAGCCCAACTGATATAATTGCCTTCTGTCCTTTGTTGCCATTGGGATATCATCTATTAATCCAAGAGCTGCAGCTGTGGAACTGAGTCCTGCCTTCTTCACAAACCTCTCAAGGTCCTCCTGATCTTAGTCTCTCTTCTTCTTTGCCGCCGTCTGACCACGTTTATTCTTCTGTGTAGCCTTTATTATTGTCCGTTCATAGTTGGACCGGCAAGCAATGCTTTGTACGGCATGTCACGAAGTGTTCGCCGCTTTTGGATCAATTGGTACCTTTGGCTCTACCTTCTTTTTGCGAAGTGTGCACCAATGCTCGCTTTAGTGACCGCGCTACTCTCCTCCTTATTCATATCATATGCCCTCTTTGGAGGTTCCTTTATCTTTGTCGATCGGTTGGACTCCACCTTCTTGGGAGCGGTGGAGGAGCCTTAATCTGCTATCGAGCTTCTTCCTGAGTAGATGGTGGAGGCGTGGTTTTCCGGGGGTTCTTTTTGTTTGAGATGCTAGTGGTGGAGTAGGGCTTCGTGGAGCGGGTGGAGGAGGCGTGCTCGCTTTTCTGGCAAGGCATTGCGTGGAGGTGACGTGGAGGAGGCGTGGGTTGCCGTGGTGGAGATGACGCGCCCACACCATCCGGAAATATGATGTACCGCTTGTGCCAAAGGATGATATTGTGGAGGGCCTGCCCAAGCTTGGTCACGCGTCACCTCCAAAGAATATCGAGGTGAAGTTCTTCAACCGCTAAAGACCTCCTCCACCAAGACCTTTGAGTAACCCGGGATCTCGTTGTAGTGGAACATCCGCCCGGCTCCACCGGATATGCCATGACGTAAGCCACCTTAATGGAGAGGTTACGCGATCAACATGTAGCTCACATCAAGGCAAATACCACCACCATCTTGGCACCGGTGGTTACCTTAAGGTCGTACCAAAATAGGAGAAGCAAGAAGAAGAATTAATGGCGAAGGACGCATTAACCTTGAAACACTTAATTTGGAGCTAATCACCTCCAATTAAAAATTTGGACAGCACCTCCCTAAGAACAAATACTGGGCGGCCTTCTGCTCAATCGCACCTCTGGGCTTATGGAGGAAGAATGGTTTAAATGCGGCTGCGGGGAGGGCTTCGAAGCGAGCTTGAGACACAAACCGCTTCAATGTTGCGTTCTAGAAGCGGTTCTTTTCTCAAACCGCTTCTAAAAATTCGAAGCGGTTTGAGAAAAGAACCGCTTCTAGAACGCAACATTCGAGCGGTTCGCTTTCAAACCGCTTCTAAAATCCCTCTCCGGACCGTTGCCAACGAACCGCTTCTGGTGAGAACATCACAACGAGTTCGCACCGAACCGCTTCTATTAGGCCGGTTGTGATGCCCAGCTCTATAGTAGTGATCCTTGTAACTTTGTCCCATAGAATGGATCCGTTAAATTAACAATTTTGCAATATTCTACTCAAGAGAGGATATGCTCTCGTTATTGACCAATATCATCGCCTATCTAGGTCTCTTCGACCTTTTTCGTAACATCGCTCACACTCCTTTACGAGATAGTGGCAGACACACCAAGGGACACGAGAGGGGCCGGTGAAGGAATACAAGTAGGCTACGCTAGCACAAATAATAAAAAATTCTACTGCATAAATCAGGAAGTCAAGTGAGTAAGTGATCATAGATCATTACCACTAGACACGCAGTGTAGCGGAAGAAAAGTTGATGCAACCCGATTTAACGAAGCACACGCCCTGTTGTGGTGGTCGATTTTTCTCATGCGGTGGTCGATCATCCCCGTGCGGTAGTCGATCGTCTTGATCAGCGTCGCAATAACAGCAACGCCTCTACTGAAGTCCACACATTCATGGAAGGAACGTAATGCGTCCGTGTGCTAGCACCAAGGCGCACGGGAAGACTCGAGTGGGGATGGCTAGGGTTTCGGTGTGTCCGGCTGTGCAACAATTACGACCGCAAACTCCCTTTAAATAGCCTTCTCCCCCATTTCGGTGGAACCCTACGTTATGGTCTAACCAAGGTGCAAAGCCCATTTGGCCCATTACTGATGGATCTAATCCAAATCACTATATTCCAACCCGTTAAGTGTGTGATCCTGTAGGCTCATGTATAATCGATCATGGGCTAAAAGGAGTAGCGGCCCTAGCAGGACATAGCGACTTCCAAATACACACAAAGATCATATCGAATGAACCTATATAGTACTCGTAATCGATCCCTTTGCTTCATTATACTAGATCAAAATCAAGGCGAAACGTACACCCTATAATAGCTCAATCCTTCACTTATTTTGTAGTGGATTACTAAGTCGCAATTGACCCTCAATCACATTCGGCATGGCCATGCACATCCTTAATCTAACCTCATTGAGGGATCCGAGATACCTCTCCGTTATATAGAAGGGCAAATTCTATTTTGATCACTCACATTCCTCCGCATGTTTCATAGTAAATCCGAAGCTACCTTCATGACTACCCAATTACGAAGTAGCATTTGGCAACCTCTAAGTATATTATTACACATGTAGGAAACTATGACGATCTCAGGTCTAAGGATCTTACATACACATTGTATGAGACCAACTGATGACACATAAGAATATAACAATTTCCACATTGTCTCATGGTATGTCACTCCAACATCATGTTCTCCAACATTTGTCCACGTTATTGATTTGATATCCCTATATCCATAATCCATGAAACACGATTATCAATCAATACATGTGATGACCTATAAATCACAATTGTCCTATATGATGATATAAGGTCAGGGATAATTTAGAATAATATCAAAACATAAACAAGGAGTTTCATGAGCAGGTCACATACTTGTTGATCGACACTAATGATATTTATTCAAATGATAAAATAATCATATTATTACATAAACATAGACTTGATACAATCATCTCCATGATTGCCTCAAGGGCATATCACTAACAGTTGGTTATGGCGGACATGAGGCAAGCGGTAGTGTTTCTTTGGAGTCTGGAGTGGGAAGATGATCATTAGATGGGCGAGAGCTTTGGTGGAGTGTGTGGATGTGTAGTTTAGTAGATGTGTGGCCCATCCAAACATCTACTACAAGTGGTCGAATCGTATTAAACCTAATAGTAGTTTAAGCTATCGGTCTGCAAAAATTGTGTGGAGTTATTGTATATAGTGGCTAAACTTTGGGCATAAAGTAGTAGCTTAGCTAATTTGTTTGACTTTTGGAAGAATCAAACATGATTAGTAATCTCGAAAGGAGTACAAAGGAAAGGGAACAAAGGAAACACCGATCATTAGGGTCCTTCTTGGAGTAGGCTCTCTACTCTAGTGGGAGTGTGGTTTGTGTGAGTTGTAGTTTTGGGTATTCAGTGAACATACTTAAAAACAGTTAGTCAAATAGATATTATTTGTTAGCTTTTAGTCTAGAGACGCTTAGAATAAAATACGAAAAAAGATTAGTCATGCCGTAACGAGCACCGACTCTATTTTTATAGCGGGTACACCACCGTTCACAGATTTGTACCGAGCGAAAGACAAGAATCCACGCGCACTCTGGCGCCCCCTGCTAAGTCGGTCGCAGGCTCCGTCACAAGAACCAACCCCTCCTGCCTCCGCTTTAAGCCGCCTTTCCAACCGCCAAAGGCCATACTTTCTCGTGCACACACTCACGCACTGGCGCTTACGACGTGCGACCCCCATCCCATCCGTATTTGTAGCCATCCGACCGCACAGCGCGTAACCGGCCACCAGCCGCGCCTCGTTCCGCTGCCTCCCGCGGATATGGCCTCCTCCAACTCCACCTCCAAACCCCCCGCGGCGGCGGTGGAGCGGCACCACTCCATCGACGCGCAGCTCCGCCTCCTCGCCCCCGGCAAGGTCTCCGAGGACGACAAGCTCGTCGAGTACGACGCCCTCCTCGTCGACCGCTTCCTCGACATCCTTCAGGCCCTCCACGGCCCACTCCTCCGCGAATTCGTGCGTAGCCAGCGACCCGTTCATTGTTTCTTGATTCTTCTTCCCAAGAGATTAACCTTCCCAAATTGAGCTTTAATCGCAACTTTTGACTGGATGCACGGCATGGCTACTGCAGGTGCAAGAGTGCTACGAGCTGTCGGCGGAGTACGAGGGTGACCGGGACGCCGCGCGGCTGGACGAGCTCGGGGCAGGCTCACGGGCTGGCCCCGCCGACGCCATCGTCGTCGCGAGCTCCTTCTCCCACATGCTCAACCTCGCCAACCTCGCCGAGGAGGTGCAGATCGCACACCGCCGCAGGAACAAGCTCAAGAGGGGGGACTTCGCCGACGAGGCCTCGGCCACCACCGAGTCCGACATCGAGGAGACGCTAAAGAGGCTCGTCTCCGACCTCGGCAAGACCCGCGATGAGGTCTTCGACGCGCTCAAGAACCAGACCGTCGACCTCGTCTTCACCGCCCACCCCACGCAGTCCATCCGGAGGTCCCTCCTCCAGAAGCACGCCAGGTCGATTCGACCTGCCAATTTGCTACTACCAAATTGAAATTAGTGCCCATTTTTCCTTCCATTTCTGTCTCTTCTGATGCTTACGGACGGAAATTAATGTGTGTGTTCTTCTTGCAGGATTCGGAATTGCCTGAGGCAGCTGTACGCCAAGGACATCACGGCAGACGACAAACAGGAGCTCGACGAGGCTCTTCAGAGGGAGGTGTGTATGTTTCGCTATGGGGTCACTTTTAAACGAAAAACTGAATCGAAGCGAATAAACCGATTATTTCGGTTTACGGTTAGATTTTTATTTTAATACTATTCACTTTTGGGTTTGCGGTTCAGTTTTGTAATTTCAGAAACAAAAAAAAAACAATTTACCGAATAAATCGATCTGTCCATGCTTCAGCGCATCACACAGACCGCAGTCTCGCATGGCCACCGTCCACGGCCCAGCCAAGTAGGCAACCTTAGTTCAGTTTCGGAAGTTCCCAATGCCCTCATTTGGAATCGGGTTCCCCTCGCGATTCGGCAGATTCGCGCACCAGCTGGTTGCGGCGATGGCACCGGCCCTCCCGGGTTCCCAGAGTCCTGACTCGGTTCCCCTCAGCCCTCGCGAACCAACTTGACGACCTACTTCTTGTGCTGGAAAGAAACACCAGAGAGAGACTGAGCGAGTCCAACACCCAGCCGAAGGGAAAATGGTGGAGCCGTCCTCGCCGGCGGAGAAGACCGTCGGGGAGAGGGAGGAGGCACTAGACCGAATGCTGACGTGGCTGGCCCTCGTTGACAACGCCGCCTCGGACACCGCTGCCCGCGTCCTCCTTTACGCCATCACCTCCCTCGCCACCCCTGCCCCGTCCGTCCGCAAGCTCGTAAGCATATTACTCTTCCACTTCGGTTGGGTTAGCATGGTTGGTGTCGATACATATTCCTTCTTCGATTTGGCCGCGCGGTGGTGAAATTTGAGCCCCCCCCCCCCTTGCTGGGATTTGAGGGCTTTCTACTTATTTTCTTGAAGCAGTTGCTTCTATTAGTTTGCACTTATGCAATTTCTTTTTTATTCTTAGCTATTTACGCCGTTGAGGCAGAGGCTCCATGCCTTAGCAATTAGCATAACACCACTGGTCCTCTGTTTGTCCAAAGCCGGCTGGTTGGAAATTCGGTTAACCGAATAACCAAATTAACCGAACCGAATTAGTTCAGTTAATTCGGTTCGGTTTCTATGGTTGTTCGGTTTCGGTTCGGTTTACAAATCTTAAAAAATAAATTTTAAAAAAAACCGAATAAATCAAACTGAAAAACCGTATAAACCGAATTTCCAAACCTATATTTCACAAGTCGATATATATGAGAATTTTATTTGGCGAACGTAAGATGTTTCAGTACCTCAATTATCATTATCAATTTTGCAACTGTTGCTCCTTGCTGCCATTTGGGGCTTTGGATTCACCAACTCCTAGCGAGTTCTACGAACATTCTCCATGTTATCGCAACCATATCGATATTGTTTTGTTGTTAATTTGTTATTGGAGTTAGGTGGTAGTGTCACTCTTCTAAGCCCAACTTGTTTAGAAATAGTCTCCTGAGATTTTGCTCTTCATCAGTCTATTCTTGCCCAAGGTTTCGAATTTCTGTTCAAAGAAAAAAATTGGCGGAATTTTGTGTGACAAAATGGTTGTCCAAAAAATTAATTTTTTTGCCAAAATTTGAATTTTTGACAAATTTTGACCAAAATTAGAATTTTTTTACAAAATTCAAATGAACCCATTGAAATTTAACCGGGATAAAAAAATTCAAGACCCACCAAAATGATCGAATTTTGCCAAAATTCGAAATCCTGCTCTTGCCAAATACTCCCTCTGTTGATAAATATAAGGCGTATTTTGACTTTGCACAAGGATTAAGGTTGTTGTGAAATTGAGAAAGGCATGAGAGGAAATGACTTACATATCCCTCTTAATTGTCTTGGAAGATGAGAGATAATGAATAAATGCATGTGGTTGAGAGAGAATAAATAGGGGTATAAGTGGAAAGGCTCATTAAATCTAAATGCACGCTTTATATTTTTCAATAAGACCATTCAAACTATAGACCTTATATTTATCAACGGAAGGAGTATAGTATTCTGAGATCTTCCCGGCCCACATCTTGTGAAGTTGTGTCTGTTTTGGTTGCTGCGTTCTTCTATTGATAGAACTAGCAAATTTACCCGTCTAAATATTATAATTGTCTTTGATAGACAACTCTACTTCCAATGATTAAAGTACAATTGTATTTATTATATAAATCTATTTACATATGATTAATCTGCACCGTTATAATCTAATCCAACCAAAATAAGTGATGGATATTCTTTCTTTGATATACAACTCTACTTTCAATGATTGAAATACAATTGTATTTGTTATATATGATTAATCTGCACCGTTATAATCTGGCCCCACTAAAATAAGTGGTAGATATCCTTCTTTTTTTCTTTTGATTAATGTGAGAATTTCTAGAATTTAGGAATATTATGGTATTTTCTTACCCTTAAAAAGAATGAGGTGCCTTGAATGAGCGCAGCCAATTGATACACATATAAATAACCTGCAAAGGATTAGACATTTGTTTTTTATCAAATGCAACATCGTTTTGACAAAGCCAAAGAGACCAACATAAAGCAAAGATCCCCAATTAAATATTGAGCATTTATCTCCTTTCCCAATCCCATTAGCCATGTCCCAAACATATGGGCTATACTATTATGAGGATCAGTTAGAAGCCACTTGTATAACACGCCAAGTGAAATGAGCAAGCTGACAATCAAAAAAGAGATGCTGGATAGTTTCCTCCTTATGACAAAAACAATATTTTTTGCTGCCAATCCAATTTCTTTTACTTAGATTATCTTTCTTCAAGATCACCCCTCGACGTAAGTACCGTAGAAAGATTTTTATTTTTAAAGGTACTTTAATCTTTCACGGTTGTCTATTTGTAACTGGGATATTTTGATGCAATAAAACTGCATACATCTAGTGAACAGAAAATTATCCATTTTGATGAAGATTCCATTGAAAAGTATCCCTTTCAGATTATAATTGTATACCAGTAAACCTTGTAATAAGCTCTTGCATGGCTTGTAAATTAGGTCTCATAACGGCCCTACGAAAAGACATATTAAAAAATCTAGAACTCATTACTTCAGCCACCGTGGCATGTTTTTTTCGAGCAATATTAAATAATCGATGGTATTGTGTGCTAAGAGGGTTGTTCTCAATTCAGGTATCCTGCCAAAATCGTATTTGAAATCCATCATGAAGCTAAAAAGTCCCTAATCTAAAAAAAATGATGTTTGATCTTCATTAGACCCGACCAAATGTGAGAATCCCCTGGCTTCCTTTCTACATGAGTAAGAGTCTTACTTCTCAAATACATGCTAATGAGGATTGTTGCCAAACACCCTCTTCATTTAAAAGTTTGAAGAGCCATTTGCAAAGCAAACAAATATTTTTTACATTAAGGTCATGGATACCCAAACCACCATGATCCTTAGGTTGGCATAAAATATTCCACTTAGTAAGCCTATATTTTTTCTTATGATTGTCATTCGAAAGAAAAATCTAGATCCAAATAATCTAATCTCTTAAGAATCCCATGTGGTATCCTAAAAATGATAGCATAAACATGGGTAGGTCATAAACGAATTGATAAGGACTAATCGCCTCCAACCGATGGATGTTTTCCTTTCCAACTACTCAATCTCTTTTCAAAACGTTATTCTATCCCCTTCCACTCACTATTTCTTAATTTACGGTAATGAATTGGTATGCCAAGGTATCTAAAGGGTAAGGTACCTAACTCACATCCAAAAAGATGAGTGTATTGTAGTTCGAATTTCTTAGCAGCACCAAAACAAAAGATTTCACTTTTATGGAAATTTATTTTAAAGCCCGAAAGTTGTTCAAAAGCACATAGTGGAAGCTTCATATTTTTTGCTTGTTAAATATCATGATCCATAGAAATAATGGTGTCATCGGCATATTGAAGGAAAGATAACCCATTACGAACCAAATGGGGTATTAATTCTTTTATTTGTCCATCCTCCTTGGCACGTTCTAAAAAAACAGGTAACATATCGACAACAATATTAAATAAAATAGGGGACAAAGGATCTCCCTGACGAAGTCCTTTCTAGATCTGAAAGTATGGACCAATGTCATCATTAATCGTAATTCCTACGCTCCTCCAGATATAAAATTGTCAATCCACTTACACCATCTCGGTGAGAAACCTTTCATTCTTATAGCCTGTTGGAGAAAGGACTAATTGACCTTATCATAGGCTTTTTCGAAATTCACTTTAAAAATTACCCCATCTAATTTTTTTCTTGTGCATCTCGTGAATTATTTCATGTAAAATTATCACACCATCCATAATGTTTCGACCTGGCATAAAAGCAATCTGCGTCGGCTGAATAACATTTTCAAATGACACTAGATATCCTATTAAAGCCAACTTTAGTGAAAATTTTGAAGTGACATTAAGAAGACATATCGGTCTATATTGTTGTATCTTATTTGCATCCTTCGCTTTTGGCAAAAGCGTGATAATACCAAAATTTAAACTAAACAAAGGGAGGACACCCTTGTGAAAATCATGGAACATTGCCATTAAGTCATCTTTAATGACCTCCCAGAACAACTGATAAAATTCAGCTGAAAACCCATCTGGTCCAGGTGTTTTATTATGTTCTATTTGAATTGCATGAACTGCATAGGCTATTGTTGCTGTTTTCTGTTCCAATACAGGCTGTTTGTATTAGGTGCCATGGTTGACCTCACTAGATTCTTGTATTATTTGACAAATCAGAGATTAGAGAAGCAGCCTATGTTGTGTGGTCATAAGTATTTACAGGCAACTTATCCTGAAAATAAATTTCTATGAAACTGATTTGGTAATCTGCTAGAATTGTACCTTCACCTGTTATCTCTTGGACGAACTACATAAAACAAGGACCAAACCCGTGAATTTGTTTTTTTTTTAAAGTAGTAGTAGTAGTAGTAGAAGGTATTTTCCTTACGAAAATTCTCACTACACCATCATCTGGAACTACCCTTCATTGATTGTCATCATTGCCTATTTTTTAATCCTTCATGAAAAAATATGTATCTTCTATTATTAAAAGCAAAAAAAAACACTGGATTTAGCTGTCTTCTTGTTAGAACTTTGCATTATTAGTATGTGCCAGATTTTAGTTTTCATGACAACTATAACCCACATCATCTAAACTCCATTTTCCTATCATTATTTTCCTATTTTTTTCTCTCAGTGAACCAAGCAATTTGTTTTGATAGTATTTGAATGTGATTTTCTTGCCTAGAAATCTGCGAAAATCTGGCATCACTTTATTTTTGAATAATCATGTTTTGGCTAATTTAGGTCTAACGCCTTCCGTTTGTTCTTCACAGATTCAAGCAGCTTTTAGAACCGACGAAATACGGAGAACACAGCCCACTCCACAGGATGAAATGCGTGCTGGGATGAGTTACTTCCATGAAACTATATGGAAGGGTGTACCAAAGTTTTTGCGTCGCGTGGACACCGCTCTAAAGAATATCGGGATTGATGAGCGTCTCCTTACAATGCTCCTCTCATTCAGTTCTCTTCTTGGATGGGTGGTGACCGTGATGGTAAATTTCCTTTACCTGTCCTGTTTTTATACGCTGCTTCAATGATGTTTATGAAGTGAAATTACTTTTTATGAATACAGAGTCATTGAAATTTCTTGTGAATGGTACTTTTGAAGGAAATTGGTGTGATTGATCTCCTATGTAGCATGCTAGCACTTTTCTTTAAACTACAGCTAATTATTTTCTTTTCAGCCAACTATGTACCAAGAGTATCCATTATTAGATATTATGTTTCTTAGTCTTGGAACATATTTTCTGAAATTATATCCATTACTGTATAGGAAATCCCAGGGTTACACCAGAGGTGACAAGGGATGTATGCTTCTTGGCCAGAATGATGGCTTCCAACTTGTACTTCTCTCAGATAGAGGATCTGATGTTTGAGGTATTGCACAAATCTTTTACTTAAAAGCTTCTTCATTCCCATGTTGTTTTGCCCTGTTGTTGTTGCCTCTCTTTACAGGTTTCAAATGTTAATTGCATCTTATGCATTTCTAGCTCTCTATGTGGCGATGCAATGATGAACTTCGAGCCCGAGCTGATGAACTACACCGTGCTTCGAGGAAAGCTGCCAAGCATTATATAGGTAACTATGACAAAGTAATTTGTTTATCCCTGTATTAGTGTGCTGTTTCAAGTATAAACTTGAATTGCTATTTCTGATTGTTCTGCATTGTCATCGAAAATAGTACCTTAAACCATAGTTTAGATCAGGAGCACTTTTATGGTACACTAAATTCAATATGGATCATTCGTTCTTTTCGATCAAATGGATCATATTAGTTAGTACTTATTTATACTTCTTTTGATAATACAGTAGAAGAAATACCCTTATCAAATTAACGGCTATATCTGATTTTTACTATCCACTATATGCTACCAGTATAATGCACGGTAAATTTCTATAGATTAGACAACTGTGCAGTCAAATAGCTTTTCGTGAATTCTCCTATTCTTTATTTTCAGTATTGTTGTCATGAATTAGCTCTGTCAATTTGTCGATCTCTAGAAATGAATTTTGTCGATGCAGAGTTCTGGAAGCAAATTCCGCCAAATGAACCTTATCGTGTGATACTTGGCTATGTAAGGGATAAATTGTACCACACACGTGAACGTTCACGCCATCTGTTGACCACTGGGTTTTCTGAAATTCCAGAAGACTCTACCTTCACCAATGTCGAAGAGGTAAACTAGTGCTACTTCGATGTGATTTATGCATATATGTAACCATTTGTTGTATTACTGATCATACTAGCCTGATTGTATTCTCATTTGTTCTCTCTGATTGTCATCTAATCTTTTCATTTTACAGTTTCTGGAGCCCCTTGAATTGTGCTACCGATCATTGTGTGCTTGTGGTGACAAAACCATAGCTGATGGAAGCCTTCTCGACTTCCTGCGCCAAGTGTCCACGTTCGGACTCTCCCTCGTGAAGCTTGACATCAGGCAGGAATCCGACCGGCACACCGACGTCCTCGACGCGATCACGACGCACATCGGCATCGGGTCGTACCGTGGATGGACCGAGGAGAAGCGGCAGGAATGGCTGCTGTCCGAGCTGAGGGGCAAGCGCCCGCTGTTCGGCCCCGACCTCCCCCAGACGGAGGAGGTCGCCGACGTCCTTGGCACGTTCCGCGTCCTCGCGGAGCTCCCCGCGGACAGCTTCGGCGCCTACATAATCTCCATGGCCACGGCGCCGTCGGACGTCCTCGCCGTCGAGCTCCTGCAGCGGGAGTGCCACGTGGAGCGCCCGCTGAGGGTCGTCCCGCTGTTCGAGAAGCTAGCCGACCTCGAGGCGGCGCCGGCGGCCGTCGCGCGTCTGTTTTCCATAGACTGGTACATGAACAGGATCGACGGCAAGCAGGAGGTGATGATCGGGTACTCAGACTCCGGCAAGGACGCCGGCCGCCTCTCGGCGGCGTGGCAGCTGTACAAGGCGCAGGAGGAGCTCGTCAAGGTTGCAAAGCAATACGGCGTGAAGCTGACGATGTTCCACGGAAGGGGCGGGACGGTCGGCAGGGGAGGAGGCCCTACCCACCTCGCCATACTGTCTCAGCCGCCGGAGACGATCCACGGCTCGCTCCGTGTGACGGTGCAGGGTGAAGTCATCGAGCACTCGTTTGGGGAGGAGCACCTGTGCTTCAGGACTCTGCAGCGCTTCACGGCTGCGACGCTTGAGCACAGCATGCACCCTCCGGTTTCCCCCAAGCCCGAATGGCACGCTCTCATGGATGAGATGGCCGTCGTCGCCACCAAGGAGTATCGATCCATTGTTTTCAAAGAAGCGCGATTCGTCGAGTACTTCAGATCGGTATGTTATCCAGTCTTTATGTGATATATACTCCCTCCCGTAATAAAAAACAAGTCGTTTTGAGATATGTGCATTCAAATTTTGAAACTTTGGCTACCGATATCTTCTTAAATATTTAAAATGGATGCATGAAAATCGTATGGGTAAATTTGTCCTAAAAAGTACTTTTATAATATTATCATTTTATTGGATTTTATAAATATACCATAATAGAAATTAATGATCAAAGTTGTCGTATTGGGGATCTTGTCGATGTCCCAAATGAGATGATGTGACCTGACTATATCTTGAATCATTTGATCATATGCGTTTACTATGAATTCATGGTTGTTCCAAGGTTTCATGACAATATAAGTAGGAAAATTACGGCCTTTTCTTTTGTGTCAGGTGTTCTCATAGTATGTCAGACACATATTGCGATATATTACTTTTCTATTAAAGTAGCCATTGTTTTCCTTTTAGGCGACGCCTGAAACTGAATATGGTAGGATGAACATTGGAAGCCGGCCTTCGAAGAGAAAGCCTAGTGGTGGCATAGAGTCGCTCCGCGCAATCCCCTGGATCTTTGCCTGGACCCAGACAAGGTTCCACCTCCCTGTGTGGCTTGGATTTGGTGCTGCTTTCAAACATGCCATGCAAAAGGACATCAGAAACATTCAGACTCTTAGAGAGATGTACAATGAGTGGCCATTCTTCAGGGTCACACTGGACTTGCTTGAGATGGTTTTCGCCAAGGGAGACCCCGGAATCGCCGGCTTGTACGACAAGCTTCTCGTCTCTGATGATCTGAAATCGTTTGGGGAGCAGCTGAGGAACAACTACGAGGACACACAGAAGCTCCTCCTTCAGGTGATACGATTTAATACGCGGCATATATAGTTCATGCATGGTTCAGTCTTGCCTACATTTCGCAGATTCCCGTTTGTTATCTTCGCCAATGAACAAGGATACTTCCCTTGATATGGGAAAATCAAAACGCCAAACATCATAATTCTGATTCGTAGTTACTGATCATTTCGTGCAGGTTGCTGCCCATAAGGATCTTCTTGAAGGTGATCCCTACCTGAAGCAGCGGCTGCGGCTGCGTGACCCCTACATTACAACCCTGAACGTCTGCCAAGCCTACACCCTGAAGCGGATAAGGGACCCCGGCTTCCAAGTGACAGCGCAGCGACCGTTGTCGAAGGAATTCGCCGATGAAAACCAGCCTGCTTCACTGGTGAAGCTGAACCCCGCGAGCGAGTACGCGCCGGGCCTGGAGGACACGCTTATCCTGACCATGAAGGGCATTGCGGCAGGCATGCAGAACACAGGCTAGGTTGCTTCAGCTCACTGTGTGCAACTCTTCAGTGTACTGAAGACACCTGCTAGTAGTGAATGTGTTTTGTCAGCTGGATTGGAGATGCCAAGCTGATACCTACTACTGGTATTCTTGAGCTTCCTCAGCTTTGCGCCTATTAGATGTGTACGTGATGCAAATTTGAAGTGGAACTTCTCCTGCTGTTCGAGCGATGTCTAAATGTGTCTAAATAATGTGTGGCTAATGGCACAGAAACTTTTTTATGTATTATTTGATATTGTTCATTCTGTTTTCTTAGTAGTGATCGTGAAGGCACGCATGCTGTGTGCAGTGAATATGTGAAATTTTACCTATTTAATTCCCATAATTGTTGAACGGAACATGCACTACTGCGGATCGGGCATGCACAAGCGGTTCGAAACTGCTTTCAGAAGCGGTTTTAGAACCGCTTGTAAGCAACCGGGAGTGATACCGTCGGTATCACAAGCGGTTCCCGAACCGCTTGTGGTTCGACATTTCACAAGCGGTTGGTGTTACCAACCGCTTGTGAGAGGTTCTCCAAAAGCGGTTGGTGTTACGAACCGCTTGTGAAGAGGTTCTCCATAAGCGGTTGGAGTTACCAAGCGCTTGTGAAGAGTCCGACAACAGCGCTTTGATTATATTCAATATAGAATATGTTTTCGGAGGGGTTTTGATATAGATTTTGACAATTAAAATAAATAGAACTTCATGAGTTTTTTGACACACTTAAATATATATATATATATTAGTCATGAGTATTCATTCGATAATTACGACTAAAAATGAACAAGTTGATGAACACATGAAATAATTAATAAGCCACTTTTACAAGTTTCAAAGAATAAAAGGGCGAATCTTGAGCTTATTTCTTGCGTATGTCGCTCTTTGTGCCCTTGGTCGACGTTGATGTCGGTTCACTGTCCTTATTTCAGGATAATCTCTCCAACCATTTGCGTGAAACTCGCCTTTGGTGGATACAATCTAAATCGACAATAAAGCCGATGAGTTGTTCTTGGATTGCTTTGCAACCGGTGCGGTGGGATCACGTCTTGCACATCGATGTTGGGGTGACAAAGCGGGAGGTAAATAAATCTCTGGACATGTAATTATTAAAGTGTAAGTACTAAGAAATTGACATGTGCACACTACCTCGGCGTTGGTTGTCGGCACATCACCGTGGTAATACTTTGCATATAGTGGCACATATAATAGCCACATAGGTTGTTTCCACCGTCTGTTGTAGAACTGCGATGAAATTTGAAAAGAACACGATTATTGGGATGAAAAAGCTGTTACGGCATATTAATATTCTTTATCGTACTCGAGTGCTTAATTGTACATCAAATTCGTTCTCGAAATCTCCTTGTTTCTTCTTTCGAAACCGTGCGAATGTCCTGTGTGATGCGTTAGTATGAATGGTAATTATCAGAGTTGGAATTAGCAAGGTATTTCAATATATATAATAAGGAAAACTATCGTATATATATATGTGCTATATACTGCTCGTGGTGTCAATGATAAATTGATATTTTTTCACCGGAGTCCTTTTTGAGTCTTGAACAATGATCTGGCTGCTATCAAGCTTGATGACAAGAAGGATCCAGTAAAACCTATTCATGTATATATGTAACTAGCTAGTAGTATTATAAATGCCTTGGAAAATATAAGAACGAGAGGTTGTATATATACGTATCGAAGTTGAAGGGCGTATATATACGGTTTGTAGTCTGTCCCAAGAATGCATCGAGAATGTAATCTTCAAGATCCTTTCGGTTGTATCCAAAGACGAACTCGTTAACAATCTCTGGGTTGATGAAGCCCACGTTGAAGATATTCTCTTTTCTACATCGTTGTATCTCCATTCTACATAGAAAGGTATAAGTTTAATAGTTGCAATTTTATTGTACGAGGAAGCACACGGTAAAAGTATGAGCTTGACACTTACAGGCACCAGCAGCTCATGAGAGACACGTTGATGGAGTCGGCATGTTAAATATTATATAAGTCGTCAAATTCGAGCCATATGGTGCTGTCCCCGCGATAAAAATCATCTTCTTTGATACGGAGGGGGAACATCGTTCTTCCTTGAGCGGACTCTGTCATGTACCATTCGTGAAATTACCGCATCTTGGTTGGCAGATCTTTTATCTCATTTGGGTCAATCAGCTCCCGGCCCAATTGAAATTGCCATCTGACCTTTGTTGCCACTGGGATATCATCTATTAATCCAAGAGCTGCAATGTGGGCGAGTCTGCCTCCTTCATAAACCTCTCGAGGTTCTCCCGATCTTGGTCTCTCTTCTTCTTCTTTGCGCCGATGCGACCACGTTTATTCTTCCGTAGCCTTAATTATTGTCCGTTCATAGTTGGGCCAAGACAGCAGCGTGACTTTGCACGGCATGTCGCGAAGTGTTCGCGCTTTTGGATCGATTGGTACCTTTGGCTCTACCTTTTTTTTTGCGAAGTGTGCACCATACGCTTTAGTGACCGTGTCACTCTCCTCCTTATTCATATCATATGCCCTCTTTGGAGGTTCCTTTACCTTGGCCGATCGGTGGACTCCGCCTTCTTGGGAGCGGTGGGAGCCTTCATTCTGTTATCGAGCTTCTTCCTCGGAGGAGATGGTGGGCGTGGTTTTCCTAGAGGGTTCTTTTTGTTTGAGATCTTTGGTGGTGGAGTAGGGCTTCTGGTGGGCGGGTGGAGACACGGGAGCTGCTAGTGGTGGAGTAGGGCTTCGCTCTGTTTTATTGGCGAGGCATTGCGTGGCGGTGACGTTGGAGGAGTGGGTTGCCGTGGTGGAGATGACGCGTCCATAGCAAATGGAAATATGATGTACCGTTTGCGCCAAAGGATGATATTGTGGAGGGCTGTCCAAGCTTGGTCACGCTCGTCGCCTCGGAATATCGAGGTGAAGTTCTTCAAATCCGCTCGGCACCTCCTCCACCGCGACCTTTGAGTAACCCGGGGTATCTCGTTGCGATGGAACATCCGCCCACTCCACCGGATATGCCATGCCGTAAGCCACCTTGATGGAGAGGTTACGCGCATCAACGCAGCGACTCACATCGGCGGCGAACCCTTATGTCATCCACGGGATAACGGGATAGCAAGGTGTCCGCCTGAGGCCCCGGTGGGCGCCACGGCTACTTCGCCGCGGAGGGCTGATCACGGCGTTCGGCTGATTGCTCGGACCTAGTCCTTGAAGCTTGCTGAGGGCAATTTGTACTTGTTGCGCAACTATGTCGCCGATGCTAGCCTGGGTTGCTCTGAGCTCTTGTTCCAATTGGTACACTTTACGTGATTCTCTTGATTTGCTTCTATGCCGGCTCCTGTACGTATGTGCGTCCTTAGCGAAACCATACTTCCACGGCGTCAGCTTGCCCATACCTCGTGTCTGTCCTGGATGCTCAGGATTTTCAAGGGCATGTGTTAGATCGTCATTCTCCCTGTCTGGCACCAATGTACCTGCCTAAGACTGCTCAACAGCTTGTACAATCCTTTGGCCAGCCTCTTGTACTCCTGGTGCCATCACCAAACTGCCGTCATCTGAAAGGCTCCCCCCATGACCCATGAACCAATTGTGCGGTATTGTTCCCCAGAGCGGTAGCGGTGTGGCGTCCTTTGCCATTAATTCTTCTTCCCGCTTCTCCCATTTTGGTACAGCCTTGATGTAACCACCGGTGCCAAGATGGTGGTGGTATTTCTTCATCTGTGAATTGGCCTTGTTCTTCTGACTCGCGGCCTGGCCCTCAGCTGACAGCTTGAACTCCTCGAATGCTTCCCAGTGATCCGCCAACTTAGGAAATTGGTTGAAGTCTTGTCTTTCTCCCTTCTGCACGTACTTGCGGCTGAGAGATGTCTTCCAAGCCTGAAACATTGTTTCCATCTTCTTCAAAGTAAATTTCTTGGCTTTGTCTTCGGACCCTTGAGGAAATGTGAAATTTTCCTTAATATCTTGCCAGAGCGAGTCCTTGGTAGCTTGAGGAACTTGGCCCATTTTACGATGCTAATTGGGACGTGATCCCTCACGTGGTAACATAGCGTTGTTGCACACCCAATCGCTAAAAGAGGGCAACCGCATCCCTTCGTTGTTAACATCGGTAAACACATGCTTCGTGGACGGCTTTTTGTTAGGTCCCCAATGCTTGGATTGGTTGCTCGATGCACGGGGCTTGAAATACATAAACATATGTACAAACGTGTCAGAGTGTATTATATTAATGAATTGCGATTAATTAACATGTCTACGGGGATTATATTCTTACGCTGTACCTCATCCTGGCGGAACGGTGTTATCGGACTCAGCGGCTCCCGCGTCAATGGCTTCATCAGCTGCAGCCTCAACGGCCTCACCGGAACCACCATTAGCCCGCGGCAGCAGCGTTACCATCACCTTCGATGGTACCCAACGCGATGGAGTCCAACAGGAACTATTCTCCTCATCGAAAGTAGGGTCACCACGTCCGGTTGCGCCATCTCTACTAATTCATAAAAATGTTGACATAAATATCATATTACTTTGAAACAACCATATTCTGATTACAACACAAGCATATTATTACATAAATTTCTACAGCAAGCATTAAGTACTACGGCGTGTTGGAACTAGCCCAAGGATCAAACACGAACTCGTGGACACAAGAACAAGAAATACACCAAGAACATACACACAGGGACTATGTGTCAAAAGTAAATGTGCAACATTGACCATGTTAAATTAATATACAAATCCTAAACTAGAATTGAAATTCAAAATTAAATAAAAACAACAAAATAATAAAAAGAAAATATGCATTGTTCGTAATTCCATACTAAGTGAAAAATATACATTTTGGTTTAATTTAGAATTAAAATTTCAAGCAAGCCAACACTTGTGGGCATTTCACCGAACATGTGGTGGGCGGTAGAACTAGAGAGGGAGGACGACGCGTGCACTCAAATACCTCGGTCCTCCCGGTGGGCGGCGGTGTGGCGGCGCTTTGGTGGCTGAGTAGGCGTCGGCGTGGTAGAGAAGGCTTCGCGGCGGGGTGGAGTGACGGCGGCGACGAGGCACTAAGCGCTGCACGTGGACTTGCGTCGGCGAGGTGGTGAGTAGGAGTCGAGAGGTGGCGGAGGAGGCCGACGGCGTCGACGAGGACGGCGACGCGGTCCGGACGGAGGCGGCGGCGGCGGCGGAGAGAGAGCAGAGCTGCGCAGCGCCGCGGGGTCGATCGGGACTTAGAAAATTTGGTGTGAGAAAAGGGCGGGCGTTTCAAATTTATACAGGAGCACTTCTACAAACGGTTCTAATAACCAACCGCTTGTAGCAAATCTCTACAAGCGGTTTTAGAACCAACCGCTTGTAGAGGATGACTTCTACAAGCGGTTCAGAACGAACCGCTTGTAGAATATCTCTACAAGCGGATTTAGATCAACCCGCTTGTAGAGGATGACTTCTACAAGCGATTGGTGTTACTAACCATTTCTGAATAGTCCACTCTAGAAGCGGTTCTTTTCTAAAATCGCTTACGAATGTTGCGTTCTAGAAGCGGTTCTTATTACTAACCGTTTAGAATGTTGCGCTCTAGAAGCGGTTCTTTTCTCAAACCGCTTGATTTAATTTCATAATTTTTAAAGAGTGCTTTTACTTTCTGATTTCATTCATAATTTTTAAAAATGCTTTTAGCAATTTAGTTTCATTCTATATTTTTGAAAAAACTTTTAGCACTTGATTTCATTTGAATTTTTAAAAATGCTTTTAGCAATTTAGTTTCATTCTATATTTTTGAAAAACTTTTAGCACTTGATTTCATTTGAAATTTTTAAAAATGCTTTTAGCAATTTAGTTTCATTCTATATTTTTGAAAAACTTTTAGCACTTGATTTCATTTCATAATTTTAAAATAATGCTTTTAGCACTTGATTTCATTTAAATTTTAAAAAATACTTTTAGCACTTGATTTCATTTGAATTTTTAAAAAATGCTTTTAGCAATTTAGTTTCATTCTATATTTTTGAAAAACTTTTAGCACTTGATTTCATTTGAATTTTTAAAAGCTTTTAGAACTTTACTTTCATTCCATAATTTTCACAAAATGCTTTGATCACTTTAGTTTCATTCGAATTTTGGCACTTTACATTCATTCCAAATAAACACTTCATCTTGTAAAGACTTACATATACATAGTTCATACAATGCGGGTACATCTTAAGTAATGCGTACTTTGTCTTTACAAGTGTTCCTTCGTTATGATCGCGACGTATGAAAGGAGTATCCACGTCTGTGTCATTGAAGATGCTTATGTCGACATCCACAAATGAAAGGAGGATCTCGTCGAACCGACTATACTCTTCCTCGTGCCCGTGACGTCCTCAACTCCAACAATCCTTCGTTTGCCTTGTAGAACCACATGTTGCTTTGGCTTAGTACTACAATCTTTTGCTTGTCCTTATGCTTCTTAGGTTTGCTTGACATGTCCATTACATAGAAGATCATCTCACATCGTTCGCAGGACGAACGGTTCGCGCCTATAGCCGACTTGCGTGAGGTCCACGATTGTCATACCGTGTTGTCTACCTTCACACCGCTTGAAGTCAGTTTGACCCATTGGCACTTAAATAGAGGACCTTCAAAGGTCCATAGTCAAGCTCCCATATCTCTTCTACGAAACCATAATATGTATCCACCTTGCCTTTGTTGTCTTCGACGTCTATACGGACACCGCTATTTTGGTTGGTGCTCTTGTTATCCTGCGATCTGGTGTAAAATGTGTAACCATTTATCTCGTACCCCTTGAATGTCACGATTTCACTAGATGGTCCCCGAGCCAAGCGTTGCAATTGTTCATTGTTTGACCCTTTCAAAAGGATGTACTTTTGTAACCAAGCGCCAAAAGAATCCATGTGCTTCAGTGTTATCCAATCCTCAGACCTCCCCGGGAAATCGCGGCGTAGAATACTCTTGTGCTCAAGGACATACGGGGCCACTATAGTTGATTGTTTCAAAACCGTGAAATGTGCTTGCTTAAATGTAAGAAGATCATTGCATGCAATTGCTTTCCTTCCTAGTGTCCCTTTTCCCCGTAGCCTCCCCTCATGGCGTGATATAGGGACGCCGATCGGGTTTAGATCATTAATGTAATCCACACAAAACTCAATCACCTCCTCTGTCCCATAACCCTCGGCAATGCATCCTTCCGGACGAGAACAGTTACGAACATACTTCTTTAGCACACTCATGTACCTCTCGAAAGGGAACATGTTGTGTAGATACACGGGTCCAAGGATACCTATCTCTTAGACAAGGTGAACAGTGAGATGAACCATTATATCAAAGAATGCAAGAGGAAAGTGAGGAGGAACGCGGTATGCTACGCTAGCACAAAAAAAAATTCTACCGCGAAACCAGAAAGCTACTCGCAAGAAGGGGATCATAGATAAGATTACCACTAGACGCGCAGTTGCGGATTCCTTCGCGCGTCGATGTAGTGGATCGTTCTCGCCGCAGTCGTTGCGTCGATGTAGTGGATCGTCCTCGCCTTGCCGTGGATCGTCCTCCCACGCCCTTGATCGCAGCAGCGTCACCGCATGATCCACACGTCCGAGAGATGGAACGCCGTGCGTGTGTGCAAGCACTGTCGCTCGGCGAGGGCAGCGAGAGGAGTAGGCTAGGGTTTGAGTGAATCACTCCTAAACCGTGGGAAAGCACACCTGCACCTCCTCCTCCCCTCCTTATATAGCCACGAGATAAAACCTAAACTAGGGCCCATCGGCGTGCTAAGCCCACGAGGTTCATTAATTACGGATCAATCCAAATTAATGCGTCCCAGCCCATTAAGTGTGTGACCCTGCAGGTTCACATACGTTTGGACATGGATTCGAAAAACTCCTTTTCAATCCAATAGTTGGTAGTGGCTTCTTGCAAAGTATGCCAACTCCCAAACATACTATGATCAAATCGATGAGAACCTATCAAAAGTACTCATGTAATAATCCCTTTGCCAAGTATATGAAGATTGATCTCAAGGCGAGAAGCATGTCATCATTTGATGATTCAATCCATCTCTCGTATCCGTGATATATTAATAAGTTGTGATTGACTCCTCAATCACGGCATGGCCATGCACTTCCTTAATCATATCACACGAGTGGCCTTGTCATATATCTCCGTTTCATTGGAGTGGCAAATTCCATCTTGACTACTTACTTCCCTCTTGCGTTTCATAGTAAACATGAAAGCTACCTTTATAACTATCCGGTTAGGAAGTAGTGTTTGATAGCCCCAAGAAAAACTATTACACATGTAGGAATATGACAATCTCAGGTCTAAGGATCATACATCTACTAGGTATGAGATACACGATGACACATAAGAATGAAACATTCTCGCGAGTGTCCCATTGCGGGTCAATCTAACCCATGTTCTTCAACATACGTCCACAATGTATAGATGATATCTCCATATCCCATGATCTATGAAGCATGATCATCGATCACTACATGTGCTGATCTATTCATCGTTGTCCTATACGATGATATCCGATCATAGATATTTATCGAATTACATCATTAAGTAAAGAGCTTCATAAGCAAGTCACATACTTGTTGATCAATACAATGATATACATTCATTGGACCAATAATCATATTATTATTCATAAACATAGTCATGTTACAATCATCTAAATGATTGCCTCAAGGGCATAACACTAACAATCTCCCACTTGCACTTGAGTCAATCAATTAAGTATCTAATACCAATAGACCTTGTGTGCGCCTCATGCTTAGGCTGTGGCAGTGGCTTTGTCAACGGATCGGCCACATTGGCTTCCGTATGTACTTTGCATATTCTCACGTCACCTCTATCCACAATCTCGCGAATAAGGTGAAAGCGACGGAGTATGTGTTTAGACTTCTGATGTGATCTAGGCTCTTTAGCTTGTGCAATGGCACCACTATTATCACAATAGATGTCCATTGGACTAGAGGCACTAGCGACCACACCAAGCTCTGTGATAAACTTCTTAATCCACACAGCTTCCTTTGCGGCCTCCGAAGCCGCAATGTACTCCGCTTCTGTCGTAGAGTCGGCCACCGTGTTTTGCTTGGAACTCTTCCACTTCCTGCTCCTCCATTAAGTGTAAACACAAACCCGGATTGCGATCGGAAATCATCTTTGTCAGTTTGGAAGCTTGCATCGGTGTAACCCGTTGCAACGGATCTTCCTTACCTCCAAAACAAGGAACATACCCTTAGTTCTTCTCAAGTACTTGAGATATTTTTACGGCTATCCAATGACCATCACGAGATCCGCTTGGTATCCGCTCGTGACACTTAGAGCATATGAGACATCCGGGCGTGTACAGATCATGGCATACATAATAGACCCAATAGTGAAGCATATGGAATCTTGCTCATCCTGTCTCGCTCATCAGATGTCGAAGGACACTGATTCTTGCAGAGACTGATGCCATGTGACATTGGCATGAAACCTCTCTTGGATTCATGCATATTGAACCTTTTCAATATCTTGTCAATGTACGTTTCTGACTTAATCCAATTAACCTTTTGATCTATCTCTATAGATTTTTATGCCCAAGATATAGCATGCTTCTCCCAAGTCCTTCATTGAGAAACTCCTTTTCAATGAAGTCTTAACATCTTCAAGCATAGGAATGTCATTCCCGATGAATAATATGTCATCCACATACAAAATCGAAATACAAGTGCACTCCCACTAGCCTTCTTGTAAACACAAGGCTCTTCTTCATTTTGCTAAAGTCAAAACCTTTGACTACTTCATCAAAGCGAATGTTCCAACTCCGAGATGCTTGCTTTAACCCATAAATGGATCTTTGAAGCTTGCATACCCTTTTAGCATATTTAGGATCAACAAAACCTTGGGTTGTATCATGTATACATCCTCGGAAAGATTCCCATTAAGGAATGCTTTTTGACATCCATCCGCCATATTTCATAATCAAAATATGCGACAATAGCTAAAATGATCCGAGACAGACTTGAGCATGGCTACCGGTGAGAAAGTTTCATCATAGTCAACTCCTTGAACTTGTTTGAAACCCTTTGCCACCAACCGTGCCTTATAGATCTGAACATTTCCATCTACGTCTATCTTTTCTTAAAAATCCATTTGCACTCAATGGTTTTTACACCATCGGAGAGTCGACCAAGTTCCAAACTTGATTGTCATGCATGGATTGAATTTGGATCTCATGGCTTCAAGCCATTTTTGAGTTTGGGTCCATCATTGCTTCTTTATAAGTCGTGGGCTCATCATTGTCCAACAATAATATGTCACTCCCATATCTTATAGGTACATGGCGTGGCCTCCCGACCTCACGTGGGTGGAGTCTCTTCCACAGGTTGTACAACACTTTGTACATCTTGTGAAGGTTCGATGGTAGCTTGAACATATTCATGTGATTCTCGAACTTCATCAAGATACACATCACTCCTCTTGATTTCTTTTGAAAGAAACTCTTTCTCCAAAAGACACCATTTGAGCAACAAAACTTTGTTCTCGTTTCTTTTGTAAAAGTAATATCCTTTTGTTTCTTTAGGATACCCACAAAAAGCATTTTTCCGATTTAGGTGCTAGTTTATCGATTGTAAGCGTTTTACATAAGCCTCACATCCCCATATCTTGAGAAATGACAACATGGGTCTTCTCTCGGTCCATATCTCATATGGCGTCTTCTCAACGGATTTTGATGGGACCCTATTCAAAGTGAGCATAATTGTCTCTAGAGCGAAACCCGGAAGGATAATGGCGGATCTGTTTGGTGATCATTGACCGAACCATATCTAATAAAGTTCGATTCGTCGTTCGGACACGCCATTCCATTGAGGCGTTCTGGCGGAGTAAGTTGCGAACGATTCCACATTGCTTTAGATGATCACCAAACTCTTGGCTCAAGTATTCGCCACCACGATCGGATCGTAAGTGTTTTATTGTTTTGCCAAGTTGATTTTGTACTTCGTTCAAACTCTTTGAACCTTTCAAAAGTTTGATTTATGCCTCATTAAATAGACATATCCATATCTCTTGAAGTCATCGATAAAAGTTACAAAATCTGAAACCCACCCCTAGCAATCGAGCTCATTGGTCCACATACATCCAGTATGTACTAGGGCCAATAATTCACTTGCTCTCTCACTAAAACCTGTGAAAGGGCTTTTGTCATCTTGCCAAGTAAACAAGATTCACATGTTTCAAATGATTCAAAATCAAATGAGGTTAGAAGTCCATCACCATGGAGCTTCTTCATGCGCTTCTCATTTATATGACCTAAGCGACAATGCCACAAAAAGGTAGGGTTCAAATCATTAGGCCGATGCCTTTTTACATTAATATTATAGACAGTTTTTCTTGAGTTCAGGGCGTACAACCCATCCACCATGGGGCAACGACCATAATACATATCATTCAAAAATATCGAACAAACAAAGTTCTTTATTCTGAAATCATAACCTTCATGTTCCAAACAAGAAGATGAAATAATGTTTCTACTCAAAGATGGAACAAAATAACAATTATTAAGTTCTAAAACTAATCCTGAAGGCAAATGCAATGGGTATGTGCCAACGGCAAGACCAACAACTCTTGCTTTATTCCCCACGCGAAGATCCACTTCTCCTTTTGCCAAGTCTCTACTCTTTATCAGCCCTTGCAACGAATTGCAAATGTGAGCAACCGAACCGGTATCATATACCCATGAGCTGAGTGAAGAAGTAGCAAGATTAATTTCTATAACATTAATACCTGAAGTGGAAACCACATTTCCATTCTTCTTATCTGCCAGGTACTTTTCGCAGTTCCGTTTCCAATGCCCTGATTTCTTGCAATAGAAGCATTGGGTATCGGGTTGAGGCCAACTTTAAGCTTCAAGCTTAGTTTTGAGGCTTGCGATCTCATCTTGAGCCTTGCCCTTGCCCTTGCCCTTGCTCTTTCCGTTCTCCGACCTTAGCCTTCCTCTTTTTGAAAGCGGTTGTTTTCTCAACCATCATCACATGATTGGGTTTTTCTTAATGCTTTCTCGGCACCTTGAGCATCCCATGTAGCTCGGTTAGGCTCTTCTCCATGCTATTCATATGAAAATTCATAATGAATGGCTCAAAGCTCTGAGGCGTAGGCGGAGAATAACATCGTGGCCAAACCGAGGCTAAGGGAAACTCAAGTTTTCCAATCTCCCAATGTAACCAATCATCTTGATCACATGAGGATGGACCGGATGCCTTGACCACTTACAAGCAAATAAAAGCTTTGAGATACCATACCTCTCAGCTCTTGCTTGATTCCCAAACATGCCCTTCAAGCCTACAATCATATTGTAAGCATCCTGTCCTCATATTGCTTTTGGAGCTCGAGTCCATGGTGACTAGCATGAGACAGTGACCTCTGAAGCATTAACATGCTTTTCATATTCAACCTTCAAATTGCAGAGCTGCATTTTGGTGATTCATCGAGAATTGGATTCTCTAGAACATAGTCCTTCTTTTCATGCTTGAGAACAATTCTCGGGTTGCGATACCAATCAACAAAATTAGTTCCATTCAGTTTTCCCTTTCCAAAACCGATCTCAAAGCAAAACCAGTGTAGCGAGGAGTAGGAGAAGGTGCCATTGAACTACAACAAAAACATGCAAAGATTCTAAGCACTATGTTTATGTAAAACTTTTATTAAACTTTTTAATTAAAGACACTTCTATTTTATGTCCCTTTTATAGACACATAGTGAGTATTCAAGATCCATATTCATCAAACACTAGTGAGCTTTGGCATCACTGCTAGAAATTTAATGACATAGGTAAGCAACACCTTTGCTAATTACATCATATGTAACTCTTGTTTGTTGAGTATGAAAACAAGTAATGAATGCCTCCATCAACTTGACTCATGGCCAGGTCAACCTGCCCCAAGGGCTCACATGAGGGAGGGAGCACTTCCCGTATACGGGTGCCAATTAAGGTGGCGTTTGGTTGGATGGATGAAGGTGGATGGGATATGGCGGTCCCTGGATTTAGAGCCATCCAATTGTTTGGTTGGGTGGATGGGGTGGATATGGTCATCCGATTTTTGGAATATTCCTTCAAGATGCTGGACAGAGTCATCCCAGAAAAAAGGCCGTACGAGTTCATCCAGTTTGTTGTACGAAGAGGTATACTCGGTCAAATTCAAATTTCGTCAAAGTGTACTCAGTCAAATTCAAATTTTAGTCAAATTTTGTCCGAAAATTCAAATTTTGACCGAAAATTCAAATTTTGTCAAAAATTCAAATTTGTTCAAAAATTCAAATTTTGTCCAGAAATTCAAATTTCGGTCAAATTTTGTCCAAAAATTCAAATTTGGTCAAATTTTCTCCAAAAATTCAAATTTAAGTCAAATTTCATCGAAAAATTTCAAACCAAAATTCGAAACCTTTATTACAACTAGCTCATCCATCCTCATCAATGCAACCAAACAAAAAATTAGCTCATCCTATCCACATTCATCCATCCAACCAAACAAAACATTGGCTCATCCCTATCCACCCAACCAAACAACTACCTGGATGGTTTCATCCCATCCAGGTTGGATGGCCATATCCCATCCAACCTCATCCAGGCAACCAAACGCACCCTAAGAAACCTGCCTCATGTGTGTTTTCCTAGACACCACTTGTCTTGTATAGGTTCCTTCATTACTGAAATCAAATCCCAACCATTTATGTCCTCAAGCCCAAAACCGTTTTGATAGCTTGATTAAATCTACCATTGTTATGCGTGATGTGTCCAACACATCCCTATTATCTATTGAGATAGCCATTGATATACTACTTTGGCAGTCATATCAATAACGATCTAAATTCTTGATAGGTGCAACAATTGGATGAACAATTTGACTTAAAATTTTTAACTATAGGGATGAACAAATATTACTATGAACATGGCATCACATGTAATGAGCATAAAGAAAATAGCAAGGATTAAACACACATCCACAGAAAATCAAAATAAGCTGTGAAATAGCATGGCCCTTAGCATTAAGATCTCCATCATCATGCTTGTTTGTTCACCTAGCCACCTTGCTTGATTTGTTCACCTAGCCATCTTGCTTGATACCATCGTCTTCATCATTATAGATGCAACTCCTTACAACTTTTGATAATGAATTTTACATGAGGGTTTGAAGCATCACAAGTCGACACGCAGGTCGTTATACAATTTAAATAGCCTTATGGCTTGACACGGCACGCAGGCCATGTGGAAATTACATGCATCACATACACATAGGCCATACCATTTCACATAATTCCCTGCAAAAACGAGTTAAACAAAAGCAACCCTACGACTCCGGGGTCCGAGGGGCAGCGCCCCTGGCGGGGTCCAAGGGGCACCACCCCTGGCGGCGGTCCCGCTGGCCGGTCATATATCTCCGTGATATATTAATAAGTTGTGATTGACTCCTCAATCACGGCATGGCCATGCACTTCCTTAATCATATCACACGAGTGGCCTTGTCATATATCTCCGTTTCATTGGAGTGGCAAATTCCATCTTGACTGCTTACTTCACTCTGCACGTTTCATAGTAAACATGAAAGCTACCTTTATAACTATCCGGTTAGGAAGTAGTGTTTGATAGCCCCAAGGAAAACTATTACACATGTAGGGAATATGACAATCTCAGGTCTAAGGATCATACATCTACTAGGTATGAGATACATCGATGACACATAAGAATGAAACATTCTCGCGATGTCCCATTGCGGGTCTATCTAACCCATGTTCTTCAACATGCGTCCACAATGTATAGATGATATCTCCATATCCCATGATCTATGAAGTATGATCATCGATCACTACATGTGCTGATCTATTCATCGTTGTCCTATACGATGATATCCGATCAGAGATATTTATCGAATTACATCATTAAGTAAAGAGCTTCATAAGCAAGTCACATACTTGTTGATCAATACAATGATATACATTCATTGGACCAATAATCATATTATTATTCATAAACATAGTCATGTTACAATCATCTAAATGATTGCCTCAAGGGCATAACACTAACAGAAAGATCATCTCAGGACTAACCAAACTTTGTACCACGTCATCCTGCAGCTTACTTAGTTTATCTGGGTCGATGACCTTCTGTGAAATCGCGTTGAAAAAAGAACACAGCTTTGTGATTGTCCTCGTACCCACTCGGGCGTTATGCCTCTCACGACCCACCGGGAGCAATCTGTTTCATTAACACAAGATAGTCATGGGATTTCATGTATACGATTTTATTCTCTTTCGTGTTTACGTGTCTCTTTACATTCGAGGAGTATCCGGAGGGACCTTCACACCGCTCAGAACTCTATCACGCTTTTTCTCTTCTTTGCTTAGAGTGTAGCTCGCAGGATGTAGGTAATGTTGTCCTTTCTCTCTCTTTTTCGGGATGTAGGTCGTTCCTCGGTTCCAAGAGTTTAAGGTCCTTCCGAGCTTGCGGTGTATCTTTCGATTTTCCGTACATATCTATGTAGCCTAGCGAGTTCAAGAAGACATTCTTCGTGATGTGCATGAAGTCAAGTGAGTGATTTAACCTCCATAACTTCCCAATAAGGCAAGTCCCAAAATATTGACTTCTTCTTCCACATGGGTGTATGACCATCCTCATTACGCACATGTTTGCTTCGGGATCCTTTCCAAATACTACTTTCAAATCCTTTACCATAGCAAACACACGTGGCCCACTATGATCTTTGAGGCCTTGCACGAAGGTCCAGTTGCCGTTAAATTTCCCGCCTTCCTTCCGCAACGGGTGACTCGTAAGAAGAAACCTACGGTGACCCATGTACACAACCTTCCGAGAGTTTTTCGTGCGTGCGTCCGTTTCATCTAAGCACCGGATGCGAGCTCTATATCCTTTGATAGTTAGGCGGACAGTTACCGAGAGCGAGCCGATCGTTGATTGTTACAAACAACAATGCACGTAGGGTGAAATACTCCCTTTTGTACTCATCCCATACCCTTGCACCATCGTCCCACAACGTCACAAGATCTTCAACCAATGGTTTCAGGTAGACATCGATGTCATTTCCGGGTTGCTTGGGGCCTTGGATCAACAACGGCATCATGATATACTTTCGCTTCATGCACAGTCATGGAGGAATGTTATAGATACATAGTGTAACGGGCCGGTGCTATGGCTGCGCTCAATTCTCGAAAGGATTCATCCCATCGGTACTCAACCCAAACCTTATGTTTCTCACCTCATCTGCGAAGTCCGGGTACGTCCGGTCGACTTTCCTCCACTGTGAGCCATCTGCAAGGTGTCTAAGCATCCCGTCGTCCTTACGCTCTTCTTTGTGCCAACGCATCATCTGGGCATGCGCTTTGTTAGCAAACATACGTTTCAATCGGGGATCACAGGAAATACCACAACACTTTAGCCGGAGGTCTCTTCTTCTTACGCTCTCCATCTATTTCACTGGATCGTCACGCTTCACCTTATACCGTGATTCTCGCACACCGGACAAACATCCAAATCGGCATACTCATTACGATCGAGATACAATCATTAGGACATGCGTGTATCTTCAGTACTTCCAATCCCAAAGGATGACGACTTGCTTGGCTTCATATGTAGATTCGGCGAGTGTTATCTTCGGAAGCAACTTCTTTACGAGTGATAACACCTCATCGAATCCCTTATCGACACACCATTTCTAGCCTTCCATTGCATGAGTTCCAGTGTGGTACGCACTTTTTGTGGCCCCGCCTACGCTTTGGGTACAAAGGAGTTCTGTGGTCCTCTAACATGCTGCCGGAACTTCTCGAATCTGTCTTTCATCTGTAGTCTCCCTCTCCGTCACGCAGCATCTGGTCTAGCTCATCATCACCAAAGTCACCAAGTGTTTCTTCCACGGAACAGTATTGCGTGTCGTCCGGGATACTGTTGAATCCATCTTCCTCTTCCTCGTCTTCTTCATCGTCTTCCTGGCTAATCACCTCAACTTCGCCATGGTTGCTCCAACAGGTATAGTTTGGCATGAAACCTCTCATGATCAAGTGGTTCATAACTTGCCATCGCTGGGAGTGCTCCGTCTCGTTTTGCAATCTACACACGGACAACATATGAAGTCGCTCGAGGCAAGAATGCAACGGCCGCATCGAGAAAAGCCTCTTGACGCCATCAATGAACTCTCTCGGCGACGGTCCGCATTGTACATCCATTGCCGATTCATCTATACCAAGTTATATTTTCATTAAAAATTATAACAAATTCCGTTAGAAAAATTATAACCTAACTTAAATTTCGTAACATTTAAACCCAACAAAAAAACTCCACCTACACCGTCATCCAATTAAAGACCTACCTTTCTAATTATTTTGTATCCCTTCCTACCTTTGTAATTATTTTTATCCTTCTACATGTTTTTCTATTTTATTTCATACACCAATAATTACTTCCTTGCAATGTTGTACCTAGATCTCTCCCAATATTGTGATATTTAAGATTCTAAAGCTAACAACCACATAGATCTAAAGCTTCCAATCACCTTTACCTTGTAATGTCATATTTTGAACTAGATCTCCATCTACATCTTCATACAACAATAAAACAAGGCACGGAAAACAAATTTTCGATAATGCTTAAAAAGTTCAAGATTTCTCCACATCCATTGAAAAAAATAGCAATATCTAGGTGAGAAGGATGTTCACATGATGTTACTAACTTTGAAACACTTAATTTAGAGCTAATCACCTCCAATTAAAAATTTAGACAGCACCTCCCCAAGAACAACGCTTGGTCGGCCTTCTCTGTTCGATCGTATTCGTATCTCTGCTGGCGCATGGTGGAAGAAGGGTTTAAATGCGCTGCGCGGGAGGGCTTCCAGAAGCGGTTGGAGACACGAACCGCTTCTGAAGGTTGCGTTCTAGAAGCGGTTCTTTTCTCAAACCGCTTCGAAAATCAAGCGGTTTGAGAAAAGAACCGCTTCTAGAACGCAACCTCGAAGCGGTTCGTGTTTCCAACCGCTCCTGGAAGCCCTCTCCGGACCGTTGCCAACGAACCGCTTCTGGTGCGAAGATCACAACGGGTTCGCACCAAACCGCTTCTAATAGGCCGGTTGTGATGCCCAGTTCTGTAGTAGTGATGGATCGGTTCGTAGTTACTGATACAAAATATTTCTGAAAATTTAGCTTACTAAACAATATTGGAGATGCAAAATTTTAATTTTTGTTACCAGTTTCCAATAGCATATTTGAATTTGAAATTTACAACAAAAATTATAACAAAGTTCCAGAACAGATATTATACAATCTGATATTTCACAGAAATAGCAGCCTGTTTGTTTGTTTAACTTGCACGTTTTTGTCTTTGTATATCGCACTAAGTCAACTTAATTTACTTCACTGGTCTCTGTTCATGACCAAAGCATCGCAATACTGGCACGGAAATTCCCTGCCATTCGTGGGGAAGATATTGGGATCATGCATAGCTAGGACAGCATCGATCGTCATGGCAACGCCAGACAACCTGATCGACGATTCGTTGCGCCGTCGCTTTTTCCGACGCAGTGGGCAACAGCAACACCGAAATTAGCCGGCAATTCAAGCATTAGTTTTTGAGGAAAACGTCTTCACCCATCAGCTGACTTGACTTGACAAACCCCTCTATTGGCCTTCTCTTGTTACCTTCTCTCCCACTGCATCTCCATTGGTTTAATTATGTGTATATATACACACCCATACACTGTCCTAACAAAGCACTCTAAATCGGACCTGAACTTTGTACTCATACAACACCGTGGTTAACATCCCTTTATACTTTCCCAAATCAAACAGCCATGACGGTAGAGTTCTTGCTCCTGCCTTTCTCTAGCTCAATTTGCAAGATCTAATGCGAAATTCTTGACAAATCTTGTTTAGTGGAAACTTGACAAATCTTTTGTGCGCTATTCATGTATGCAGATCGTGGAGATGCAGATGAACATCGACTGCGACGGCTGCGAGGACAACGTGAGGAAGGCCCTTCTAAGGCTTCCAGGTATATATACAATGATCTTATCATCCATCCATTGATGATCACCCAACCCAATTGATGTCGCAACCTTGGCATGGACATGGTGACATGTATGTACTTGTCGTCGTCGTCGTCGTCTTCAGGCGTGCACTACGTGGAGGTAGACAGGGTGCGGGACAAGGTGACAGTGACGGGCTCGGTGAACCAGAAGAAGGTGCTGCGCGCGGCGCGGCGCTCGGGGAGGCTCGCCGTGCTGTGGCCGTCCCCGTACAACCCGGAGTACCACGCCTACGCGCAGCCGGCCTACTACCAGGCCAAGCCCGCCGCCGCCGCGCACGCGCAGCACTACCACTACTACAACAGCGTGCAGCGCAAGAACGGCGGCGGCGGCTCCGTGGTGGCGCACAGGCCGGCGGCGCAGCAGTACGCCAAGGCCAGCTCGTACAACTACCACGTTCACGGCTACTACGACTCGGATCTCCATGGCTACTACCACGAACAGCAGGCGATGTCCAGCGTCGTGCCGGTCGCCGCGCGGAGCTACTTCAGCGATGACAACCCGAACGCCTGCTCGATCATGTGAGCCGTGGTCGGTCGAATGTCTGATCGATCGATCGAGATCGATCGGCGGCCTCCGCAGCGTGCGCAGGGCGTCCCTGTATCTTATGTGCAGTTTTTGTGCTGTTGCTCTTTTAAGTTTCAGAAGTTGCGCTGCGTTTTTCAGGAGTATCGATCTTGGCTGGTTCTCTGTAGCTCCGGTGAATTGCTAGATGCAAGCTGAATTAAATGGCATGTGAATGAAGGCCAAAGTTTGTCGTGGGGATTGTTTTTGTTTTTGTGTTGTTAGGCACGATAATTAAGCCTTTAAAATTAGGGAATAATAACTAGCAACCGGACGTTTGATCACTGTTTATTTCTCAGACGCGTCGGTGCAATATTTTTTTCAACGTCTGCAATATTTTTTTCCGTGCTGATATTTCTACTGTTATCGAAAAAAAATATTGTACACGTAGAAAGAAAATATTGTAAGTGTAAAAAAAACGGACATCTGAACACATATTATTCCGTTAAAATTATGATCATCAAATTAAAGCCTAGATATCTTTTTGTGTCCAACTCCTGTGCATGGTCCCTGCTTCTAATATGTGCAGGGCCAATGACAATATGCCAAGTGTCCACTCAACTAACATCAAGCTTAATGGATGGAGCAAAGTTCCATCCGAAATCCCATCTGGTTTCTACCATTGCTTGGACATGCGAGAACGGAGGCACAGACAATCGGCATCGACCACGTCCTCCATCTCAACGACTCCAAAGCCCCAATCATGGCAGTTGTGCATGACAGCTTGACCTGTCAAATATTTGCATTCAACTTTATGCACAAATATTCTCTGATGGCTACCTAATTGACTCCATGCTGACAGCTATGAGTGAGCTCTTCGAATACAAATTTAAAAAATTAAAAAAATAGAAAAATTTATCACTTACTCTAGCTTGACTTTGTGGAAGACGTCCGATTGAATGATCTCCAGTGGGTTCTATTACCATGTGTACCCAGACTTTGTTAAAAAAAATTGAAAATTTTTGTGTAAGGTCCTGAGGCAATGCTAATGATGCTGTAAAATTTTCAGATGATTATTAAATCTATATATTTTTTAACAATTCTGACAGTGATATTATTTTTTTATATAAGGTTCTGTTTTTTATTTTCTGGGACACTAAATGAAGTCTAATATTTTTTACAATTTTTTTGTGAGGTCCAGAAGAAATTCTAATGATGTTTAAAAATTTCAGATGATGATCAAAGATGTGTATTTTTTTTAAAAAAAATCTAAAAGTGCTACTGCCTTTGTATATGCTCTTCTATTTTTGATTTTCTAGGGCACTAAATGAAGTCTAATATTTATGAAAATTTTAATACATGATCCTTGCTAACTCTTGATGGTACCATTCAAATTTAACAACATGATTAAGCTTGTAAATTTTTAGAAAAATCTGACCGTGTCTCTATTTCTTTTCATTAATTGTTGTTTTTTATTTTTCAAAAGCATTAAATGAATTCAAAAAAATTTGAAATTTCTCTGAGGTGTTTTGTAGATTAATTAAGTTTTTGAATTTTTTTAAGTTTTTGTAAAAATTGTTTAATCCTCAGTTTTCCTTCGGTGTGCCGAAAATAAAAAAATCACTCGAAAATAAAAAAAATTGGTCGATAATCGAAAAAGACGATCCAAAATTGGTGAAAAACACTCGATAATTGGTGAAATCGTGCGATAACCAATTTGTTTTTTTGCACCACCGATTTCAAAATTCAAACTTCTTCGATTTCTACTCATTTTCGACTCGATTTTACCGATTTTCGAAAATCTCGATATGATCGATTTTGCCGATTATTACAATATCGATATTGTGAACTCTGGTGAGCGCAATACTAGCATCATCTCTCAATTCTATCACTCGATTAGATCTCGTCGGAGAATCATAGATGAAGTAGTACCTGGCGAGCCTGACAACCACATCCACAGTTGCTCTGATCTCATAGCCTTAACCCGAAAAGCATAACTGTGTCCGACAGGGTGACCTTGCAGGCATTGGTGACCCGTCGAGCTCTGACCACACACCTGCCGCTTCACCGTGGTAAACAGCCTTAAAAGTGCTCATGCTTCTACTTTCTAGAAAGGGATTAGCTGGGCGATGCAGGCTACCAAATTTAGATATAAATGGTGTGTTGGTAGTGGTACTAAAGTTAGGTTCTGGGAGGATATTTGGTTTGGTAATTCTTGTTTAGCTGTCCAGTTTTGGATCTTTATTTGTTGGTAAATGAAAAAGGTTCTACGATTGCGGAAATATGGGATGGTTCTATTATCAAATGTACTTTTAGGAGAACTTTCTCTGATATTTTGTTGATCAGGTGGTTTGAGCTGGTGGAGGTGGTAAATTCCTTAAGGCTCACTGAGGAGGAGGATGCTTTGGTTTGGCAATATAACAGTAATGGTGTTTATTCAGTCAGATCTCTTTATGTTATCATAAATTTTAGAGGGGTGGTACCGGTTTTTATTCCTGCCGTTTGGAGCTTGGTGGTTCCCCCTAAAATTCATTTCTTTCTGTGTCTTTTATCGCATAACAAAGTAATGACTAAAGATAATCTGTTAAAAAGGGGTTTGGATAGAGGGGTCTGTTGTAGCTTTTGTAACGAGTCTGAATCTGTTGTGCATCTTTTCTTTGAATGTGTTGTAGCTAGAAATATTTGGAATATGGTTGGTGAGTTCTTTAACTTGACCATTGGATATAGTTATGAATCTGTGGCTCGATTTTGGGTCCGTAATAAGGAAAATGGTGCTTGAAACACTATTAGTGCTGCTACTCTTTAGATCTTATGGAATATTAGAAATGACATTATTTTTCGTTGCCAGGATTGGATAAGTGTAAAAACAATCCGGAGAAAAATGAGCTTTTCGTTGAGAGACTGGAGACCATTGTACAAGGAGAATATGATGGCAAAGATGGAGCTGTTTTGCAGGGACCTGGATTGCAGGCTTCGAGCACCTCTCTCTGTGGATTATGGAACAACTTATTAAAGGATGGTCGAGTGTTGAAAGAAGCGCAGGATGAGGCCTTTATATCAGAGGAGAAGAAGTTTATTGCTAGTTATATTAGCAGCTTGGTAGATGATAATTTGTAATTTGTGTTGAGGCCGTTGTTGGTTGTGGTCGGCTCTGATTTGTCTGATTGGTTATCCGTGATCTGAATTTGGGGATGTTTTTTGTTGCTACCTTTCAATTTCTTAATGGAATTGGGGCATCTAGTACTGATGTCCTTTTGATCTAAGTTTGAGAGAAAAACCTGACTTTGTTAAATGACTTTGGTTATTAAGATTTGTGTTCATTACTTAATCAAACGGACGGTTGGCAGTGTGTGATTGGCCCTGCACATATTAAGTGCAGGGGGGCCTGCACTAGAGCCGGACTCCAGAAATATTTATATCTCTAAGCCAACAATCAAATCTTAGAAAGTCTTTTTTAAAAAAAATTAAATATAAAACATAAAAATACTAAATTAAGGGCTAAATATTTTTTTAGAATTTTCAGTATATTTCATTTTTTTCTTAGTGATTGTAATAACCTGTCATCAGCTCTCTCTTTTTTTGCGAGTAAGATTTTATTTTAAAATAGATATGAAAAAAAATTGAGAGGCGATGATGTGGTGTGCATCTTACTTCCGAAAGTAAGCAAGTTTTTCATTTCTTTTATTTTCTGAAGTTCATCTCCGACGTGGTGAAAGGAACCCTATCTGTTTCCTTTTCCTGTGAACATTCTCCATGTTGGATGACAACACGTTACAACCTGAGCATGAGAAAATTAAATAGTAAATATCCATGGTAAGTAGCAACGAAGGAACCAAGATTTCGATAAACCTGAAGCGAAAAAGTTAGCGGCCATTACTAACGTCAAAGACTATGTTGAGCCTAAGGTATAAAAAAAGTACGGCACAAAAGCACAACTAAAAATAAATTTCAACTTTATGCTTAACATTTCAACAAAATAGATAAAATACGTTAAAACAATATAGCATAGTGGAGCTATAGAAAAGTTAATACTTAATTAACAAATCTTTGATGCATATGAGCCTATCATATCTTCATCAACAATAGTACAAGAATCTGAATCTGCAAAAGATGAAATTGCACATACAAATTAGACACGCAAAACTCTCCATCAGCGTGTCCAGTAAATCTCATGATTGATATAAAAAAATCAACAACAGAACTCCTAAATGTCATCAACATTCAGGTGCTAATTAGAAATATTCAATAGATAATAATAACTACTGTCAAACTATATGGAAAATCACCTAAGCATGAATAAACAAGAATGAATGCTTTTTTTTTGGCGATGGAGATAATGAAATAAATGGAGCATCCATCACGCATCCTAATCGGCAAAGATTGGATGAAAAATCAATAAGCCCAGATACTCTCACGGTGATCACTACAACTCTATGTTAACGTTTGCAGTTTGGATCAATCAAAATTCAAAACAAATGCATTACAAATTTGGCACCATCCAAGAATGTATCTGCTCACCTGCACATGGAGCTGCAGTTGCTTCAGATACTCAATAGCCTCGTCAAGCATGGATGCCCTGTCAGTCCACTGTTGTAAAAAACGGCCGACTCGACCGATTAATCGGTGATGGTGACTGAACCGTCACGAATAATTTAATCGAAGTGTAATTAACGAAGTTGAACGATTAATTGACCGCATAATACGATTAATCAGACATTTTTCGATTAATCATCCGTTTTTCCAGTTTAATCACGAAAATAGCTTATTTTTATTCACTAAGTAAGATAAATTAGTTTATAATATTATGTCATAGTGTTTATAGTATGTACCTTTTGGATGAAGTATGAACAATGAAATGTCAAACATGTTTTGTAGAGTAATAATTTGCAATAATTTTTGGGTAACTAAAACATTTCTAATTAATTGTAAATATAAATAAATGTATTAATACGAATACATAATCTCCCATTGAATTCCGATTAATCGGCCATATTGTGATTAATCGCTTAACGGTATCACGTCCGTCCGTCGAGCACTGTTTCTCACAATGCTGTGGCAGTCTGCACCCCCATAAACCAACGTAAACACGAACCCGTAAATTTCCAGCACAAACACAACTCGAGAACCCTCAATTCAACACAAAAGAGAAGGGCTGCTTCGTTTTTCTTCCTGACCTTGTTGGAATTCGGTGTCAGGCTCTGCAACGCCTTCATCTTCTTGTTGATCCTGCTCCTTCTCTGCACCCCAAAACCAGCAAATAAACCAAACAAACAACGATAATTAACACCTACAAAGAACAGTTCACGTAAAAGCGACTATAGTGCTTTTCATCATTTCTTTCCTTGAACGTGCGGCGTTACCCGAAATGCTTGCACAACAATGACCTGCAAATTGATGGGAACTACTTCCTCGCTTAAAAATGATCTTCGCTTTAGAATATACTAGGAGTACCTCTCGCGAGTCGCTTTAGTCTGCTTTCTAGAAATTAGAAATGGTTTGTGGAATTAATAAATTCCAACTCTACTGGAATTAGAAATATGTTGATTAATCAGCTCTTGCAATTCCCTCTTTTTGCTTGTCGCATGAAATTCCAAGAAAGAGTTAGTACAAATAATGTTACTTTTATTATTATGAAAAATAGTATCCGATTCCCTTTGTCTTCCATATTATTATTATGTGATTGAATTTGGTTGCTACAGATTTTTAGAAAATTCAGAAATCAGTTTTTAAAGCAATGGAAAGTTCAGTGAGTCTGAAACAAAATTATAATTCATTGACATGAAAGTAAATACCATAGAACAAAAATGTAGAGAAAGTAAGTGACAGAAAATCAGATGATAGTCGCGTCCTACTGTACTTACAGAGACCAAATAAAGATGATTTTTTTTTTCACTCGTATCGTCTCCTCGTGTCTTTTTTTCTTTTACGAAAGTCTGTCCGTGTCTTTGTTCTATTGGTTTGCTTATCAGAACAGTTTGCTGCATGTAGATATGGCAGTCACGGCCTCATGAGACACGAGTGGTGATACGTACGGTCCGTTTACCTATACTAGTTTGGGTGCAAACTAAGAAGAATGATTAAGGTGGTACTGTTTTGAACAAAGAAACCAAGTTCAAGCATGTGACGGAGGGGAGGTGAGAGAGGAAGTTCAAAAGAGGATAGTTGAAACCCTAAAACATGATAAGTATATTGTGCCGGCAATACCTAAAACATATGAAAGCAACACATGTACTAGCCAAGGACTTGGCCGCATCGGCCAAAGCACTATAGCCGCATAGGACAACCAAAGGCATGGTCACATGGGCTAAGGCAGTATGAGTCACATGGATAGAGGGTAAGTAGGTTTGCACATGATTTGAGAAGAGAAAAGAAGAGTCCTAGTCGTGAGAGAGAAGTAAGAAAAGAATTCAACTCGGTTTTAAAAAAGGACGAAAGAAATCAACTCGGATTGACAGCATAAACCGAATTAAAAAGTTCATAACTTTCACGTCCAAGCTCGGATTTTGCCGTTCTTATACTTTCCTGAAAGCTTACGAGATTTTCATATCTTTCCACTATGAGATCTTCTAATTTTATGTTTTTCTATTTTTAATATGGCCAACAAATTTCAGCCTGCTGGTTGGCCAAATTTGAGTTTCTAAAGTTGTAATCTCTTTCTATCTCTTAGAGTTCAAGTTGTATACGTTTAGGAGGAGAATTTGAGTCGATTTAGATGTATTTGAGTCTTGTATTATGCACCAATATAAGATCAATGGGTGTACCTCATGTAAAAAAGATCAAAGTGGATGCATTGAGTAAAATTCCAGAAAATCACCATGGTGTTTGGTGGCTACGATTGAGGTGTGTTCTTGATTTGAGTTGAGAGAGAGAAAGAGAGAGTTCATTGGCAAGTTGAAGACTCGTCGTTTTAAGATTATGCCGAAGAAAGCCCTTAAAATTCTATCTTTTCAGATTGGTTTGCATGTTATCGTGTGTGGTACCATGAAAGATTGGGCATCTCACGCATCAATTAGCGTTTCCCGCTAGTTGATCCATATCATTTGGTATCAGAGCTTTCGTTACTCACAGTGCCATTATTTTGTTGCTACGAAGGTCATCGATGGAGGACATACAAGTGATCATACAACTTGGTTTTGAATTGGCAACTTGTGAGGAGGATCCATTACTAATGCTAGACAAAAGGGATATGTTCTTTTGATGATGTCGAGTCTAGAGCACCGATTGTGCGATGATGTGGACCATGGGAGTTTCATTAATACAGCGAGCAAGACACTTATGGACAGATTAGGATTGACGACGACACCACATCTGGAGCCATATAAGTTTTTGTGGTTGTATCGTCATATCCCAATTATGCAACAAGTGAAGGTAAAATTTTCTTTGGATGGATATGCTGCTGTTGTTAGTTGCGATGTAATTCCTATACATATACGAGTATGTCCTTTGGTGTTTGGATACACTTGGATGAATGAGCAGGATATTCAGTGGATTTGAACTTCTTCCTTGCCCACAGTTCGGTATTCTTTTCCTTGGAAGAATACACGTCGAGTGATTGAAGCATGGATGGACCAGCAACACTTGGAGGATCGTCAATGACGTGATAATATTCAAGCTAGATTTGAAGCACAACAACATAAACAAAAGAAGAAAGCACAAGGAAAAGCTCAAAAGTAGAAAGAAAAGATGGTCGAAGAAGCAAAGAAGAAAGCACAAAAAAAGCTCAAAAGCGGGAAGAAAAGATGGCTGAAGAAGCAAAGAAGAAAGCTGAAATGGATGTCATTATTTCATCTCATGAACAACAAGGAGAGTTGTCTACTCATAATGGTAACATCGACACTGAGACACCGCTAGAAGGTTTGTGCATGATGACCAACAAGGTTCATGTTGATAACACTACAATTATTTCAATGGGAAAACGAACCAATTTATTCAAATCTGCATGTAAAGTTAAAGGCAAAGTTTGCAAGCTTATCATTGATCGCGAAACGACAACAACCTCATTAGCAAAGAATTAGTACAAGCTTTAGGATTGACAATATGGTGACATCCAGAACCATATTATGCTCAATTGATGCACAATGTTGGTAAGCTAAAAATTACTCATCGTGTTAAAATGTCTTTTCCAGTAGGTAATTATCAAGATAAGGTGGAGTGCGACGTTGTGCCAATGCATGTATGTCACTTGTTGTTAGGGCGACTGTGGCAATTTGATCGCAACGCTACACATCACAAGAGGTCCAATAAGTACTCTCTAGTGCATGAGGGCAGATCATACATGTTATGTCTTATGCTGGAGAGTGCAATTCATGCTGAGGGGATCATCATAAAAAATAAGGTTTTCAAGCATATCCCAAAACTGAGGACGGTTTCGCTTTTGAAGGGAGAGGGGATGATACGGCCCCAATTACTAACACTACTTTGGACGTGTATCGAAGTTGCAAACTAAGACAAATAATCAAAGTGGTGCTATTTTGGGCAAAGAAACGAAGTTCAAGTATGTGGTCGAGAGGGAGGTGAGAGAGGAAGACCAAGAGAGGATGGTTAGAACCCGAAAACATGACAATTATATTATGCCGGCAATGCGTAAATCATATGGAGGCAATACATATGCTACCTATGGATGTATGAGCCAGCTAAGAACTTGGATGCATGGGTCAAGGCGCTATGGCTGCATAGGACAACCAAGGACACGGTCACATTGGTCAAGGCTGTATGAGTCACATGAATGGAGGGTATGTGAGCTTGCACATGATTTGGGAAGAGAAAAGAAGAACCAAGTCGTGAGAGAGAAGTAAAGAAAGAATCCAACTCGGTTTGGAAAGAAGGAAAGAAATCAACTCAGATTGACAGTACATACCGAACTAAAAAGTTCATAAATTTCTCGTCTGATCTTGGATTTTGACATTCTTTTAATTTCCTAAAAACTTACGAGATTATCTTCGTATCTTTCCACAGTGAGACCTTATAATTTTGCTTTTTTCTATTTTAATATGACTGACAAATTTCGACCTACTGGTTGACCGAATTTGAGTTTCTAAAGTTGTAATCTCCTTCTATCTCTTAGAGTCCAAGTTGTATACGTTTAGGAGGAGAATTTCAGTCGATTTAGATGTGTTTTGGTCTTGCATTGTGCACCAATATAAGACCAAGTGGTGTACCCCATGTAAATAAAGATCAGAGTGGATACATTGAGTAAAATTCTAGAAAATCACCATGGTGTTTGGTGGGTATGATTGAGGTGTGTTCTTGAGTTGAGTTGATTGTCATGAGTTGAGAGAGAAAGAGAGAGTTCATTGTGCAAATTGAAGACTCATCTTTTTTATATTGTGCCGAAGAAAGCCCTTATAATTCTATCTTTTTAGATTGGTTTGCATGTTATCGTGTGTGGTACCGTGAAAGATTGGGCATCTCATGCATCAATTAGCAATTCTCGCTAGTTAATCCGTATAAAGTGGTGTGTATGATCAAGATATTTTACTTCAAAATCATATCAAATTAAGGGGACATGAGTGATATATTGATGCACGTACATCATGCTACGGTTAAGGCGGCCGTCGGCAGCGATGTTTCGTTGTGTTCGTAGCTACAACTAAGCACGAACTGAAGGAATGTAGGCTACACTAATGCAAATTAAAAATCTACCGCGTAAATTAGGATGCCAAGCAAGTGAGAGATCATAAATCGTTAACATTAGATGCGTAGTGTAGCATTAGGAGAGTTGAAGTAGCCCGCCTCAACGTAGCATGTGTCCTAGAGTAGTGATCGATTGTCCTTGAGCGATGGCCAAAAATCCTCGAGCAGTGGTTGAACGTGCCCGAACGATCATCCCAATATGCGCCGCAATAGCAGCAACGCCTCTATTGAAGTCCACATGTTCGGGAAAAGAACGCCATGCGTCAATGTGCTAGCATGAGTATGCAGGGTAGGGCCTAAGTCGTAATGGCTAGGGTTTTGGGTGGGTGCAATGATACAACAATTGCATCCCGTAGTCTCTCTTTATATAGTCTTTTAGTGAAACCTTACGTTAGGGGTCGAACCAATGTGCAAAGCCCACTTCATCCATTCGTGACAGATCCAATCTGAACCTATTTTACGTCCCATAAAATGTATGACCCGGTGGGTTCATGCATATTTGGCTATGGCCCGAAAAATTCTTTTGGCCCATAAATCGGCAGCGGCCCCTAGTAGGGCATAATGACTTCCTAATATACACAAAGATCATATCAGAAGAACCTATATAGTGTTCATATACCAATTCCTTTGACTTATAATAACATATCTTCCTATAATAGCTCGATTCTTCACTTGTTCTGTGGTAAATTACTTAGTTGCAATTGACTCCTCAATCACATTTGGCATGACCATGCACTTCCTTAATCCAACCACGTTGAGGGGCCCAGAGATATCTCTCCCATTATATATGAGGGATAAACTCCATCTTGATCGCTCACATTCCTCCGCATGTTTCATATTAAACACAAAAGCTACCTTTATGACTACTTAGTTACGAAGTAGCATTTAGCAACCCCTAAATATACCATTACACATGTAGAAAACCACCACGATCTCGGATCTAAGGATCCCACATATACTATGTATGAGACCAACTGATGACACAAGAATATAACAATTCCTATAGTATCTCATGGTGGGTCATTTCAACACCATATTCTCAAACATGTATCCACATTACTGATTTGATATCCCTATATCCATGAAATATGATCATCAATCAATACATGTGTTGACTTATAAATTACATTTGTCCCACATGATGATATAAGGCCATGGATAATTTAGAATAATATCAAAATATGAATAAAGAGTTTTACGAACAATTCACTTACTTGTTGATCGATACTAATGATATTTATTCAAGGGACAAAATAATCATATTATTCCATAAACATAGATGTGATACAACCATCTCAATGATTGCCTCAAGGGCATGTCACTAACACGAACTTCGTACAGTAATGGATGGAGCCGGCCATACAATCACAAGAAAACAGAGGCACTAGATAGAATCAATGTATTACAAACTTGATCTTTTAGACACAAGATATTACCAGTACTTGAGTAAATTGGGTACAATAGAAGACGAATTGGAGTTTAGATGGGGAAGAGCGTAGACTTGGAAGTAGAACAGCAAGAAATTGAGGGAGACAGAGAGAGCAGTTGGGAGGAGGAAGAAAGGCAAACACTTGGATTGTTCTGTTCAATCCCTTTCTGTGCTGCCCTAGCTTCCTTTTGTACTCTCACGGCTCAAGCTAGCCCAAGCACTCACCTGGCCCACGGCCCAGCCCAAGGCTCATATAGGAACTATACATGACATTTCTCTCCACTCGAAATGCGGCTTGACCCCAAGCCGCAGCCATGTAAGCCGTCGGGATCCCATGAAACTTGTTGATCCTTAATGTTCAATGTTGTCCAAGTGCACTCCATTGAAGGATAGCTAACCTAAAGTATTCATGGAGTTGTTGATTCACCACCATGCTTTATAATAACAATCAAGGATAATGTGAATTCTGATGATGCGTAGATTTTCTGTTCACCATTCCTAGGTCTTGGTAGCCATATTGCTTGCACATTGGAGTAATCAGGATCCCTTTTCCACCACTTGAATTGACTTTCCCATAGACAAACTTGAGTGTAGACACAAAGATTCAGATGTATTTCTGCTGTCATTTGATACATGAATTGGTGTATTGTTGACCCCATGACGTATTCACATGATCTTGCTTCCCTACGGTAGAACTCAACAGCTTGCATAGTAGATGATGCGCCAACAATATCTAGTACTCTAGCAAGAATATGCATCTCAACAATTTGCTTGCCAATAATGAACCAAAACAGTGTAGCATGCTACAGAACACCACAACCAAGGCCAAGTTATTGTAGATTCTTTCCCGTTAATATCATGACCCAAGCTTGTTGAGTACTAGGACTAAAGCAAGTGAGTATGATAGCTTCCTTGCTCAGACACTCAATACCTACATTTTCTTGATTCGACTCATTGCATGGAGTTGCATCTGCACATATTTGCAAATGCTTATGAAATTTCCCATTACTAGTCAGTACACAACAAATGCACCACAAGATAGCAGGAGTTCTCGACAATTTCTTAGTGATGAAACCAATGGTATGTAGTTCAATCGAGATTCTGTAGCAATGAGAAATTTCACAGTGCTCACCAAGTAACAGTAGCATTTCCATCTCTTATGTAGCAAGAACTAATTTTCTTGCTTTTGAATTGCACCAATCTAGCACACAACTGTGGCACAACCATTCTGCTTCGAGGTGATGAGCATGAAGGCATTAGCTGCATCCCACTTCTACAGCACCAAGGTTGGAGCACCACTTTATCTCTACTAAGCAAGGGTGGTGGCCATGGTTGCTTCAACTGCACTTCGGCTTGAGTAGGGGGTGGCCATAGAAGCAACAACAGCCTTGCACTTTTGTCGTAATTGTTGGACACAACATAACTGGATTGTGCAAGAGGCTTATTCCAACTTGGGTTTGGTGGATCCATAGGACGCAATGGTACAGGTTGTGGACCTGAGCACCACCATGCCTCTTGATAGGCAGCCCAAGGTGGATTCAAAGGGCATGATGATGTGGGTGGCAGTCTGGTCATCCAATCCCAGAGATGAGGAGTGAAGTGGCCGCAGCTCTTGGCCATAGGCGTTTAGATGACGAGGTAGATGGCATCAATTCCAAGCTTAGCAGTGGCACATGGCATTGACACAGATGCATCAGAGGTCACTGAGGTTTCAATGATGAGCCACGGTGTGGCTACAAGTGGCAACATCATGGCTTGGGCACTGAGGGATGTGAACGTTGGGGCTACAGCATTAGCATTCTTGCTAGGGCATTCCATCGAGCAGCTTATGGGCACCTTGGTGTTGAGCTTGATGGTGTGGTTGAATCGGCTATCGAAGACATCCATAACCACTATCGTCTCCTTCGTGGCCTCCAAGACCATAGCCTCACAAACTGGGCTGTTGTTTTTGCCCTTCAGGGCCCAATGCATCGAGCGACGAGTGATGTGCACCCGTGATGTCCACTTGATGATGTCTCGATGCTTGCCTTTGCTCGTGTAGGCCAGTGTCAGCCCAGCGCGCCGTGGCCAAACATCATAGTCGACCTCAATGTGTGGAGGCATCTCCTCAAACAGCTTGTTATTAGCGGAGTCCTACGGGTGATCACGCACCGAATTGGTGGAGACCGGTGGCGCAGGGCTGGAGACGATGATGCCACTTAACTTGATAGTGGCAGGAGGCGTTGGTGAGGAGACCACAGAGTGGCCAGCAGGCTCAACAGCACTTGAGGTGGTGTCGATGTCGGTGTTGAGGCTATTCTTGATCAAGCAGCTCAACATGGCGAGTATCTTTTTGCACAACTCCTGGAACGTCTCATTCGGCTGCTACAATGTAGCCTTGGGAGCCGATTCCCTAACCTCGTCATGTAGGACTTCCCCATTTTTGGTGGTCGATGTCGTGAGTGACATCGCCATTGGAGTAATAAATGGCATGGGTGAAGCCTCTGCTGGGGTGGTCGTAGCCGTCGGTGCACCTACGCCATGGCTAGGGCACGACGTCGAACGACTGGTGGGCATTGTGGAGCCATGGCTGTTGGTGATAGTGCCTCGCACTATTGCAACCAGGGAGGCCATATGCAAGGGAATCTAAGCTGCTAAGGTTAAGGTCGCTACCGGCACACTGGCGTCATGGTCAAGACCCTCCATCAAACAACTTGCGGGCGTCACCTTGGTGCTATCGGTGGGAGGCAACATCCACGTGCTGGATGTCCATCCAGCAGTAGCCATCGTAAATGCAACGCCCAAGGGTGGCATTTCGAGCTCACTCCGTGTCATGGCTAGATCGAAACCGAACCAGTGCCTTGACACGGTCGGCCCTCTTGAACACCACCACCTTCTCTGCCCCATAAGCATTGAAGACCTGGTGCAGCACCTCTTCGGCCACTAGATAGAGAACATGGCTCACAGTGACGAGAATAGTGCTGCCCGTGAGCACCTTCCTAGGACTTGGCATTCCACCAAATAGTTGGCGAACGACCTCCCCATGGACGCCACCGTTGCCCAAATCCAGCCACCGGTCATGCGTACTGCCACTGAGGATTTCCCATGCCATCTCCTCGCTAGGAACCCCACAAATCCCTTGCTCTGATACCATATTGTTACAAACCTGATCTTCTAGACACAAGATATCATCAGTATTTGGGTAAATTGGGTACAATAGAAGAGGAATTGGAGTTTTGATGGGGAAGAGCATAGACTTGGAGGTAGAACAGCAAGAAATTGAGGGAGACAGAGAGAGCACCTAGGAGGAGGAAGAAAAGCAAACACCTGGATTGTTCTGTTCGATCCATTTCTATGTTGCTCTGACTTCCTTTTGTACTCTCATGGCTTAGGCTAGCCCAAGCACTCACCTGGCCCACGGCCCACAACAACCATGCCTAAGGCTCATCTAGGAACCGTACATGACACAATGTCAGATTGATCATTGTGATATGTAATGCGCCAGCCTGATCGGAGCATTCTACACTACTACAAGAATATACATCACAATTGGTTATTTTTTCATCATAGTCGGTTCTGGTGGCGATACAAAGTCATTAGACAGTGACGAGGAGGCGCTATCACAGTCGGTTTTGGCCCGATTGTGATAAAGGCGTCATCACAATCGGTTCTGAGTCAGAACCAATTGTGATGAGCCCATCATCACAATCGGTTCTGAGAAGGAACTCGGTTCTGTGCTATTTCTCATTTTTTGCATCCTCCCAAAAATAGCACATATTAACAGTATACACATATATATCACATTCACACAGCACAGATTACACATAGTATGCACATATCATATTCACAGAATACAAACACTTTACGATACGCATATCACATTCGTTCACAATATAGAACACAAACATACTTAACCGTCAGTACACATATCGCATTCACATATATAATATTTTTTACATATGGACTAGTAGGAGCCTTCAAGATCTCTAAACCTACCGTCCTCCGATATAACTTCTATCCAGTACCACATGCATAAGTGTATTATTATGCATGTATACCTTAGGGAAAATGTCTTCGCCGCCGACCAAGAGCAGCATGTGATGCTAAAGGATCGAGATGGTCTAGAGGGGGGGGGGTGAATAGGCAATTTTAACAATTTCTATCTATTTTAAACAACTAACTAAAATTAACAGAGAGCAACTTACTGTAAGAATAATACAGAAAATAAACAACTAATAAACACAGCGAAAGCAATAAACAAAATGGCAAAGGAGAGACAGAGATTTTTCCCGTGGTTCAGAGCCGCACTCCTAATCCACGTTGAAGCACTTCTTTCGAAGTTCTGCTTCTCTAAAGCTAGTCGCAGTAGCTCTGGCGATCACTAAGGTAACTCTTTCACTACTCCAGTGAGGTGAGTTCCAAACCTCTCACAAATACAGTTGCCTTCCACAAGCTCCTTTGGACAGGTCACACTGTTCACTTCCTCCAAGCTGTCTACGATCGCCAAGATCCAAGAGTAATAAACTTTGCACAAGTTCTGTCTCTTGGTTCACTTTGCAATTCACACAACTAGACACTGACTTGGACCTAACACACTTAGAGATGTATGAGAAGTTTTTGTATGAAGATGAAGCACAGACTCCTTTTGAGAATGAGAGCTATATTTCAATACCAAAGTGTAAGGAGTTCATCTATCTTTTTGGTAGACGGCTTAGGTAATGCTTATATAGCCATTTGGAGTGAAAGTAGCCATTGGACGTGTCAGATGTCAGAAACAACAGAAATATACATGTACAACGGACTAAGTATCAGTGCTTAGCGATATTGGATATGTACATGTCGGACCAAATTTGAGAGATTACGACGGACCAAATATTTTGGTCCGTAGTACATGGGTTGATTATAGAAGATGGTCTGGCATACCACTGAGAGACATACATGAGTATCAGTCCAAATTTTTGTTTCATTACACATGGATTTCAAAAGATTTAGCTTAGGTATGGAGACCTATGTACGTTGGACCAAATTTTTGGTCCGTTATACATGGATAATGCAAGAGTTTTGCCAGGAATAGAGACACATGTACTTCGGACCAAATTTTTGGTCCGTCATACATAGACTTCACAGAAGATAGGTTTGGCAAGGAAACACATGTACTTCGAACCAAATTTTTGGTCCGTCATACATGGTCTTTTCAGAAGATTGGTGCCAAGGACCTTTTCAACAAAGATAAATTTTATCTAAGCTTTTATTTTAGCCACGGACTAAAAATAATTAAACACAAATGCTTGGTCCGTTTTAGAGAAAAGGTTCTTTTGAAGATAGAAAATATTCATTTTAGGTTTCGATTGAAAGTACAGCAAAGATTTAGTCCGGCCAAAAACTTATACACTAAAAGGGGTGCCGGACCAAACTTTTGGCCTGCTGAAGATGAGAAACCTAAGATATTTTGGTCCGTCACAGAGGAGAGAAGTTTGCATGTATGCCGGACTAAGTATTTTTGATCCGTCATTCATAGGTAAACCTTTGGCTATCAAGAAGATTTTCAAAGAAGGTTTTGATCAAGGATATGTGAATATGAAAGCGAATATTTTAATCTGATGATCAGATATTCAAAGGAAGTTTTGACGTAGAATAGTTTCAAGGTATGCAACGGACTGAAGAAAATTGATAGGTAAAGATTGGTCCGTTGTACTAAGAGGTATGTTTTCATAAAGGTAAAGACTAAGTGTCTTTTGCTCCGAGTGATCTAGTTTTGCCTTTGCCTAAACAAACTATTTCTTTGTGCAAAGTCCCTCTTTTAGACAACCAAAAAAGAAAAACAAGCCTAGGCTATTTGACTTGAAACATCTCCCAAGTCATAAACTAAAAAACTGAAAGCCTTAATCTTGTTATCCCAACTTGTTCCATCATAGATTCCAGCTTGCTTTATTCAAAGCTTTGAGTATTACTAACTTAGTCATCAATACCAAAACCATAATAATACAGAAATAAAATTGAGGGGTGCCTAGATGCTATCAATCTCCCCCTTTTTGGTAATTGATGACAACATACCTTTTAGTTAGTAATATCTTATTTATTCTGCAAAACAGAGTTAGCTGAATATACTGACATCAGAAATAATGAGTGAAATTTTCTCCCCCTTAATGAATGCATTTATATCATAGTAGAGAATCCGAGCATATAGCATCTAAACAGTTTAAATATGAACAATATATAAACAAAGCACACCATAAAAATTGCACACAATAGGACAAATACACACATGACAAATACACATACTATTCATATAGTTAAGCCAGCCTACAGAACAAAACTTAAGAGACTATGGCTAAGGCTATAAGGTTTTTCTCCCCCTTTGGCATCAATAGCCAAAAAGGGGCCCTATTGGCGCCTTGAGAAGATTCTTTTGAGCTGGCCCTGAGCTTTGCTTTTCTTTGGAGGAGAGACATGTGGATCATCAGTGGCTTCTTGGCTTGGATTATCTGGCCCTTGAGACATAGCTTGTTCATGCCAACTTGGATAGTCTGGGTCTCCTGGCTGGATAGTCAACAGTTGAAGATCTGACTGAATATGATCCAAAGATTCATTCATATTTCGAGTCTTAGCAAGGACGTCGCCCACAATGACATGCAGTCATGTGCCAAGCGAGTATAGTCGAGCAAGGCATCTTCAGTGAATTCTGAAAGATGATCTAATTGATGCCTCATCCATAACTGATTGCTTGTATGAGATATACTTGCAGCCTCCACTTGATTTCTCGCTTTCTTGTCGATCATCCAATTTTTGATTCATGTCATACTGATCATCCTTGATCGATTTTGATTAGTATCGAGTATTGGACATGCTATCTAAGATTTTCCCGATTTACCTTAGGTGGTCAAATCTTGACATGGCTTCATTTTGGAACTTTATTTCTTCCTCATATCTTAGAGTCTGTGATTCGATCTTCCATGTATCTTGCTTGGAAACCTCTTTGATCAGCATGATATTGTTGCTCAAAGTTTGAAAACCAGGAAGGCTGAGAGTCAAAGTTATTTTCTTGAGCCTGAAATGTATTATCTTGTGCTTGCTCATCATACTTTGGAGAAGATGGTATGGGATACTGACAGTCAAACAAACTTTTCCAACCAGGAAACGTGTCCCTTTGATCATGCTCAGGATGAGCTAACGATGAAGGATAGTAGGTTTCAAATTGCTGGGGCATTTCAGATGGCATCCCAGATCCTCCTGCTTCATTTTCATTTGCTCCTGGTCTGAAAGTTTGTGCCTCCATGAACCTTACTGCAGCTGCTGACTCTTGAAGATGATATAATTGTTGCTCTTCATCCAAGGTTCTATCAACTGAGCTTGAAAGCTTTTGAGTAGCAGCATCATCTATTTTCAATGATTCACTTCCATGAATTACTTCAGTTGCTTCTGGAGAATGGTGGCTCAGAGTCTCCCCTTTTCCTCTTTGAACACTAGGTTCTCTGTTATTTCTACTCTGATCGGACATATGATGACTCTCATAGGTTTGATGATAACTTTCATAAGATTGATGCCAGGAGTCACTTGTTGTGCCTGGGAAAGATCTCTAAAACTGTTTCTTCCAAACTCATTTTCAGCCTCTGCCCTTTCTTCACTTTCTTCTTCATCCTGTATTGGTTGATTTTCAGCCACTCTTTGAAGAAAACCAGAAATCCTTAAACTTTGTCCAGTAGCTTGATGCATATTATATTTCTTTGGAAAGCACTTGAATTCTTTATTTAAATCGTCTTGAGAGATAATGCCTTGAGCCAACAGGACTCCAGTGATTAACTGGGCAAAAGGCAAAGAGCTACTAAACTTTTTGTAGATGGCTTCCTCCATCTGCCCAAAGAAGTAGTCAACTAGATCTACATGCTGTTTTGATAAAATGAGATATAGTAACCAAGCTAATACTGAGGTTACTCCTTCCTTATATCCAGACTTGGGATATATTGTATGCCTCAATATTAAAAGCAGAACCTTAGCTTCTTCAGATAGGCAGGACACTCTATTCGGATTAAAATCCTCACTGGAGGTGTCTTTGTATATGTGTCCTGACACTTGCACATCTGGCATGTCCCCACTCGCCTCCACCTCGATGAGGATACATCTTTTCAAAGATTCTTGTCTTGTTTGCGAAGGACTAGAAGCTCCGATTGCTGATTCAAACTGGGATGACTTGATTTTTCTTATTTTTCCATTCAGAGTGAACATGATATATTTTCTTTGTTTGTTCACTAGTAAAGATGCATAAAACTCTAGAGTCCTTGAGACACTCCATGGAATTGTTTTGTTTGACATGATTCTTATCAGTCCAGGAGTTGAGTTTATGCAATCAAATAGTCCAGTTGAACCAATGATATTATTCACTTGATCCCATTCTACATATTGGTGATTTGACAGAGCCGAAATCAACTTTCCTTTTCCATCTCTTCTGTTTAGATAGGCATTGTATATATTTTTGTGTAACAAGGACACAAAATTTTCACCCAGGGCTGGCCTTGACTCTGGAAACCAGACCTTTTCACTTACTAACCGAACTTCTCTCAACTTCTTAGTACTAAGGTTTGCCAGTTCTTCACTGCTAAGCACGTCAATTTCAGAGACCAGTTCGGTACTCTCTGAGGAAGATTCACTGTTGGGTTCATAGGGACAATCCTCAGATGATGACTCAGAATCAACTATTTGCTTTCCTTTTCTTGGATGAGAGGTTACTACTTTTCGGTTTGCTCGAGCAGCATTATGAACATCTGGGATTAGTACTGGTCCATGAGGTTGTTCAGGCGGTCTAAGGTTCGAGATTTTGAAGAGAAAAAGAGAAGTTCTAAGGAACTTACTGAGCTTGAAGAAGATTCTTGCGCAAAATGTCACAGGATCACCGTTGCCAAGACCTGATCAGGATTTGCTTCGGTGCAGAGAAGAAGGAAACTTCTGGTTTAGAGAAGTTTTGCGCAAGCAAGGAAATAACAAAGAGGTTTTTGATGGAAGAAGTTGCTGCATTGAATGTATTGGCAGAAGTAAATGGGCCTTGGGAACTAACACCTTTAACCAGGGTAGTTGAAAAGGAATGGGAGTTCTGGCAAGGTGGTGGGACCTCCTTTTTGAAACGGTTTGAACAAGCACAGAGAGTCCCAAACATAAGGTCAGGTTAGCAATGGGTAAGACCTAAAGCAATAGGTAAGATTTTAAACAAATTTTGAAATCTTGAGAGAAGAAGAAGGAATTTGATAAGAAATGACTTTAGAAATATTTGATCATGAGGCAGACTTGATTCAGTCGGATTTAGACAGATTACTAATTGGGCTGGACCAAAAAGCTTTATACTCATCCTAGACCAGTTTTAGTCCGTTTGTAGAGGAGTTTTAGTCTTGCTTGGTGTTAAGACCAAAACTTTCATTAGCGTCGGACCAAAAAATTTAGTCCGGCGAGCATTGACAGTTTGTTTGAGATTAGTCCGATCCAAGTAGGACCCTGTAACTTTAAGTTGTTCTCAGTCTGCATCATATCTATATTTCTGAAGATTTTGAAAATAAGAGATATATCTAAGATCGACAACCAAAATCAACAAAGACAACAAAAATTTTCAGTAAATGTTTGAGTTTTATAATCAAGTAAGCTTAAGTATTTCTTTAAACTAAGCTTATCTGAGAAACTCAAGTACTTTAATATGGACACATGCTGAAAAAGTCAGATGATAATTTGGTTTCTTTAATTTTTGATTAGATAAGAATGAGCATAGAAAGATGAGTCTTATAGCAGCATTTTTATTATTAAAAGGAACTTTATTCAAAGAGTTATTTTAACTTGACATTATTACTTTATCCATATCGTGTAGTCGAAACAGTAATCTGTCGAACTAGAGCCGCGAATGATACTAGCAGAATGTGTTGTGCGACTAGTCGAAGTTATGTTTAGCGACGTACGCTTATGAATAGTCATTCAATTTAGAAAACACAAAAGATTCAGAGAGCATATTAGAACACCATATTTTTATTTATATACAATGTCCCGGCTTACATGATTAGAGGGAACGGGACAAGACAAGAATAAGAACTTAGTTTTCTCCCCTATGCGCGCGCCCTAGAGCCTCTATGAGCGCTGCTCTGGCCTTGAGGAGAGAAGGGAAAGCTTCAAGGAAAGCGTCCATGGCAGCACTGTCTCTGACGACCGCCCTTTCCTCAGCCAACTCTGCTAAAGCTCGATCAAATTCCTTCCAGAGCTCTGCAAGCTCTGGGTCGTCCCGATCATCGTAGAAAGGTCTTTTAGGCATGATGAAGAACTCAGAAAGTGTCGGGACCCGGATTTGCAAATCCAAAACCCTCTGTGTATATTGCACTAGTCCAGGATCACGCTAGTGCACACAGTGGAAACATAGATGAAATACCATTCCATACAACGAATTAACTGAGAAGAAGCAATTTATTATTGAATAAAGCAAACGACCTTATGGTCAATGTTTACACCATTACGCCTTAAGGGCTTAAGAAACAAATACTATTGCAGCGAAAAAGATAACTTGAGCCATTCGACATGCCACAGGCAATCGTCTAAGGAACGCCTTCCTAATCCACGTAGTCTTCATAGAATTCCTCCTCATGATATTCATTATCTCCTTCAGCAACTGATCAACAAGGGCATAAAGCCGTGAGTACAAAGGTACTCAGCAAGCCGTCGGAAATTGATGCAATATATTTATGCACGGCTTGACAAGGATGGCTATATAGTTCATTTGCAGAAAGCAATACTTGATTTGAAATACAATAAATAGATTGAAAGCATATTTATGAAAACATAAATAAATAACTGGTAGATCAAAGATAGACAACAAAACAACAGTGAACTCCCCGTTCACATCCCAACAATTCCACATTCCACAATTCATGTAAACTCTATACCCCGTGTGAAATTCCCGGGCTTTGTCCATGACCGCGGACGCGGCTATTCGAATAGTTTTACACTCTGCAGAGGTTGTACAACTTTACCCACAAGACATGAAATCTCTTTGCGCAATCGATATTAACACACTTCCTTTGGTGTGTCGCAGAGATATCATGACAAAGCCTTTACAATGCATTGTCTAAACTCGGTACTGCCCGCTAAGGTTTCGCCCATTAGGGCCCCCTCTTGCGCCTTGTGAATCTACCCGTCCATCCCGAAACCCACACCACCAATTGGCAGTACTTAAGACTAGACATTGCAAATTAATTAGCTAGGTCTGTCCCATTCCAGACATGTGGTAGTACGGTTAGGCTCAGTTCAATGGCGCACAAGATTAAGTCCTTAAGTTGTCTCAGGCAAGACATCCACATCCCAATGTGCTAGAAAGCACCCCCTTTACTTCACGATCACTTGCCCGAGGGAAAACAATTCGTTCAACCAAGACCAATGGCAAACCCCACCATGGTATAACAAATTTTACAACAGTGGCTAACGGCCACGATTCAATATCTCATTAAGTCAATATTAACATTATTCACATGTGACATGAATCCCAACGTATATGTAAGCATGTCTAAGCATAGCTACGATAACCCAATGTTGGTATAATGATTATGTCCAACTAGTAATGTCCCAACCTAGGTTTAACAATGGATACATGGCATACAACCAATCAAGGTGGCATAATATCAACTAGGTATACATCTACTCCCATTAAATAAACCTTGATACGTAAATAGCATGCAAGTGTATAAAATAAATTACTTTGCAAACATAGGATCAATATGATCAAAGGTTACGACTTGCCTTGCTGATCTAGTGCTGAATCTTGGTCTTCGAAGTCTTCGTTCGCTCCCTCGGGATTAGCGTCTACCGGAAAAGAAAGCAATGAAACCAAATAAATACAAAACAGAGACTCAAACAAGCTCAAAACTGAAAATAAATGGCTCTGGAAGATAGATCTTGATTTTAGAAAAATTTAGAAATTTGAATCGCCTCAATCGGAGTTCGTATGAGCGAGAACGGGCCTCGGAAAGATTAATTTCAGAGAAAATACAGAAAATCAGAAAATCAGAATTTCTGGATTTATTTTTATATGGAAAAAGGATTTATTGTGCAACGCTGACGTCATCGGGTTCACGGTGGATTGGGTCTACGACGATCGCGCGGTTCACCGCGCACCGGTGCACCCGTGACGCCACCACGACGCAGCGCCACGCGTCACGATCCGCGAGAGGCCGACGGACAGCGAAGCGGGCGTGGGCGAAGCGATGACGCGGCACGATCCGGTGCATCGGCTGGCGATCGGACGGCGGGGACGCAAGGGCTCGGCCAACAGAGACGTGGCCGCATCTGGAGCGCACGTAGGCGATCGGACGGCCGCCAAGAAGCGAAGGGGGGCGACAACGAGCGGAGGCGCGGGCTCACCGGCAATGGGGAAGACGACCCAGCGATCGGCGAAAGATGGCCGGATCGGGCGCGGGGCAAGGCGGAACGGGGAGGGGACGACGCGAGGAAGACGAAGAGACCCACAACGGCGGCGGAGACGCACCGGCGGCAAAGAAAAAGGCGGCGGAATGCGTCGGGCACGGCGAGGAACTTCGGCAAGGGCGCACGGACGGCGAGCGAGAAGGCAAACGAAGCGGCGCGACACGGCGGATCTCGGGCGGGGTGCGGCACGGCTTTTATAGCCTCGAGGGACGCGCATCGGACGCGGCACGGACGCCAAGGCGTGGGCGAGGCGGACTCCGAACGGTGGTGGCGGCGGCTAGGGTTTCGCGGGGTGCGGCGTGGCGCATCGCTACGGCCCACGCTGCCGCCCATCCGACGGCGGTGGCGCGTGGCGACTGGCCGGCACGCGCGCGCGCTGGCCAGGCGGCGAGGCGTAGCGACTGGGCCGAGCCGAGCGGGAAAAGAAGTGGGCTGCAGAGGATTCGGCCCAACAGCGTTTTGGAAAATAAAATTCATTTTCCGATTTAAGAAAAATCCAGAAATTCAAATAAATGCAAATAAATTCAGAAAAATGCCCAAAAATACAGAAAAATTCCTTGGAGCACAAGGAACCCAACTAAAACTAAAATTCTTTTATTTGATGAATAGTTTAGTCAAATTAAATCCTTCCATTAATTGAAAATTCAAATTAAGCTGGAATTAATTCAAGAGAGTGCAAATGGTTTATTTTTGAAACCAAACATTCCAAAAATTCAAATTTTGGGATGTTACAGAAAGGAGAGAAGCTAAGAGATGGATTGCATCCTCAGAGCTTTGGTTCACCTTTTATAGCCATTTCGACAGGAAAGAAATGAATGCCTCATAATCCGAAGCGGCTTGAAGTTAGAGAAGATACGGAAAACCAGGGGGTTACGGAGACCGAAGAGATTTTTAACAGAAAGTCACACAAAGCTGGGGTAAGAAATCAAGGGAAATGAGCTTCAGGATAAGTAAGTGAGCAAGCTTGCTCCCCCTTAATCAGATATTATCGAGCAACATTTGAAAAGGCAATAATATTTAGTTCATTTCTTAATTTTGAAAATTTGGCCTCATCAAGCGGCTTAGTGAAAATATCAGCCAATTGGTCCTCAGTTCTTACATGACTAAGCATAACATTTCCTTTAGCAACATGATCACGAATAAAGTGATGTCGAATTTCAATATGCTTAGTTCTGGAATGTTGGACCGGATTGTTTGCTATTTTCACTGCACTTTCATTATCACACAGTAGAGGCACATTTTCAAATTTTATACCAAAATCTAAGAATGTTTGTTTGATGAATAAAATTTGAGCACAACAACTTCCTGCAGCCACATATTCGGCTTCGGCAGTGGATAGTGTTACTGAATTTTGCTTTTTAGAAAACCAAGAAACTAAAGACCTTCCAAGCAAATGACAACTCCCTGAGGTGCTCTTACGATCAATCTTGCATCCGGCATAATCAGAATCTGAGTAGCCTAGAAGCTCAAAGGGAGCACCTTTGGGGTACCAGAAACCAATACTTGAAGTAAACTTAAGATATCTAAAAATTCTTTTTACAACACTCAAGTGAATTTCTTTAGGAGCAGCTTGAAATCTAGCACACATACACACATTAAACATGATATCAGGCCTAGATGCTATCAAGTATAGTAAAGAGCCTATCATGGATCTAAAAAGCTTTTGATCAACAGACTTACCTCCCACATCTTGATCAAGATGTGTGTTAGTAGCCATGGGAGTCTTTATAATCTTGCATTCTTCCATTTTGAAGCGTTTGAGAAGATCCTTAGTATATTTTTCTTGAGAAATAAAAGTTCCTTCCTTCAACTGCTTGATTTGAAATCTCAGAAAGAATGATAGTTCCCCAATCATAGACATCTCGAATTCTTTGGCCATCATGTCACCAAACTCTTTACAGAGAGAAATATTAGTAAAGCCAAAGATAATATCATCTACATATATTTGACAAATCATTAATGTTCCATTGATGTCTTTTAGAAACAGTGTTGGATCAACCTTTCCAGTTTTGAAGTTCTTATTGAGTAGAAAATCTCTAAGACGCTCATACCAAGCTCTAGGAGCTTGTTTTAGACCATAGAGTGCCTTAGATAATTTATACACATGATTTGGCGAATTTTGATCTTCAAAACCAGGTGGTTGTTCAACATAGACAGTTTCATCAATGAATCCATTTAGAAATGCACTTTTTACATCCATTTGAAATAGAGTGATATTAAAATGAGTAGCAAAGGCAAGAAGAAACCGAATAGCTTCAAGACGAGCCACTGGGGCATAAGTCTCTCCATAGTCCAGTCCTTCTTTTGAGTAAATCCTTGAGCTACAAGTCTGGCTTTATTCCTTATCACCACTCCATTTTCATCTTGCTTATTTCTGAACACCCATTTTGCACCAATAACATTGTGATCCTTTGGGCGATTTGTTAAACTCCAGACTTTGTTTCTTTCAAAATTGTTAAGTTCTTCTTCCATAGCAATTATCCAATCAGTATCTTCTAGTGCTTCTTCCACTGTTTTAGGTTCAATACACGAGACAAAAGAGTAATGTTCACAAAAAGAAGCTTGTCTAGAACGAGTTTGCACACCCTTACTAAATTCACCAATGATTTGATCTGAGGGATGATCCTTCACAATGGTATGATGGCTTTTGATGAGGATTGGACGATCTTGTTCTTTTTCTTCTTCTTCCTCTTGAGTTCCAACATGAGGCACCATTGATTGAGTGGGGAGTTCATCCTTGTCTTTCTTTGGTCGAATATCACCCACTTCCATCTTCTTCATTGCTTGTGCCAAGCCATCATCTCCTACATCATCTAAATTTTCATGCTCACCTTGTGAGCCATTAGATTCATCAAACTTTACATCATAAGTTTCTTCTACCAGCCTAGTGGTATTATTAAAGACTCTATATGCTTTGGACTTAGAGGAATAGCCTAGCATGAAGCCAGTGTCACATCTAGTTTGAAATTTTCCCAAATAAGTTCTCTTTTTATAGATATAAACTTTGCAACCAAACACACGAAAATATGATACATTTGGTCTTCTTCCTACCAATAGTTCATAAGGAGTTTTCTTAAGCAATCTATGAAGATAAAGTCTATTTACAGCTTGACAAGCATTATTGATAACTTCAACCCAAAAAGCATCAGAGGTTTCATATTCATCTAGCATAGATCTAGCCATTTCAATCAAGGTTCGATTTTTTCTTTCAACAACACCATTTTGCTGAGGAGTATAAGTAGCTGAGAGTTCATGCTTAATTCCTAATTCATCACAGTATTCAATGATATTTGTGTTAACAAACTTAGATCCATTGTCACTTCTTATTTTCTTGATGAGACAATCAAATTCATTTTGAGCCCTTTTTGCAAAAGTTTTGAAGATTTTTCCAACTTCACTTTTATTTGGCAAAAAGAATACCCAAGTGAATCTGGAAAAATCATCAACAATTACTAAACAATAAGAGTTACCACCAATGCTAGCATATGAGGTGGGACCAAACACATCAATATGCAGAAGCTCAAGTGGCCTAGTGGTGGACATGATACTTTTAATTGGGTGGGAATTAGCTACTTGTTTGCCTGCTTGACAAGCACTACATAGCTTATTCTTTTCAAATTTGACATCTTTCAAACCCACCACAAGCTCATTTTTTAAAAGCTTCTTCAGATTAGACATACCTACATGCCCAAGACGCCTATGCCAAATTCATCCAAGGGAAACTTTAGCTAACAGGCATGTTGAGATACATGAGGAGTTAGATTTGAAATCTACTAAATAGAGATTTTGAAATCTGAAACCTTTGAAAATAAGCTTTTCATTTTTGTCAAATACAGTTACCCCATCAGAAGTGAAGTTGCAATGGAATCCAAGATCACATAATTGAGCAACAGACAATAAATTGAAGTTTAAGGAATCAACGAGAAGAACATTGTCAATAGAGTGATCATTTGATATGACAATCTTACCAAGACCTTTTACCTTTCTTTTGCTGTTGTCTCCAAAGGTGATTTTGTGACTTGGATCACTTTCTCCTTCAATTGAAGTGAACATTCTTAAGGTACCGGTCATGTGTTGAGTGCAGCCACTGTCAATGACCCAATGTCTGCCTCCACTCTTATAATTTACCTACAAGTTTATTTCTTCACTTTAGGTACCCGAATACTTTTGGGTCCTTTGATGTTAGTTACAGCCATTTTAGGTATGAAAGGATTTATCAACATAGCCTTAGGTACCCAGACAGCTTTAAGTTTCTTATTTAGATTTGAGGGACCTACATATTTCACATTTGCTTTGCCCCTGAAATCTTTAAATAACATGTAATGGGCATCTACCATGCAATTCCTTTTAGCATGAGAAACATTTGCAAGATAGCAATTTTTAGATTCATGATTCGATTCATGACAATAATAACATTGAGTGCTTTTCCTGACAAAAATTTGTTTAATATGACCTGAAGCATTTTTATTTGGCAAACTGTTGGGTTTATATCCCAAGCCCTTTTTGCCCAAATTTGGTCTCTGTCCAACTAGAATTTTGTCAAGAGTAGCACTTCCCAGAAAACATTTTTCTAAGCCTTTATCAAATGTGGCTATTTGAGCTTTTAGTTCTTTATTTTCAGTTTCAAGCTCCTTGACACAGGAAGCATATTTGCAATTTCCTTTGCAAGCATCAGAAGAACCATAAGTCAAGATCTCTTCTGTTGAAGAGTCACATGAGATAGATGCATTACTTAAAGAGACATGACTGGATTTGTTAGACATCATTTCATTTTCAATTTCTAGCTCACAGTAGTTAATTTGCAAGTCTTCATAATTTTTAGCAAGCAAAGCATGACTTGTAACTAGATCATAATGAATTTGTACAGACTTTTCATGTTCATGCATAAGTTTTTCATACTTGTCTGTTAGCATCCTTTGATCATTAAGCAAGCTATAGATAGTCTTCTTAAGAGTTCTAGTTGAATTTGTTTTATCATGCAAGGCATTATTTAATTCTTCAACTAGTTCTACAAGCTCATCATAAGAAGGAGAGTCACTAACCTTTTCCTCATCTGATCTTGCCATAAGACACAGAGGAAATGAGGGTGGTGGTGGAGTTGACTCATCTAGAGCGAGTCCAGCTAGCCCCTTTGACTTTGGACTTTCTTCATCTGAGGATGAGTATTCACTTTCACTTTCATCATCAGTAACCCATTCTCCTATGTGAGCTTCTCCTTTTCCTTTCTTCACAAATCTCTTGGAGTAGTTCTTCTTGAAAAACTTCTTCTTTGGTTTTTCCTGAGTCTTTTCCTCATCCTCGTCATCCTTATATTTGTACTTGCTCTTCTTCTTGATTTTGTTGGGACACCGAGCAGCTATGTGCCCTTTTTCATTGCATTCAAAGCATACAACATTAGAAAAAGGATTTTTCTTTGAGTAAGAATTTGACCTTTCTCTGTCTTTGAAATTAACTCTTCTCATGAGTTTGTTGGCTCTTCTCATGAGTAAAGTTGATTTCTTTACATCTTCATCCTCATCTTCACTTGACTCATCATTATTTTCGTCAGATGAGTCTTGTATAACTTCTTTGGCTTCTATTGTTATGGATTTCTTCCTTGGAGCATCTTCATCAGCCAATGTGAGTTCATGAGCAGATATCTTACCCAATAGCTCGGTTGGAGTGAGCCTTTTAAGATCACCACTGTTGGACAGATATGTGATCAAGCTGTGATATACCTGAGGAAGCACTCTGATCATCTTCCTGCATACTTCAACATCTGAAATTTTAGTTCCTAGGCCTTTTAGTTCATTGACAATAGGATTTAGCCTAGAGAACATGTCATTAGCATTTTCTTGAGAAAGCATTTTGAATTGATCAAATTTTTCTCGGACAACATAATATTTTTCTTCTTTTACATCAGATGTTCCTTCATGAATTTCTTGTAATGTTTTCCATATATCATAAGCAGATGTAAGATTACTTACTCTATCAAAAACTTCTAAACTAAGACAGGAAAATATGGCATTTCTAGCTTGAGCATCATATTGCATATTTTGAATTTCACCAGGAGTGGGTTCTCCATATGCAGATTGCCCTTCGGGTATGACACGAGGAGGTATAGGCTTCTCTGTAACCCTCCACACATCATACCCGACAGCTTCTAAATAGCATCGCATCCTAATTTTCCAATAAGCATAGTTTGTCACATCAAAAATAGGTACTCTACCAATACTAACAGTTGCAGAACCATTTCCCTCAGCCATTTACCAAAGCTAGTTAGGCTAGACAAGTAAAACCTTGCTCTGATACCACTTGAAGGATCGAGATGGCCTAGAAGGGGGGTGAATAGGCAATTTTAACAATTTCTAACTATTTTAAACAACTAACTAAAATTAACAGAGAGCAACTTACTGTAAGAATAATACAGAAAATAAACAACTAATAAACACAGCGAAAGCAATAATCAAAATGGCACAGGAGAGACAGAGATTTTTCCTGTGGTTCAGAGCCGCACTCCTAATCCACGTTGAAGCACTTCTTTCAAAGTTCTGCTTCTCCAAAGCTAGTCGCAGTAGCTCTGGCGATCACTCAGGTAACTCTTTCACTACTCCAGTGAGGTGAGTTCCAAACCTCTCACAAATACAGTTGCCTTCCACAAGCTCCTTTGGACAGGTCATACTATTCACTTCCTCCAAGTTGTCTACGATCGCCAAGATCCAAGGGTAATAAACTTTGCACAAGTTCTGTCTCTTGGTTCACTTTGCAATTCACACAACTAGACACTGACTTGGAGCTAACACACTTAGAGATGTATGAGAAGTTTTTGTATGAAGATGAAGTATAGACTCCTTTTGAGAATGAGAGCTATATTTCAATACCAAAGTGTAAGGAGTTCATCTATCTTTTTGGTAGACGGCTTAGGTAATGCTTATATAGCCATTTGGAGTGAAAGTAGCCGTTACACCTGCTACAGTAGCCGTTGGACGTGTCAAATGTCAGAAACAACAGAAATATACACGTACAACGGACTAAGTATCAGTGCTTAGCGATACTGGATATGTATATGTCAGACCAAATTTGAGAGATTACGACGGACCAAATATTTTGGTCCGTAGTACATGGGTTGATTATAGAAGATGGTCTGGCATACCACTGAGAGACATACATGAGTATCAGTCCAAATTTTTGTTTCATTACACATGGATTTCAAAAGATTTAGCTTAGATATGGAGACCTATGTACGTCAGACAAAATTTTTGGTCCGTTATACATGGATAATGCAAGAGTTTTGCCAGGAATAGAGACACATGTACTTCGGACCAAATTTTTGGTCCGTCATACATAGACTTCACAGAAGATAGGTTTGGCATGGAAACACATGTACTTCGGACCAAATTTTTGGTCCGTCATACATGGTCTTTTCAGAAGATTGGTGCCAAGGACCTTTTTCAACAAAGATAAATTTCATCTAAGCTTTTTATTTTAGCGACGGACTAAAAAATAATTAAACACAAATGCTTGGTCCGTTTTCTGAGAAAAGGTTCTTTTGAAGATAGAAAATATTCATTTTAGGTTTCGATTGAAAGTACATCAAACATTTAGTCCGGCCAAAAACTTATACACTGAAAGGGGTGCCAGACCAAACTTTTGGTCTGCTGAAGATGAGAAACCTAAGATATTTTGGTCCGTCACAGAGGAGAGAAGTTTGCATGTATGCCGGACTAAGTATTTTTGGTCCGTCATTCATAGGTAAACCTTTGGCTATCAAGAAGATTTTCAAAGAAGGTTTTGATCAAGGATATGTGAATATGAAAGCGAATATTTTAATCGATGATCGATATTCAAAGGAAGTTCGACGTAGAATAGTTTCAAGGTATGCAACTGATCAAGAAAATTGATAGGTAAAGATTGGTCCGTTGTACTAAGAGGTATGTTTTCATAAAGGTAAAGACTAAGTGTCTTTTGCTCAAGTGATCTAGTTTTGCCTTTGCCTAAACAAACTATTTCTTTGTGCAAAGTCCTCTTTAGACAACCAAAAAGAAAAACAAACCTAGGCTATTTGACTTGAAACATCTCCCAAGTCATAAACTAAAAACTGAAAGCCTTAATCTTGTTATCCCAACTTGTTCCATCATAGATTCCAGCTTACTTTATTCAAAGCTTTGAGTATTACTAACTTAGTCATCAATACCAAAACCATAATAATACAGAAATAAAATTGAGGGGTGCCTAGATGCTATCAGATGCATGATGTAGAAACCGCACTGGTCATCGCTGCCATGTTGATGACTCTGAGAACAAAGAAAATGAAATTAAGGGACGAAGAATAGATGTTAGAAAAAATTAATCTTATATATGCTAGGCACTTGTACCTTGAAGCGCTTTCACTTCAGCTTATCACCCCGTTTGTCATCGTGTCGCCCTCCTTCAGTGACGTAGGACGAGAAACCCCTACATACATTGGAGAGATACCATTGAATCAAAAAAATGAACATAGTAAAATATAGAAAGTTTTAGGTTAGAGTAATGTACTTACTTCTACAAAGTAGGCTTGATCGTGTAGGCTATCGGTCTCTTCTCGAGTGAGTTAAAAGTGTAGACTTTGTTTTCACTCGGAGTAAGCATGAGTAGAACCCAATGGTTGCTTATTAAATGATATGCAGTGTAAGAAAATAAGTTCATATATGGTTTAACTGCATACAAGTAATTAAAGGGTACTCCTCATGGTACGGGAATAGAACAAAGTTCTTTTTCGACTCAGCCTGCAATGACCGCTTGATGTAGCCGGCAAGGAACTCCGATTAAAGTCTAACCATGGTCACAGACACAAGCTCAGGGTCGACAAACCCAGCTAAGTGTTGACCCGTTACGGCTCACTGCCTCATTGCTCTGCAACTCGTGTTGAATGTTAAAAACATAATGCAAAATCCTATGAAAGTCATAAGCTCATGCTGAATGGTGTGATACTCACAGCATCCAGGATTGTATAGTAGAAATATAGATGGCTATCAGTTGGTACACACGGAATAGATCCTCAAAACTGACTGGGAATGTCCCATGCTCCTCGTGGTGGAAATGTCCCGCTCTATACCTCACATTGAAATCGACATGACGCTCGGCCTCATTCACCTTGTCAACATACCATCCATGGAGCAACCGAGTCCACTTGCCTAGACCATTTAATATGTTGCTAGCCAAAAGGGGCTTTCCATGTACATACCCCTTAAAATCTTGAGGGTGCTCTGTAGCCTCTGCCAACTTTCCTTTCTGGACAAAAGGAGTCTCCAAGGTCGAGACAAGGGGCTTTCCTTGTATTTCAGGGGGCATTATAGCCTCTGTCAGCTTTGCCTTCTTGATAGAAGGAGCCTCTGAGACCTCCTGTAGTTTTTTGGCTGTCGTGCTAGTCCTTTTGCGTGCCAGCTCTGCACTCTACGTAGGACTCATCATGGTGGTGGGAGCAGGCGCAGGAGCAGGAACCTAGGAGCACATGCATATGTAACATGTTGCAGTTCTAGAATGATCGAGAAGATGTAGGGGATTTTTACCTAGAATAGTACTACACCCGTCGTAGGGCACTTGATGAATGACATTCGTGCTTACCCGAGAGTGGTGATATCTTCGTTGGGGGAACTCCAGCACATGAGATAGGAAGTCTCCGTGCACATAGTCGACCTGCACCCTCATGTAGCCCTTCCCCAAAGGCTGACCATACGCCGTGTCAGTCTCCTTGCATAGAAATGCAACCCCGCGTGCAGCTGGCACTTGGCACTTGGCATACGCCTGCAAGAAGTGAGCAACTTGATCGAAAATATTGTAAGAGTTACCCTCGTACTTTTAAGATAGGAAAAATTAATTATTACCTTTAACTGGGGACCGGACTGATCATTTTTGGAACCGCAGTTGCTGGGGCAGGGCACAGGCCTTTCAACGAGAGGCGAGGCCATCTGACTCTGACTCTGGAAGATTATCGCCATCATCTCGGCCCTTAGATGTTCTTCACGTGCCATCATCTCCTCCTTGATCTCCTCCCTTAGCTACACCCTCAGTGTATCCTTGATGCGCTCCGCACGTGCCTCCCATGATCTTAATTTGGCACTGGCAATGTTCGCTTGGACGAATGACCTCTTCGTATGCCCCACCCCTGCGGCAAGCATCCAGCCCTTATGATTGGGCTTTTCAATCACCGAAGACGGGATGTCCTTTGACCCTTAGCTCTGAAAAGTCTCCTACTCTTTCTGCTGGCTTACCTCCTCCTGCAAGAAGCGAGTACAAATTAGTTCTAAAATACAACTAGAAGGGTGAACTGCAATGTACTAAGTTAGATGTCATACGATGGTGGAGACAGTGACCCATGTACACAGTTTTCTTGGAATTTGATAGCCACAAGCTCTCATTCTCCTCTTCAAAAATAGGACATGCTTTGGCTCTCTTCGTACTATAGCCCGCCAAATTACCAAGGGCCGAGAAATCATCTATGGTGCAAAATATCATAGCATGTAGGGTGAAGTGCTCTCTTCTGTATGCATCCCACACCATGACCCTCTCGTTCCACAATTTTACCATATCCTCAATTAGTGGTGTAAGGTACATATCAATATCATTTTCCGGCTGTTTCGGTCCCGAAATTAGCAACGACATCATGATATACTTTCGCTTCATGCACAACTAAGGAGGGAGATTGTAGATATACAACAGAACTGGCCAAATGCTGTGAAGACTGCTCATGTTACCAAATAGATTCATTCTATCGGTACTCAATCAAAATCTTATGTTCCTCATCTCGACACCAAACTCCTCATCTTTTCAATCGATGTTTCTCCATTGAGCCGAATCAACAGGGTGTCTCAGCTTGCCATCTTCCTTTCGACATTCATAATACCAAAACAATATTTTTCCTCTCTGAGGTTTGTGTAGGATCGAAAAATACTAATCTACCAATCAGAGGGGGGGTGAATGATTGCACGGAAGCTAAAATAAATTTTTTGTGATTTTTGAAACACCCCAAACAAACTCGGATCGCTTAATTTGAATTCAACAAAAACCTTATTGCGCCGGACCAAACTTTTACTTGTACGCGGACCAAACTTCGCTCAATGAAAGTTTTGCATGTACTACGGACCAAAATTCTCAGAGCAAAACCAAATCAATTCACTCCGGACCAAACGAGACAGACTGATATATGTTCACTAAAACTAAGATTCCTGAAGATCTAACTGTTAGATTGATATGAAAATTTAACTGTAGAAACTAGATTCAATTCCGAAGCTAACACAAAAAGGAATTAACTCAATCGGACTTATGGATCTGGAGTTATATTCTTTGCAAGACAGCTGAAACAAAAACCGATCTAACAGCGATAGACCAAATTCAAACTAGCTACGGATCAAACTCAAACAATGAGATTAACTGAAGATTCCACCGTTAGATTAATGTGAAATTTTAACTGAAGAAACTAGACTCAATTATGAATCTAACCCAACAAGAATCAACTCGATCGAACCTACGGATCAAAAGTTATTAACCTCGCGAGCATGCTGTGACAGATTATGACAAGAAATGACCAAACTCTAATTTCGTGATTAATCACAATCTACAAAAGATTAACTAACGAAACTTTGAGAAACTCTAAGTTGATACTCTAGGAAGGTTTTGTATGGATCAAATCAATATTAACTTGTTGAAACAAGAGAGACAATGAATCAATCTATAAAAACAAAAACCGGGCAAACAAACCAGAAGACGATCATCGAATCGAAATCAGAGCACGACGTTCATCAGTAGTCGCTACTGACATCGATCGTCGATTTTTCCTTTGCTTGGATGTCGCCGCCTGTACTTCTGAGCATGAGGAAAAATCAGCCGCAGGGGAACTTTTTAGCCATAAAGAAATCGATCTTTATTTCTTCTTGTCTAGTCAGGTTACAGTACTCCAAACAAAAGAGTACAAACCTTAAAACCTCAGCGCTCAAAATAAACAGGAGACACCTCCCCCTATTTATACTGAGCAAACATAAAGAGATTGAATACAACTCCACTTCCAACATGGAAAGAGTTTGTATACATCTCAACCTGGCCCAACATGGCCAAAAACAACTCTTGCACGCATGTACAAATACACATGTCAGTAAATACGTGACTAACCAGCCTCCATGTGCATGTTCTCTAGCCCGAACGCTCGCATGACATCCTTGACCACTAAGACCTCGATTCCTTCTCCGAATCTAGTCTCAACCTCGCCTCCATGAACCTAGTTCCATCCGTCATCGACCACGTCACCCTCAAGCAACACCTGCACATGAATAAACAAGAAACAATTCCGAGCACAAGTCCACGACTTGACTCAACATCAGTCTATGCAACCACTCACATGAGCGCATTGCATCAAGCAAAATTATTACCATGCTATCACAAGCATATCAAGTAAACATCTGAAACAACACATACCAAAGCACCACACATGCCATGAGCACAACTACTTTGCAATGCCAATTTCATTACTAAGCCAATTTTTCAGCACATGATTTCACAGTTTGCAAACAACCACTCCAAACGGGAAATGATGGACAAGTACCACAATACCTTGGCCGGTGCCTCTTTAATGACCTCTTCACGTCGTCGCCTTGGCTCTTACCCTTCTTGTCGTTACGCTTCTCCTTTTGTTTTTACCGGGGTACACCACAAACTGGACAAACGTGCAGTTCCTGATGCGCGTCATGGTAAAAGATGCAATCATTCGGGCATGTATTTATCATTTCTATTTTCATTCCCATGGGAAATAGTAGCTTCTTCGCTTCATAAATACTTATTGGCAACTCATTTCCCTTCGGAAACACATCCAATAGAAGAACTAAAAGTGCATTGAAACTTGTATATGTCAAATGGTGTTTTGCCTTTAGTACTAACAATGCAAGGACCGAACCCAACTTGGTGCATTCCGCTTTGCAACCCAAGAATAGCAGTTTGGCATCGTCTTCTATCAAGCTTTTAAACTTTTCAAACTCTCTTTCTGGGTAATTTCCCTCCACATCCCGCAATATTTGCTCTAAATTGTCCTCCTCAAATATATCACGTTGTAACTCATCATCGAGTTCCACCCTGTCTTCGTTACATACCAGAAGGGTACTACTTGTCTTCACATGATGGATCTAATACGTGTAATTCCTCATGAAGCCATGTCGAATCAAGTGGTCTTCAATTTGAGCTGAGTTATTAAATCTCCTGAGATTGGTGCAATCAAAGTAAGGATAATAAATGAAGTTTACACCCCTCTTCACCGTGTCTTTCTCTGTAATTTTTTTGATCTCCTTAACAACCCTCTAAAATTCAGCACTCAACTGGCTTTTATGATACATGATACATCTATTCTTCACGATCCATACGCAATTAAACTACGCACAATAAATTAAGAAAAAACTATAGCGACTGCTAGCTAGCTGTTTCAAATATTGAGACATCATTTCAATATTACCTTTGCAAAATAGAGGACGGATTCTAAGATATATATATAATTTTACTCCCGATACCTTCTTCCCTAGTTTAGAGCTTCTAATTCCATAGTTAGGAGATATACATTTCAAACATCAACAATGATATCGAATTACCTAGTTAATGCAGTAGCTTGCAAATCTTTTGACTTCAATGAAGCAAAATAAGGGTGCAAGCATTAACAAAGCTGACGAATTGAATGATCTTAAAGAAACGTCTATCTGTTCATCAACTAAGTACGTACCAATGATGACACTAATATCTAATTAGGTTAGGTCATAATCCCATTCGAGGAAATATGGATCGGGCAAGCTCCTAAGCTGTTGTAAAACTCCAGAGAAAATTTCGACAGTATCTCCTCGCTGTTCTCCAGATACACGTCTTGACAACAAGTCAAGAAGGGTGTGTATCCGGAGAACACCAGGGAGATGCTATCGAAACCTTCTCTAGAGTTGTACAACAGCTCAGGAACTTGCCCAAACCACATTTCCTCAAACTGTCCAAAAAACGTGAACAATTCGAGAGTACTTGCTTATAAATATGCCATTTCAGCATATTTATAAACAACCAGCCTCGAATAGGCGACGTAGGTTACGCAATCTAAACTCTAACATTTATCATATTACAGCAACAACAATTTCATATTAACATGAGAGTACTACAAAGATAATTAAATGAATGTGTGCTTGTCAAATAAAAGATGTGAAATCTAATATGATACACACAATTCCAGTGCAACCTAAACTCTCTTTGCGACATATTGAAATTACCTAGTGCAAAATTGAAAGAGTTTGAAGGAATGCTCATATTTTGAAGGAAACCACAAATAAGGAAAAAAAGAGGGAAAATCTCCTCAAGCTAGGGCTTCGACTTTACCCTCTTAACACCCAACCTCGAGGATTTCGAAATTTCTCACCCAAGTATTGCTTCCAACCAGAATATGTGTTTTTTTTCGGGTGGCGACGGTTTTTTAGCCTGTGGAATAACAATAGAGGAGAGTTCAGCCCGAGGGTATAAATAACCTAGCGAAGCACATCGCAATCGGTTCTCAGGTTAGAAGCGATTGTGATGTAGCACTGAGCACATCACAATCGGTTCATATCTCAAAACCGATTGTGATGTGGACATGCTCATCACAATCGGTTCTACATTAGAACCGAGTGTGATGAGCATGTCCATATCATAATCGGTTCTGATGTTAGAACCAATTGTGATGTGTCTAGTTCTACATTATAATCGCTTCTAACTTGAGAACCAATTGTGATTATTATTAACACTCTCTTCTAAGTCATCTCTATTACAATTGATTTTTCTTAAAAAACTTAAGAACTAGCCTAGATGAAACGATAATAATGATGTACTATTATGTAGCATTGCTAATCTCTGAACTTAACCAGTACGACCTTCTCCATGCACCTTGTCCTCCGAGATGCTTCCAAACTGGTGATGTTGTGGGGGGTAGCGATGACCTCTTCTGGGAGGCGATGAGTTGGTTTCAGCCTCGATGCTGACATTCCTGGATGCAACGTAGTTTTGTCCCTACCCATCTTGAATTATAACTCAACGCCATCTCTCGATAATCCATAGAATGACATTATGCAAGTATAGTGGCATAATGCAAGCGATCTCAATGATCGATGTTGGCATCTTTCGTGCGATCTTGTTCATGTGCTGCCGGAATCATCGATGGCACTGTGACTTCTTCGCCTGCTGCAGGAACGTGCAAAGGACTAAGCATCGCTTGGCCGGCCGTTTGGACGTGGGCTGTGAATTTTGGTTCCCACAAAAATGCTGTTTCCTTTTCTCTTCTTGAAGCCACACGTCTCTTCTCTCAATGGTTAACTGCTCCCTCTAAGTATCACTATTTGGTTATCACGTGAGTAATACCCAGATCATGACAACTTGATCGAAAGGTTAACATTTAAAACTGTAGAAATCTAAAGGCCATAAAATTCTTGATGATGTGGCTCAATCAGAAAGCTTAGTTTGTAGATTTTAGTCAACAATAGAGGGGAGAGAGATGTACTGTACAGTAGCCGCTACAAAAGCCTAACACTTTGACTCCTGCCAAGCACGCCTCGCGACCCTCCGTTTTGCCCTCTCCTCTAAGTCGAGCTCGGTGTCGTCCGCAAGTAGGGATGGTAATGGCCTTGATCCCCGTTTTCCGCGAGGAATTTCCCTATTAAGGGATGGGGGAAATCTCGTCTCGCAGGAGGTTTATCGGGGAAAATGTTGCCCCTGTCGGGATCGCGAGGACGAGAACGTTCCACCGTTCCCCGTCCCCGCGTTATCACTACTAGGTGGGAGCAATTGATTATTCTCAAAAGAAAAAAGAATATATGTGAGGTTATTATTAATAAACATACTAAATATGAATTACTCTCGTGATTCACTCACACTTAATCACACATGCACCATTAATCTAGTGATTTATTTATGTAGCATGTGATCTTTTATATAACATTTTCGGGGATTAGTCCCCGTCGGGGTCCCGCAAATCCGTCGAGGATCGGGGATGGGGAAAAATTAAGCCCCGTATATGGGGTCAGAGACGGGGACGAAAAAATCTTGCTTATCAAGGATCAAAGATAGGAGGGTGCTCCCCGCGAGAAATTTCCCGGTTGCCATCCCTATCCGCAAGTCACCACCACACCATATATTCGCAAGAAACTGGGCCCGCCATGAGATTTTGAATTGATGAACGGCCTCAATTTTCCATAAAAGCTCTCTCGGATAGCATCATCTTGCTCAGCACCGCACGTCGTCTCCATTTTGCCCTCTCCTCCTCACTTTCCTCCGCTGGTTAGCCCGGAACGCCATCGTCGTCTTCAGCTTTGGCGCAAGCGCATTGCCGCACTCTGTTGTAGCCCATGCCCTTTCCGGTGAGCTTTTCCCTCGACGTGTGTCACTATGTCCCATTTTGCTTTCTATCTCAAACCCCTCAACCGATCTCTTGGTTTGTGCACAGCGTAGGATCTGTGCCTTCTTCTTCGTCTTCGACCGCTGCTGTAATAACCCAAGCCTTTAATGTAAAAGTTCATGTGACCTATGTTGAGCGGTTGTGAGATTAGTCTCACATTGCTTGTCTAAAGTGAGTTGTAATCATATATAATGCTTCTTAGATTTAAACATAGCACATTCAGGTTAACCTTTTTACACAAAGAGATGACAAATGTGTAAGCGGAGTGCTATGTATATGTGAGCCCGCCGGGCTAGGCTTTAAGCAGATTTTGGGTTAAGGTGTTAGAGATAATATGATATACGCGTTGGTACTAGATGCATTGACGACATGGTATACGCGTCAATACTAAATGTATGGATGTGTACCGAGGGGTGGTTCTGGACATCTGCCATATATATGTGTGCTTCCCAGGACGTCAATCCTTAAGAAAGGTGAATGTAATACCCGAGCTGTTAATGTGAAAGTCCACGTGACCTACGTGTGCGACGGGTGCGGCACTACGAGAGGTGCGTGATTCGAGGATCCCCGGGGATTTTAGCCTCGGGAGGCGTGGCATGGCTGGACTCTGAGGCGGCGGCGGCGTACGTGGCAAGGACTACGGGCGACACTAGGGTTAGTGTTTCGCGGAGCACGAAGCAGGCTAGGCTGCGAAGGAAGCGAGCCGTACAGGCGCACTGGCAGGCCAAGGCGGTTGGGCTAGCGGCTAGGCCGAGCGGAGGTAAAGGAAAATGGGCCGGGCGAATTCGTCCCGAAGGATTTTAGGAAAAAGAAATTGATTTTTAAATCAAGAAAATACCATAAATTCAAATAAATTAAGAAAAATTTCTTGCAGCACAAGGAATCCAACTAAAACTGAATTTCTTATGTTTGATATATAGTTTAATCAAATTAAATCTTTTCATTAATATAAAATTCAAATTAAGTTTGATTTAATTTGAGAAAAATCCAAATGGTTTATTTTAATTTTAAAACTTTTCAAAAGCTTAAAAATTGGGGTGTTACTCACTGTCACGTCCCAAAGCCTCGTCGTGACCTCCCTGTTTCATTCCCGAGCTCGCTCAAGCCCCTACGTTCTTCCTTCACCGCTGGTGAGCTCTGCCATGGCGCCCAACTCCCATCTATGTTCTGTCTTATTGACAAGTGGCCCCAATGATCAGTACTAATAATGATAGTTAGGATTTGTTTAACCTAATTAATCTTATTTAAGTCTATTGAGTCAGTGGCATGGGGCCCAGCTGGTTTAGTATTAGGATTTATGTTTAAGACCCTAACTATCAGTCTTATCTGCAAAATAATAAAATCCTGATTGGTATGCCTCACCTGTCAGCCTCATCGAGAGAAAAACGCAGTTTTACAATAGAAAGAAAAAATAGAAATTAAAAGGAAAATTGATGCAGACTGCTTTCTCTCTCATTTTCGAGGTTTTCTCTTCCAACAAACTTTGGATGTTCGTAACTTTTACCTACAAACTCCAGTGAGTCACCCTTGATAATTTACTTAGAAAACAAAACTAAAAAACAATCGTTTCGACTTGGACGAGATATTTATGTAACTTGTGTTGCGAGAGGGGACTCGCATGTAGTGGTACACTATCGGAGACTCGCGCCTATGTATATAGCTACTTGCTCTTAAGCCTTTCCTCACGCTCACAACTATTTTAATTGTAATTTACAAAATATTTATATGTGGTTATCCATGAAATCATAAGTCTGGAAAATAGAATATTTTAAGGTACGGTTGGCGTCAAAAACTTGAGGTAGGGTTTCTGACAACAGCACACCAGACGAATACCTGGTTCAGAGCGTGCTAGTCGATTTAACCTGTAACCGACAAGGTAAAAATATAAAATTCGCTCAAAGCCGATCGTGAAGATCAATCGGTTTAAACTTAACCAGCTTGAAGCCGATCAAGATCGAAGTAACAAGGTAAGTCTAATTAGCCGATTAAGGCTAATCAGAGGATAAAGGCAGATCGATTCTGAAGAAGGCGATGAGCAACAAAATCAGAATAAATCAAACCTGGAGCGTAATTGATGGAGATCAACAATCGGCGATGCGCAACTTTATTGATCAAGATCGAATTACAAGAAGACTAAGTTACAGAAACTACTTCTAGTCGACAGGAAAAAGTAATGTGGATTGGTGTATTGGATTGTGTTGTTTTTGCAGCTTACTTTGACCCTTCTTTTATACCCGTCGGCCGATCGTATCCTTTTACGACACGTTTCAAGTCCTGATCCATATCGGCCTTATCTCGGTCAGTTATTTCCTTAAAGATCTTGCTGTTACTAAATATCCTCAAATCTTTCCAACATGTCCGTTAACTTCCGTATTTTAACTTTATTACCGATTTTGACTTGCCAAATTTTGGTTCAAACATATGCCCCCCATTTTTTAGAGATGACTTGTCATCTATCAAAAATTGCAATAATCGGCTTTTCGCCATCGGCTGACTGCTGAACTTCGCTCAATAACTACTGCTTTATTTGTGCCGTAATTTTCTGACATGCGTGTAGTGCGCTTTAACTGCTCGCGTCTTTTGAGATTCATTTCCCGCCGCTTCAGATTTTTACCTTGCTATAAAATGCGGCCCCCACTGCGACATTCTTCACACGCTCAAGCTCTCGCACTATCCGCAATCGGCTTAAACTTCCTGTTTGATGGACCTTCGAGGCAACCCTTAGCTCATCCATCCTTCTTGATCGGCTGCAATGGACCCAAGCCAGGTACTTATTCCGATCCCGCATAGCAACGACCAATATTTTTTGGGTCCTTTGGGGAATCTAGATGTCGACACTGTAACAAACCAAGAAATTCCTCGTTTACCTTTGTCGGCTTCTGGTCATAATATAGAAGGTTGGAGTAAAAGTTTTAGAGCCTGACCGACAGCTCTCAAGGGGTGGAGAAATTGGTTTATCAGAGTGGCAGCCCAAAAGAGGGGTGAATGGGAAAGAATGGGCATAGCTGAGTGTATTCCTCTTTCTCTAACCGACCCAGAAGCCAATGAACCCTTGGTGACCACGGCCTGTTATTTTTGGTCGGATTGTTTTAATGCTTTCTTGTTCCGCACCGGTCTCATCAGCCCAACTCTTTTGGATGTTGCTCAGTTGTGCTATCTTCGGCCAGATGGCGAATAAATATCGGCTTTTAGTGGAAAACCGAAATATAAACTTATCCGATCTAAGGGCGAAGGTTGGGCCAAATATATCGGAAATAATAATAAGATTAATGGCCTGGTATCGGACGAAGAGCATGTTGCCTTTCTGAATCTTTGGCTGACCGTTTTTTGTTTTGTGGAGCATCCCTTGGACCAACTCAAGTTTATCAAGTGATAGCAGAGCAGCTTGTTGAAGGTCATCGGTTAGCACTAGGAAAAATCTTCCTTGGCGTTGTGTATCAAATGCTTTATGTAATAAGGAGTCGGCTCTACACTGGTTTTGGGAAATTTACCGTTGGCAATGTAGGTGGTCCGATGTGGTTTATGCAAATATGGTTATACTGCTTATTCAGCCGTTCTTTTAAACTGGATTTAGCTGACGGGACTCCTTTTCCAAGGGAAGGCATACCAGAAGGAGCACCTATCCAATTTAGAGAATGCCGATCCTTTGGTGAGAGGTTCATAATATGCTCCAGTAATGAGACAAGGATTTCACCCGCTGGCTGCAGAAAATTCTTGTCTTTCTTTTTGCAATTGGACACTGAAGATTTCAAGCAGCAGGATTTCTTTAGTTATAGCGCCACAGCCGATTTTCCTTGGCCTTCATTTCTGTATTTGGAAGCCGATAGTTCTCTGTTGCCTCAAGAGACCTTGGATCTGTATAGAATTTTTATCTCCCCATGTATTTTTCATGTCGGCCTTCATACTAGAAATCGGACGTTCCAGCCTTCATATGAGTTTTACCACCCTTCAGTCTACGCAAGATAGCTCGGCTTTGGCCAAGTGATTCCAAGCCTGCCACTTCTCGATCGACTTCAGCCTAGAGCAAGGGTTCGCAATGCTACATCGGCAGGGTTAGTCTTGGAATTAGCCGACGAGCTTCAACTACGCAGTCTCCCACACTTCTATCTGAACGCTCGCCGGGCAGGAGGCTTCACAACGTGGTGGCCGGCTATCGCAGAATGTATATACATGGAAAAAAACTCCGTCGCTTATAATCAAGGAATTCTTTTCGGGCCTGCCAGAACCATCTTTAGTGTCTAACAGCGATTCTAGCAGTGAAGCTAGTTCATCGGGTTACACTAACACAAGTCTTGTAGATATTGATAAGGTATCGGCTTGAATAACTTTCTATGTACGCTAGTTCTTCTGCCAAACATATTTTCTAATCACCTTCATTATCATATTGCAGACTAAGGCAGCCGACAAGAAGCCCGCTTCTGGCCAATCGGGCAGTAGCCAAGTGAAAAGGCCACTCCAGTCGACCGGCCTAACAAGGTACACTTCGGGCACCCTAGGAATCCAGAGTCCATCCTTATCGGACATCGAAAAGAAACAACCAAGTAAGCATAAGCACAATTGACTTTTTTCTTTTTTACTCTCATTTTGCTCAACTGACCTTTAGCCGATTATATTTTTAGAAAAGAAGAAAACAAAGTACACCAAGACTCCTGCGAAAAGGGGATCCAAGCCCCAAGAGCAGAGCGGCGAGAGTTCGCCACATGCGTCGGCTACTACAGAGGTAAATATTCGTACCTATTGTTAAGCGACTTATATTTTTTCAATACGTCGGCTTACCCTTTATTCTGTTTCTTTTAGCCGACGCAATCAGCTCAAGTCGCGAAGATCTTGGCCGATCTTCTGAAGATCTCTTCTGCGCCACTCTCTCCACCACAGCCGACTCTTACAGCTCCAATCGCCGATCTGCCGGAGCTCTCTGACCCGACAAATCTGTTGGGCTTCTCCTTGGCCGATCTTGACGACCAGGAGATCGTGGCCACCGATGACTACGATGCTGAGATTAGGAAGATCCTCGAAGTATGGAAGGAAGCGTCGGCTGCAGTCACCTCTACCCCAGGCGTGAAAGAAAAACTCAACAAGCTTTTTGATCTGGTTACGAGGCCGCAATCAGAGATCCTGGTGAACAACCAGCCGATCCGCGATGCTATGGCGGCGGTTGAAGCCGACCTGACTCCGGAAGCCATGGAAGCTCTTCTTAATGTCTATCATCTGGACGAGAGGAGATCTGAAGTGGAGGCAGCGCAGGCTAGAATCAATCGGCGCCAAGCCCAGGAAGCCGACCAAAAGCTCCTGGATGAGTTGGTTGCTGATGCAAAGGCAAAGAAACGTAAATTTGATGCCGACGCGCAGCAGCTGAAGTCGACCAAAGAGTCCCTCTCCAAGCTTGAAAATACCAGGAAACTTCTTTCGTAGGAGTTGGCCAAGACTGAAAAGCAAATCCAAGAAGGCCAACAAACCATGGAGAAAACGGCATCGAAGATCAAGGACCAAAAGCTTGGTATCGCCATGGCCGTGATGAGCGTGAAAAAGCAATCGGCCAAAGTAGTGCCGGTGCCAAGGTCTGCAAAGGAAGACGATCGCATTATTGACGAAGTTCAATGTGTAATCGCAAAGGCGACCGGTGCTCTCTCAGCTTTGGGCGCAACTCTCCCCGGCTCAGGCATTCAATACTAGCTTTTAAAGAGATGTAAATCCTCTGTCGGCTGTTTTGGAATACTGGTCTGACTATTTTATAACCTTTTGTAATCGGCTGTTTAACCGATTTTAATGTTATTTTCCCGTAATTTTATTTCTTCGAATCTGCAATCTTTCTGGTCGATTAACAGCATCGTGTTAACTTGGCTTTTGAACGTAATTCTCAGTCGGCTAAGCTCCAACCCAAACGCTAGGATAGTACTTCTTTAGATACTTCCCGTTGATAGCTTTAGGCAATACATACCCCTCCAGCGTCTCTATTATGTACGAATTTCCACCGACTAGCGGATTAACCTTGTATGGTCCTTCCCACGTAGGTGACCATTTTTCGAATCGGTTATCTTTCGAACCAACAGGCAATATCGTTTTCCATACTAAATCGGCTTGATCGAAAGATTTAGGCATGACCTTTTTATCATTCGCTCTTGCAACCCTTATTTTATTCTTCTTAAGCCGATCAAGCGTGGACAAACGTAATTCTGCCAACTCATCTAAGTTATCGATCATCGAATCAGTATAATCCTGAGCAGACAAACCGCTTTGTCCGCCACCAGATAGATTCAATGTTAATCTCCACGGGCAAAACGGCTTCTTGACCATATACCAACTGATAAGGTGAAAGCTTCGTTGCTCCGTGATAAGCTAGCCGATATGCCCATAGTGATTCTGATAAGGTCGAGTGCCAATTCCTCGGTTTTTCATCAATTTTCCTTTTGATCAACTTAATTAACGTTTTGTTGGACGACTCGGCTTGTCCATTATCCTGAGCATAATACGGTGACGAGTTTAATAATTTAATCCCCAGACTTGTCGTGTAACTCTGAAACTCATTAGACATGAACACCGTGCCTTGATCGGTCGTGATTGTCTGCGGTATTCCAAACCGATGGACAATTTGTTCATTAACGAATCCGATTGCCTCAATACTGGTCACTTTCTTGAGTGGTATAGCTTCAACCCATTTAGAGAAATAATCGGTTGCGGCCAAAATAAACTTGTGGCCTTTACTTGAAGCAGGAAATATTTGGCCGATTACGTCTATTCCCCAACCTCTAAACGGCCATGGCTTGATAATTGGGTGCAAAGCTGATGCTTGTGCTAGTTGTATATTGCCAAATTTCTGACAAGTCTGGCAACCTTTATAATATTTAAAACAATCCTCTAGCATTGTCGACCAAAAATAACCTGTTCGCCTAAGGATCCATTTCATCTTATGAGCCAACTGGTGAGATCTGCAAATACCTTCATGTACCTCACCCATTGCTACCTATGCTTCTTCGGCTCCAAGACACCTCAACAACAAGCCTTCCATCGTCCGATAATACAATGTATCATCCATGACAATGTATTTTAAAGCTTGTTGCCTAATCTTGCGTTCTGTTGGCTTAGATGGGTCGATCAGGTAATCTTTTATTTGTGTTCTCCAATCCACAGTATCTATGCACATGATGGCTTTATCTACTAATTCGGTTACCTGATATCAGCCAAAATCTTTATACCCTGATGCCCGTTGAGCCAAGGCATTAGCTCTATCGTTCAATTCTCGAGGGACATGACCGATAGAGAATGATGTGAATGAGCCGATAATCTCGAGACATTGTTCCAAATATTTCATCAATATTTCATCTCAGCATTGGTATTCTCCTTTTATTTGCTGCACAATCAACATTGAATCCCCGTATGCCTCAACCGCATTTACTCCGATGTTTTCTAACAATTGCAATCCTTTGAGCAATGCTTCATACTCTGCCTGGTTGTTTGAGCATCGACTGTTTAATCGAAATGCAAATTCAAAATTGTACCCTTTGGGTGATATAAGCACAATACCAATTTCGTCGCCTTCTCTGCATACCGACCCGTCAAAAAATAATTGCCAAGGGGCTACTAATACCAAGTCGGCAGTAGTATCATATCCTGTTATAAAATCTGCCAGCACTTGTCCCTTAACTGCTTTAGTCGATTCGTAAATCAGGTCGAACTCTATCAAGGCATAAGCCCATTTGCCAAGTCGACCTCGTAATATCGGAGCTGATAACATATATTTTATAACATCGATTTTACATATTACTTTACAAGCCGATGCTAAAATATAATGTCTTAGCTTTGTACATGAGAAATATAAAGACAAGCATAATTTCTCGATGAAAGGGTACCTGACTTTAGCATCAAGAAGGTGTCGGCTCAAATAAAAGATAACTCTTTCCTTTCCATCAATTTCTTGTGCTAAAATGGACCTGATAGTCTCCTCCTCAGCCGATATATATAACCTGAAAGGAATCCCTTTTCGTGGCGCAGCCAAAACCGAAGGATTGGCTAAATAATCTTTGACGTCATCGAAAGCCTTTTGCTAATCGGTCCCCCACACAAATTCTTGATTATCCTTTAATTTCAAAAGTGGGGTAAAAGCACGGATCCGACCAGAGAGATTCGAGATAAACCTTCGGAGATAGTTAATTTTGCCGATCAACTTCTGCAATTCGTTTTTGCATGTTGGCGGCATTGTGTCGACTATGGCTTTAACTCTTGCTTGATTGACTTCAATACCTCTTTCATGTACCATAAAGCCCAAAAATTTCCCAACCGATACGCTGAACACACATTTGAAAGGATTCATCTTCAAGCCATGCGATCTTATGTTCTGGAAAACTTTTTCTAAATCGATCAAATGTTGCAAGTCATTTGCAGACTTTACTACGACATCATCGATATATATTTCAACGATGTGACCGATTAAGTTATGAAAAATCAGGTTCATGGCTCGCTGATATGTTGCCCCGGCGTTTTTTAAACCGAAAGTCATAACCGTCCACTCGAATAGACCTATGGCACCAGGACACCTAAAAGCTGTTTTTGGTATATCGGCTTCTACCATGAATATCTGATTGTATCCGGCATTTCCATCTAGAAAACCTATGATCTTATTCCCTGACGCAGCATCGATAAGCATATCGGTTATTGGCATCGGGTATTCATCTTTTGGTGTCGCCTTGCTCAAATCTCTAAAGTCGACACATACTCGAAGTTTTCCGTTTTTCTTCATGACTGGAACAATGTTGGAAACCCATTCCGCATATCGGCAAGGCCTTATAAATTTAGCCTCCAACAATCACTCTATTTCCTCTTTTATAATTTTATACAGGGCCAGATTAAACGCCTAGGGTACTGTTTAAATGGCCGATATCCTGGCCTAATAGGTAGCCGATGTTTTACCAATTGTCGGCTTAAACCAGGCATCTCGTGATACTCCCAAGCGAAGCAATCTTTATATTCTCTAAGAATTTTGATTAACCTTTCTTTGTATTTTGCATCTAATTTCGCGCTAATAAAAGTTGGTCTTTTTCTATCACCACTACCTATATCAATTTCTTCAAGCAGATCGGTAGACGTGAAGCCTTGACCCAGCTTTTCAATCTCTTGAAAGTCTTCTATAGCCTCATAGCTATCCGTTGTTTGCTGATAGCTTTGCATTTTGTCTTGTAATGCCTTCACTATTTTTCTTGTCCTCATCGGCGTAATACTTCGTTTGCTCGATCAAACGTGCCTGGCCTGACACTGATTAGCACAAGTCCTGTTTTGCTCACGCAGATGAAATCGCAATCTTCTAATGTTTTTCCCGATATGCATCCGACTTCTTCATGCTGCCAATTCGCATCAGAACTGGCCATGGCAATATGAGCCGATGTGTCGGTCGTGATAACTTCAACTTCCTCTCCATTCCACTGGACAAGCACTTGATGCATAGTCGACGGGATGCAGCAGTTGATGTGGATCCAATCTCTTCCAAGCAGAACGCTGTAGTTTCCTTTGGTGTCAATGACAAAGAATGCGGTCGGCAAAGTTTTACTGCCGACATTCAGTTCTGTAACAATAATGCCTTTGGCCTCTGTGGGATCGATGGTGAAGTCGTTCAAAACCATATTAGTTTTGATCCAATCTTCATCGGACTTACCCAATTTCTTGCAAGTCGTATAGGGCATTAGGTTTACTGTAGCTCCACCATCTACTAGCATCCTTGATATCGGCTTTCCATTTATATACCCTTTCAGATACAGTGGTTTCGGATGCCGATGATCGTCTCTTGGTTTCTCAACGATTGCGTTTTGGACTCCCGAACATGATTGAGCAAAAGTTTCTTTAACCGACTCAGTTTTGATTTTGAATTCGGCTGGCAATGTGAACACCATATTGATGTCCATTGGGGGTGTGTCGTCTCTAATCATAGGAGAATCTAGATCATCTGCTGACTCAAAATCTTCCTCGGCCTGTTCCTTTTTTCTCCATTCCTTCTTGACAACCTTGATCTGACGAAGCTCATTGAAAGTATCATCCCTCTGCCTCTCTGCATCGGCTTCCCGAATTTCTTGAGTCCTCAGCCTCTGAAGCCATCTGCGTTGAGATCGGCTAAGGCCAGATGGACACCACCTAGGCTTGGGCTCTATTGGCTTTCTTATCTGGCCAACCAAATTTTCCGGTCTGTATTGGGCCTGTGTGTTTCGACCTGGTCTGGTGCCTGGCCTGGTTCGGATATTCTTTCGTGAACAGGCCTTCTATAACCTTTGCCTTGATCTCGAATCGGCCCAGACAGTCTATCCCTAGCCGATTGTCTTGGCCAATCGTCTCGGGGATAATGCTCCATCGGGCATGTATATGGAGATGGCAATGTCACTCCCTTTTCCCAACAAAACTGCTAAAAGGGACACCTTCTATGTGCCCTCTCCATGTTTTCGGTGTGATATAAATTATCCGACCGGTGAGTAGGATATCGTGGTCGGCTATTCATTCTTTCATACTTCTCCATCAGCTGAGAAAATGTTGGTCCCGGCCTTTTAACTGACTGTCTTGATGGTGATTTTTCGGCCTTGTACCATTTACCCACTTGAGGATTTCCTTTAGGTTTGATGGTTCTCGAATTTTTTCCTTCATGATCGGCTTCTATTTGTAATGAGCCGATTGTAATTTTGAACATTTGGCCACCGTTTGAACTTGACTGAATGTCGACTTGCCGATCCTTTCTTGGCTCATCACGCATCAGCTCTTTCACTTTAGCCGAACATTGAACCATGTTGATTGGGAATGGATCAGCGTCAACTTGCATGGTCGGCTCATCAGCAAATTTCAACCGACCATCCTCAATAGCCGACTGGATCTGTTGACGGAAAATATTGCAGTCATTAGTATTGTGAGAAAAAGAATGGTGCCACTTGCAATACCTGCGTTTTTTTATCTCGTCAGCCGATGGTATAACGTGTCCTTCGGGCAACCGTATTATTTTCTCTTGTAACAACAAATCGAAAATACGATCGCACTTGCAGACGTCAAAGGCGTATTTGACTTCCGACTTACTTCTAGTCGGCTTGAGCCAAGAACAGACTAAGGACTTTCTAGACCCTTTTACCCATTTGGCTATATTTATTTCTGCTTCATCGTCATCTAAAGAATCGCTCGGACAATAATCCACCATATTAACTTTTGCTTTATCCTTTTATTTGTTATTATTTTTGAACCTATCTTTAAACACCTTATTGTTTGGGAATCGGCTTTCCTGAGCCGACACACGATGAAGCAGATGACTTAAATCGTTGAACTCTTTCCCTCCAAACTTCTCTCTAAGCGGTGGAATTAATCCTTGAAAAGCCAAATCAGCAAGCTGGTTATCGGGCAATGTGATACTGAAACATTGGTTTCTGGTTTCCCTAAACCTCTTAATGTAATCAGTTACCGATTCCCCAAATCTTTGGCGAACAGAGCTTAGATCGAAAATCCTGAGTTCCAAACTGCCTCAGAAAAAGTATTCGTGAAATCGGCTTTCCAAATCGTTCCATAAGTGGACCGAATTTGGAGGTAAACAAGTAAACCAAGTAAAAGCTGCCCCGGACAATGACAACGGGAACAGTCTTATTTTTAATCCATCAAACTGAGCTGCTTCGCCGCATTGAGCGATAAAGCGTCCGATGTGTTCTAGAGTAGTAGTCGAGTCGTCACTAGAGAATTTTGCAAAATCTGGGACTCTGAAATTGTGAGGGTAGGGCATACGGTCTATGTAATCAGGATACGGCTTCCTATAGCCGATAATCTTTCCCTTTGGCTGTATGCCGAATTGATCCCTTAAGACAGCGGAGATTTGATCAGCCCAATTTGCACTATCGGCCATTGGCGTAGCAGGCCCTTGATAATGTTGGTCATAGTTGGCATTCTGCCCCCCGAGTGCAAGCTCGGGTTGCCAATTATGTTGAACCGTCGGCATATGAACGTACTGATCGTGCCGATTATGTCTGACTTGGGGTTCTGGTGCTGGGACGAATGGTTCTGAATAAGTTACTACCCTATGCGGACCTGGATTTCTAGAAAAAGCAGTCTCATGTGGGTATCTTTCAGGCCCAATCGGCTGTGAAACCGATTGCGGGAATGCATAAAACGGGACTGACGGTGGCAAATTTGCTGATGCATCTAATTTTGCAGCGTCGGTGTAGGGATGGTGATGGTTCAACCCACTTGGTCGAGGATCTTTAGGCAATATGATGGTAGGCTGAGTAGGCATCATGGTAGGGGGTGAGGTTATAGTCGATGGCTTAGGATCGGCTAACGTGCTCTGCGTGTTTTGAGCTACTGAAAAAGCAGGGTAATTTGGCAGAGCTTGCAACGGGTCGAGCAGACTACCTGACGAGGCTAACTCCTGGGCTATAGTTTTAACACTATTTGCTATCATCGGCTTAAGCGTAGTAACAAGGGCCGATGATTGGTTTATTAACGCGTGGTGCACAGACTAATTAATCATAGCCGATAATTTGGCTTGAGCAGGCAGATATCGTCTTACCGGTTCCGTGACACCCACATCTCCCAGGGTGTTGACCGTCGGCAGAGCGGATTTTTGAGTGACGCCACGTCTAGTTTTCTGATAACAGTTTAGCATCATCTCCTCCAGCGCAGTTTTCCGATCTTCAATCTCTTAACGTTGCTCTGCATTCAAATCGTCCATTGTTGGGACGATAATAGCCTCTGTGTTGAGATCGGATGGCGGAATTGACTTTCCTGATGAAGACATGGTCCCACCGGGCGTGCCAAGAGTGTGTTGGCGTCAAAAACTTGAGGTAGGGTTTCGACGACAACAAGCACTGCATTTAACACCGTTCGAGCGCGCGGTCGATGACGAATACTCATACCAAGGGTACCCCAACGGCCCAGGGTGACAAGCGGGCTGCCTCAAGCCCAGCTCCGACCTAGCGAGCTTCACCAGGCCCTCTACCGACCAAAGTACCTGCGGGGCCACTAAGGACGCCTATCCCCGACCGATCGGGACGAGCGTTCCCGACCAAGTAGGGCTCTCGACCCCCGCGGCAGGTCGGAATCCCCCAATCCCGACCAAGCTAAGGCAACCTCCGCCAAAAAGCCGCACGACGAGCCTCCACCGGCCATTGGCCACGTGCCCCACGGAAGGATCGATCGGCGGATCAGACGAGAGCAGTGGCTCTTTCCGAGATGGTATAATGGCTGCTGAAGTCAAGCTTCCGGTCCCATCAACTAGTCACGTGCAATACGAAGACACGTTCCCTCCCGAGGCAGCACCAACGTCATACACTGCAACGTCAACTATCGTCAGGCTCACAGAAGGCAGGTGCGCCATTTCCCGACGCAGCAGCTAACTGCCCTGCCCACCAGGACTACCGACCCGGCGTGGGCAAACCGGGCGACGACCAATCACCGAAGCGAAGGACTAATGCTCCCGGCATAGGTTTTCTCATCCTTCCCTCTCCCAACTTCCCGTGTAACCTGCCCCCTCCAACTGTATAAAGGGAGGCAGGGGCCTCTGGGAGAAAAGGAGGGGCGAGTGCGAAGAAGAGTGTGAGAGTATGTGCGCGCACGCCTTTGAGATCTCCTCTTCTCGCTACGTCTTCTGAACACTTTTGTGTTCAAGCCCTCAACCCTCGATTGTAAGCGTTGTGCGATCATACGCACCTAAGGCAATACAACACCACCGAGCGAATCTGGTGTAGGGACTTTCGCCCGAACCAAGATACACCTTGGGCTCTCGAGTCTAACCATTCGAGGACGAGGCAGCGTGGCCCGCCGACTTAAATTTACTTTGCCTGCTCAAACACCGGCAGTTGGCGCGCCAGGTAGGGGCTTCGCGCGTCTTCATCGACATCTCCAGATTCCCATTCATCTCCCTGATGGCTTTCTTCACCGGCGACGGCGTGTCTACGTCAGGGGGACGAATCCGCTTCGGCTCCCTCGACTTCGTTGCCACTCCAACGGGTGAGCTCGCGCTCAGTCCCATCGCCGTCAGAGGCCAGAAGCCCGCTAGAAGCCAGGGCTCCATCTCCGACAACCTCGTCGGCCTCCGGCTTGAGGCCCCCCTGTAGGCCCCCAGGCCGGAGCCCAACGAGCGCCTCGCCGTCTTTGGCGGTAGTACCCGAGGGCTCGGGAGGACGACCACGTCGCCTCCCATGAGCTCACAGTTCGTGGCTATGGCCGGCTATATGCCGGCCTCTGTCCATGAGCTGCTGGAAGATTCTTCCAGCCACGACTCCAGCTTCGACACGGAGCAAACCGCCTGCAGACGGCACTCTCGTGAGTGCAACATGGCGGGCACGGTCAACCTGACCTAACACCCGCGGCTACGGGGGCTTCCATCCAGCGCACTAAGGCGCAGGAGGAGAATACCGGCCTTGGCTGGCGCGCTCAAGCTCTCGCGCCGAGTTTCACCGGCGTAAAGAAAGAGGAGGACCGAAGGGCGAAGCTCGATAAACTCGAGCCGACTGAGGCGGGATGATCCGAGCCCCACTTTGGTGCTTGGCGGCGCGGCGGCCTTGCACGTCAGTCGCCACAAGGTGAGTGGAGGAATCGATGGCCCTCGATTCTTCCCACGCGAGTCGAACATGGTGCGCATGCGATCTTTGCTCAGAGGCCTTCCCGAGCTGGGCGGCCAGGAGGCCAAAGCCACGTACAAGAATCTCCGGGGCGGTGGGCGTCTTTGTGCGGCACATGCAAGCCTCCGACCCTCACCATGCTGGCGCCACCTCGGCGCGGGACCGCACCACCCCTCGGGCGGTGGGTCGGCAAAGGTGGCGGCACATCAAGAACAACCCGGGCCTCGCGCACCTAGTGCGTCGGCGCCTCGGCGGCGACTCTGACGTCGCGCCACCCTCGAGTGTGAAGAAAGCGGTGGGCGAAGCCGCCCGCTCGCGTGTTGCGGACGATGGGCGCCGCCACAATCGCGGCCCAAGCCCCGATGGTCCGGACCACGAGCTTTACGTCGAGGATCGCCATGCGGTTTCCTGCCATTCGAGGCACCAACCAACATAGCCAAATACACCGGCCACGAACCACGGCGATGGCTCAAGACTACGGCTCGCGTCTTGGGCGGGAGAAGCGGCGGATGACCTCTTCATCATCCAATACCTCCCTATTTACCTCGCGGACTCGGCTCGAGCTCGCTCGAGTACTTGCCCGCAAAGACCATCGAGGCGGCGGCCGACGAAGACCCTTTTGCCGGTAACTTCTAGGGCACTTATAAGCGCCACGAAACTCTGGGACTGAAGAGTGCAGCGGCGGGAGAAACTCTTGGGATTACATCGGCGCTTCTCCGTCAATGCAACGAGCTCCCGACATCTCGGCGCCGACGGCGTCGTGGGGCGTTCATCTACGGCACCTCTTGCAAGGCCTTGGTGCACAAACGGGTTGCGTTAAGCCCGGAACCACCAAGGAGCTTGGACATCGCCACCAACCACGCCTCGGCGAGGTGCTGGGGCCATCTTCGAAGATGGCAAGACTAAGCAGAACCGGGGTCCGAGCGGGTCCCCTTCGACCGCTCAGACAAGCGGAGGCGGCACGGAAAACAGTTCGCGAGGTCAAGTGGTCGCGACCGTCGACCGCCGCCAAGCGGCCGGCGAGACCGGCCGTCGTTCGAGCCCGCCGAAAAAGTCGATGGACAGCCGATGTCCACACCACGGATTTCCGTCAAACACAAGTCACCGAGGCTGCGAGGTCTTAAGGCGTTCCTCTCGGCACCCCACGACACCGCGGGGCAAAGGAAAAAGCGGCCCGGCCCCACGGACCCGCGGAGAAGATGGCGGACGACGAGTTCCCGAGACCCGGCAGGCGCCTCATGATCTTTGGCGGTCCGGCATGCTCGCCGAAACAAGCGTCGGCTCAAGCTCGCCTCTGCGCGAGTCCATATCGCCACACGGCCGTCCCCGATATCTTGGTGGTGGAGTCCCGATCATCTTTGATCGGATGACCACCCCGACCATGTCCGCGGCCGGGAGATACCCGCTTGTGGTCGACCCCATTGTGGGGAAGAAGCGCCTCGCAAAGGTGCTAATGGGCGGTGGCAGCGGTCTCAACATCCTTTATGTTGAGGCGGCTCGGCGCCATGGGGTCCCCCGCCGAGTCTCCGGCCGAGCAAAGGCGCCTTCCAGGCGTCATCCACGGCGGCCAGCCCAACCGCTCGGCGGTCGACTGCCCGTCACCTTTGGAGGACGAGAAATTTTCGCACGAGACCCTCGCTTCCGAGGTCGTGGATTTTCCGGATCCTACCACGCCATCTGGGGAGGCGTGCTATGCCAAGTTCATGGCGGTCCCCGTTACACCTATCTCGGTGAAGATGCGGGCCACGAGGAGTTATCACCGTGGCTTCGTCCTTCCAGCTTGCTTACAACTGCGAGCGAAGCAGTTGCGAGCTAGCTCGGCGGTCATCGCGTCCGCCGAGTTCGCCAACCTCCGGTGGGAAGCCTCCGAGTCCGCCCCTGAGTCTAGCAAGTCGGGGGTGGGATCCTTCAAGTCCGCTGAGGACACGAAGAAGGTTGCGGTCGATCCCGACGATCTAACCAAGACCGTGCGGGTCGGAGCCACGCTCCCCGCCAAATAGGAAAGCGCGCTCATCGACTTCCTCCGCGCCAACAACGACGTCTTTGCATGGAAGTCCTCAGAGCATGCCAAGAATTCCGAAGTCGTCGCCGAGCATTCCTTAGCATCCGACCGGGCTCAAGGCGGTCGTCAGCGCTTGCGCGCTTCAGCGAAGAGAAGCGCGGGATCATAGGGGAGAGATCGCCAAGCTTTGGTGCGGGGTTTGTAAAGAGAGTCGCCACCGAGTGGCTCGCCAACCACCGCTTGTGAAAAGAAGAATGGGCGATGGAGAATGTGCGTTGATTATACGAGTCTGAACAAGGCATGTCCCAAGGACCCGTTCCCATTGCCCCGCATCGACCAAGTCATCGATTCCACTGCGGGGTGCAAGTTCCTTTCCTTTCTGGATGCCTACTCGGGCTATCACCAGATATCGCTAAAGGAGTCCGACCAGCTCGCGACCTCCTTCATCACTCCGTTTGGCTCGTTCTACTACGTGACAATGCCGTTCGGTCTAAAAAACACGGGCGCTACATACCAGCGATGTATGCAAACATGTTTCAACAACCAGATCGGTCGCAACATTGAGGCGTACGTTGACGACATCGTCGTAAAGACCAAGAAGGCTGACGACCTCATCACCGACCTAGGAGAGACTTTCGCAAATCTCCGGCGGTTTCGCATAAAGCTCAACCCCGAGAAGTGCGTCTTCGGGGTCCCAAGGGAAAGCTCCTCGGTTTCATCGTCTCTGAGCGTGGCATCGAGGCCAATCAGGAGAAGATCTCGACGATCACAAGGATGGGCCCGGTCGGCAACCTGAAAGGGGTCCAAAGGCTAACCGGATGCCTTGCAGCCTTGAGCCGTTTCGTGTCTCGCCTTGGCGGCGGGAATCTTGCTCTGGCTGCTTAAGAAGTCCGACCGCTTCAGCTGGACCCAGGAGGCTCAGGAGGCCCTCACCCGCTTGAAGGCCTTCCTGTCCTCACCCCGATCTGGTGACCGGCACCGACCAAGATCAGCGACCGCTCCTCTACATCGCCGCTCGACCCAAGTTGTCGGTCACGGCCCTCGTGGTGGAACAGCGGAAGAAGGCCGTGAGCTCAAGATACAACGGCGGGTCTACTTCATCGATGAGGTGCTTTCGAGTCAAGGCTTGGTACCCGAGTGCGTTTGCTCTACACGATACTCATCACAAAGAAAAATTGGTCCACTACTTGACCGGCACCGTCGCGTGGTGACCACGTCCGCCACTTGGCGAGATCATCCTAGCCGCGACGCCTCGGGAAGGATAGACAAGTGGGCACTCGAGCTCGATGGTCACGGCATATCATCGTTCCTCAAGCGGCGATCAAATCGCGAGCCACTGGCCGACTTCGTCGTCGAGTGGACCAAGCCGAGCACCATTAGCGCTCAAGACCCCAGTCTTGGGCGATGTACTTGATGGATCCTATACCAGAGCGGCGCGGTGCGGGAGTTGTTATTGTTTCCCACTCGAGAGCAGACTTCAATACGTGATCGGTGCTCTTGATCGACCAACAACATCGCCGAGTCACGAGGCTCGCCAGCGGTCACGGATCGCTGCCCGACCTCGGCGCTCCGACTCTACGTCCACAGGGACTCCAAGCTTGTCGTCGACCAGGTCATGAAGGCTGCGGGCCCGAGACACCGGATGGCCGCGTCTTGTCGAAAGTCGCAAGCTCGAGGAGCAGTTCAAGGGTTTGAGCTCCACCATAGCTCTGAGCCTTCTACGATGAGGCCGATTACCTAGCCAATCTTGCCTCCCGCAGAGACCGATCCCCACAGGATCTTTATGCGTGACCTTCTGCGCCTTCGCTCGGATGGACCCGGTGGTGGCGGCCTTCGACCGCCGCGCGCGCTACTCCGATCGTCGTGCGGTGCGGCGTAGATCCGGCGGGTCGAGACGCGGCGTGTTAACGATCAATCCGGCGGAGGAAGCCCTTCATCGACCGTCCCGACAGACGGATCGCTTCCTCCGACCGACCGAGGCGGCGCCTCGCCTGGTCGCGAAATCCTTCATCTGGTCGGGCGGACCTTTACAAAGAGTCCCTCCGGAGTCCTCCAGAGGTGCATCCTGGCCGACCAAGGGAAGCAGTTGCTTGCTCGATATCCATGGCGGGTCTGCGGTCACCATCTTTGCGCCCGGTCCACGGTAGGAAAGGCCTTTCGATAAGGTTTCTCTTGATCGCCGGTGTCGGCCGGCAGTTATGCGCACTGCGAAGGATGCCAATTCTTCGCCCGTGAGCGCATCGCGGCTCGGGCCTTCTGAGCGATCCCCATCACATGACCATTTGCAGTTTGGGGACTCGATCTGGTCGGGCCCTTCAAGATGGCGCCCGGGGGCTTTACTCACCTCCTTGTCGCGGTGGACAAATTCACCAAGTGGATAGAGGCCAAGCCGGTTGTGAGCGTCACGTCGGTGCAGGTGGCCACCTTCTTCCGTGACATCGTCTTCCGATTCGGAGTCCCTAACTCTATCATCACCGACAACGGGACGCAGTTCACGGGGAAGGAATTCCTCGAGTTCTGCGACGACTTCAAAATCCGCGTCGATTGGGCAGCCGTGGCCCATCTGCGGACTAACGGCCAGGTCGAACGCGCGAACGACATGATCTTGATCGGCCGATCAAGCATTTCGTGGGCGATGGTGGGTGAGCTACCCTCAGATCCTCTGGAGCTGCGGACCACGCCAACTCGGGCGACCCGGTTTACGCCATTCTTCATGGTGTTCGGTGCGAAGTCATCTTGCCAACCGACACGGAATCGGCGCCCCAAGATTACAAGCCGACGAGGCTCGGGGCTCATCTCACAACAAGGCGCCATCGACCAGCTCGGTGAGGCGCGCGATGTAGGCCATTCTACGATCGGCCAAATATCAACAAGCTCTCGACGTTACCACAGGCCGTCGGGTTCGAGGGCGATCCTTCAGCGGCGGCAACCGGTCTGCGGGTCGGACCGACAAAACGGGCATAAGCTCGCCACCACAGGAAGGCCCCTTCACGTCGTGGAGGTTCTTCGACCCGGCACCTTTCGACTCAAGGACGCAGATGGTCACGTCCTCTCTAACGCATGGAACATAGGAAAGTTAAGCGATTCTATCCTAAGTTCCTTCCTTATTCCTTGCATCATCTTTACCTTTCCTTCCGAGCACACAGTGTAGTGCGGCCTCAAAGAACTGCCCGTTAGCGCTCCCATTCAGTTTTACGTCGGCGCGGGTAGGTGACTCGGCCACCACGAGGTCCTTCCGAGCGGTAACCCTCTCGACCCGAGTGCTACGGTCTCACGCGGCGGCTATGGTTACAGTAAGTAGCGCCGCGAAGAAGAAATACCCGAGCCGAAGCAACCTTTGTCGATCGGAACACTCCTCCCCCGCACAAACACAGCTAACTCACGCGCTTATGCGGGTCGGTGACCCGACCAGTCACTAGGTCCTTCCCGAGCGGTAACCCTCTCGACCCAAGTGCTACGGCCTACGCCCCAGCGGCTATGGTTGCGAAGTAGCACTTAGCGGAAGAATGAAGTGCCCGAGCGGAGCAACCTTTGGTCGGTCGGGAACACTCCTATCCCTCACAAGTGCGTGTGAATGCTGCGTAGCCAAAGTTCCTATCCTCTTCGCCCTTCCCGGAGTGACCCGACCTACGCATAAGCGACCCCAGCGGTCCTTAAAGCTATGGCCGGTCAAGCGCTCACCACAACATAAAAGAGGGCAAGAGGCATACTAGAACTTGCTAAGTTTTAAGATTATTTACATACAATAGTCTTTACGATAAAGGGGGACGTATCTAACTTCTCCCTATTCTTTTTGGAGGGCACTCCGCGGCGAGATGTGGCTGGCGATCTCTCGAGCGTGCGGCTCGACTTGGAGCTCGAGCCTGGCGATCTCTCGAGCGTGCGGCTCGACAAAGACAAGAAGCGGAAGGGTGAAGAACTGATAGCAACGACAGAGCATAATCGCCCCGAGCACGCGGAGGAGAGGCGCCAGACTCTGACGCCATCATGGAGGCGATTTTCCCTTTCCACCCCAAAGGAAAGCACGCAGCCAAGGATTGCTTCACTCTGAAGCGTTTTGCACGCGAGAGTCACCGGCAACCAGCCCCAGCCAAGGGCGAAGCCGCTCCTGCGAAAAAGAAGGATCTCCCGGACGAAGAAGACTTCCGAACCCGGCAGGCTGAACTACATCTGAGGGCTCAACAGGGATATGAGTCGGCATTTAAAGCAAAACTTACAGCTTCGGGAGATCAACGCGGAAGAACCAGCGACTCCTCAATATCTGAAATGGTCGGAGGTCCCGATCACCTTTGATCGAAGGGATCACCCCGGTTGGGTCCTGTAAGGACCCGAATCCACTGATTCGAACCCACTGTGTTTACCGCACTAGTCCCAGGATCAACGCTAGTGCACACAGCTCAACATTGGTACATATCACATCATACTCAACGATAATAGAATAATAGTTCATTCATTGATATATCTAAAGGTATGATCTTATGACCATCTTACATTATTAAGCCACGCAGGGCAAGACTAAGAATATAAACTAATAATTATGCAGCGGAAAGTAGAAACGTAGATAGCTCATCAGTTCACCACAGGCAACCGACAAGGTTCGGACCCTAATGACTCGTGTCTTCCTGGACTTCCTCTTCCAACACAGGTGTAGATTCTTCAACTGTTGATTATTGTTGTTTGGCAAGGGTGAGTACTTAAAGCACTCAACAAGTTGTGCATAGAATGCAATTCTATGTATCTATATGTAAGGCTTATTCCAACGGATAGGCTATCATGGCTATTTTGCAATAAGCGATTTATGAACAAATACAAGAAATAGATTGTAAAGATCAGAAACAAATATCAATAGTAAATAAATTCGGTATTTCTCAAGTAAACCAAGTTTCCAATCCTAAGTCAAATTCCATCTTCCATATGGCCTTCCGCCATCCCAACCAAGTTGTCCAATTAATTAAACTAACCCTTAACTGTAATTCCCGAGCATTGCTCAATACCGTGAGCACGGCTATCCGAATAGTTTCACACTGCAGAGGTTATGCACTTTACCCACGTGATACAACCAAACACCACCAAGGCGAGTGATCATAACAAAGCCTTTACAATGCTCTGCTTAACCGGATACTACCCGCTAAGGTTTCAACACCGTGGGTCTCAAAACCATAACCGTGGCCCCCTCTTGCGCCATATGAATTACACCATAACTCGAACTCACACCACCAAGATAGTACCAAAATTAAGACATTGCAAATTACTCATTAGGTTGGCCCATACGGCACATGTGGTTGCATGATTGACTCAGTCAAAGGCTTGCAAGGTTAAGTCCTTAGTGTGATCAAGGCAAGACATCCACATACCCTCGCCCATCGGGCCCACCTTGGCATACTCGCCCTTGTCACTTGCCCCAATCTAAGTTATTATCACCCAGTTGATTACCAAGCACCACGTGCCATCAACAATTCAACATTGTTGCGTGACATGACTCGCCACAACAACTCAATCTCATCGTATGATCCCACATGACACACAAGTTCATAACATTGTTCCATATTCCATTAAGCAAGATTAATTATCAATGATTCTGACACATGTGATGACGTGGCATGGCTAAACAACTAATACGGTCTAAACCTCCAATGTTGATTATAATTATTAACCAACTATATTAAACCAATCTAGGGTGACAACGGATCATGGCATACAATGACAAGGTAGGGTATAGATCAATCTGGTATATTAGCTAAGCCCAATTTAAATTGAAACAGTTGTATACTTGAAATATATGCAATAGTGTAAATCAAATATAGCAATTTTATAAACATGGGTTCAACATGATCAAAGAACAACTTGCCTTGGAATAGGTCCTGATCTGGTTCTAGAACTTGCTCTTGAGTTGCTGGATCTTCCTCTGAAGCGTCGCACAATTCAACGTCTACGCGTACCGAAGAAGAAAAGCAAATAAATACCAAAACAGAGAGCAATTGAACTCCAAAAATCAAATAAAATTTACCATTAAATAGATCTCAATTTTACAAATTTTTAGAAACTGGAATCACTCAAATCCGAGTTACGATGCAAAATATATAACCTTTTGAAGTTTGAAATAAATACTGAAAATACAGAAATTAGAAATTCGGAATTAACATATTTATTTTTATACTGAAAAAGTGATTTATGATGTCAGCGTGACATCATGATGACGTCATCATCACAGAATTTCCAATCGGATTATTTTTCTAATTGAAAAATGCAATTATGACGTAAGCATGACGTCAGCGAGACCTCGGCCAATCATAAGCCGACACGTATCTCGGCGTATGGACTTAGTCCACGCACAAACAGCGAGACCACGGTGAGTTAGGTCCATGACGCCTCGCTCCCACGCCGACACGCAGCGTTGCAACTGATTGGTCTCACGTGCGGCTCGACCGATCCGCAGAAGACCAATCGGACGGTCAGCGATCTCGTGCGACGTGGCAATGCATCAGCCAACAGATCTAGATCCGACGGCTCAAAGCTTCTGGGTCCGGCGATGGCTATGCGACGGCGAGATCTTCCGCAGCGGAAGAAGAAGACCGAGGTAGCGCGTTCCGGCGAGGTTCTGGCGACGTGATGCTGCGGGTTCAACGTGGTTCGGTCCGGCGAACTCGAAGATGGCGTCAGAGACGGCGAAGGCTGAATGGCGGCGACGAAATCGAACGAAAATCGAGGCGTTTCGCACTCCCAACTCCGGCGAGCTCCTCTGCGCATTTTACGACGATCCTCGCGAAACCCCTCCGATCAAAAGACGCGGCGCTCGACTGCGAACCTCGGGATGCTATCCCCTCCTTTTATAGCCTCGGCGTCCGAGCTCTACACGGCGAAGAAGACCAGAGGCGTTACGGCGGCGGACTCCGAGTCCGGAACGAAGACGACAACCGACAGCGCGACGCGTGTCCCGATCCGACGGCCAAGATGTGGTCGCACACGCGGCCTTCCCTGGACCGTTGGATCGCACGCGAACGGCCAAGATCTAGGGTTTTGCCTCGCTGCGCTTCGCGGGCTGGATTGGGCCGCACCGACGCGGGCTTCTAGCGCACAGTGTTGGGCTCGGCCCAACACTGTTCACAAGACTTTTTTCAAAGATTTTTTATTTAAAATAATTAAAGAAATTCATTTTATTTATTTTAAGTGATAAAACTATTGGGAAAAATCCAAGAAAAATCTCAAAAATACTTTGAGACATTCTGGACTCAAATAAAATATTTTTGGCAAAACTTTATTTTAACTTTGCATAAATTTAAATAGATTCGAATAAAAGGCAATAAACTTGATTTGAATTTAATTCCAATAAATCCAGAAAAATCCAAATAAATTCCAGAAAATCTCAAATGCACATTTAAGCAATAAAAACTTAATTAAGCCAAATTTTTGGGATGTTACAAACCTCCCCTTAATGTAATCTCTAATTCAGATTCGTGGCTAGCTAGAGAAAAGGTTCGGGAATTCTAACTTCAAATCTTCTTCTCGCTCCCAAGTGGCTTCACTTTCGGAATGATTGCTCCACTGAACTCTGCAAAAGCGAATAGACTTGTTTCTGGTCTTGCGCTCCATAACATCCAAAATTCTGACTAGTTGTTCTTTATAAGTCAAATCTTCTTGCAGCTCTATTGCATCCAACGGGGTTTGCTCTATTGGCACTCTGAGATACTTCTTAAGCTGCGACACATGGAATACATCATGCACTCCTGCCAATGACTGAGGCAACTCTAACTGATACGCTACCTCTCCTCGATGACTCAGAATCTTGAACGGACCGACATATCTTGGCGCGATCTTCCCTTTAACATGAAATCTTTTAACGCCCTTAAGAGGGGTAACTCTAAGATACACATGATCTTCTGGTTCAAAACTCAATTCTCGGCGACGGTTATCTGCGTAGCTTTTCTGTCTTGACTGTGCTATCTTCAACCTTTCTCTGATCATTGCGACTTGACTTTCGGCTTCCTCGAGGATATCTGGCCCGAAAACCAAATGCTCTCCTGTTTCATTCCAATTTAACGGAGTACGACAAGCACGTCCATACAATGCCTCGAACGGTGACATCTGTAGGCTAGCTTGATAACTATTATTATAACTGAACTCTGCATATGGCAAACATTTATCCCATGTCGTAGTATAAGCTAAAGCACAAGCTCTCAACATATCCTCTAAAATCTGATTTACTCTTTCGATCGACCATCCGTTCATGGGTGATATGTCAGACTAAAGTTCGACGAGTCCCCATTGCTTCATGCAACTTGTTCCAAAACCTTGAGGTAAATTGGGTTCCTCAGTCCGACACAATCTTCTTGGGCACTCCATGCAAACATACAATCCTTGACATGTACAACTCGCTAGACGATCTCCGAGTAAGTGGTCTTTCTCGATAAAATGGGCGACCTTGGTTAGACGATCCACAATTACCCAAATGGAATCATAACCTCTCTGGGTCTTAGGTAAACCGTGATAAAATCCATTCCGATTTCTCCCACTTCCATTCCGAATTTTCAACGGTTGCAACAGCACAATGGTCTTTGATGCATGGCCTTTACCCTTTGACATACGTCACATAGAGCAACATGCTCACTACTTCACGCTTCATATTAGGCCACCAAAATCTCTCTTTAAATCTCGATACATCTTGGCACTTCTGGATGAATTGAGTATTTGAATCGTGAGTTTCCTCAAGAATCAATTGTTTTAATTCCTTTTATCCAAGACACAAATTCGCCTTTGAAGAACATGGTTCCTTGCTCATCCAGAGTGAAATCTAAGGCTAGGCCTTCTTCCTTTTTAGCCTTGATCTTAGAAATCTTATCGTCATCTTGTTGACCTTCTCTAATCTGATCCTCTAGCGTTGGCTTCACTTCTAGCGCAGCTACCATTCCTTGTGGAACGACCTCCAACCTTAGCTTCTGAAATTCCTTGCATAGTTCTGGTTGATCCTCCATTGTCAATGTATTTGCGCTATGGCTCTTCGACTCGAGCATCCGCTACCACATTGGCTTTTCCGGATGATAATGGATTCCCACATTATAATCCTTAATTAGCTCAAGCCATCTTCATTGCCTCATATTCGGATCTGCTTGAGTGAATATGTATTTCAGGCTCTTATGGTCTGTATATATCTCACATCTATTTCCTATGAGATAATGACGCCATATCTTTAAAGCATGCACTACGGCAGCTAACTCCAAATCATGCGTTGGGTAATTCCCTTCATGCGGTCTTAATTGTCTTGACGCATAAGCAACGACTTTGCCTTCTTGCATTAACACGCATCCCAAGCCTTGCTTCGAAGCATCGCAGTAAATGTCAAATCCCTTCTGTACATCTGGCAACACTAATACGGGGGCTGTTGTTAAACGCTTCTTTAGTTCCATGAAACTTGTCTCGCACTCTGGCGTCCATGCAAACTTCTTTTCTTTCTTTAACAACTGCGTAAGGGGTTTAGCAATTGTTGAGAATCCTTCTATGAACCGACGGTAGTATCCCGCCATTCCCAGAAAACTATGAATCCGAGTAACAGACTTCGGTGGCTCCCAATGCAACACTGCATCCACTTTGCTTGGGTCGACTGCCACTCCTTTAGTAGTCATGACATGACCAAGAAATTCAACTTTCTCCTTCCAGAATTCACACTTGCTAAACTTAGCATACAAACGATGCTCGCACTGCCTCTAAAACCATTCTCGTGTGTTCGCATGCTCTTCCTCTGCCTTTGAGTAGACCAAGATATCGTCTATGAAGACTACCACAAACTTATCCAAATATTCCATGAAAACCTTATTCATCATGTTCATGAAATATGCCGGGGCATTAGTCAATCCAAATGACATGACTGTGAACTCGTAATGTCCATAACGCGTAGAAAACGCAGTCTTAGGCACATCCTCTGCTCGGATCTTCAACTGATGGTAACCTGAACGAAGATCTATCATGGAGAAAACTCCAGCTCCTCTTAACTGATCAAATAAGTCGTCGATCCTGGGCAACGGATACTTATTCTTGATCGTTACTTCATTAAGTGCACGATAATCGATGCACATTCTAAGACTTCCATCCTTCTTACGAACAAACAAAATCGGGGCTCCCCACGGTGATGAACTAGGTCTAATGAAACCTTTCTCTTGCAGTTCCTCAATCTGCTTCTTCATTTCCACTAACTCGTCGGTAGGCATCCGATATGGTCTCCTTGATATCGGTGCTGTCCCAGGCGCTAACTCGATGACAAACTCGATATCACGGTCTGGCGGCAGTCCTGGCAAATCTTCTGGAAACACATCCGGGTATTCTCTGGCTACTGGCACATCTTCCATGCTGATGGCTTTCACTCTGTTGACCACTAACTGCCCATCTCGAACTGCGGTCGCTTGAAACTCCACTTTCTTGCCACTAGAGCCTTCCAAAGTCACGATCCTTCGACCACAATCCAAAACAGCCTTATGCTTAGACAGCCAATCCATTCCAAGGATGACGTCTAGGGATTGCGCATCTATCAAGATAAGATTCGCAAGAAATTCTATCCCATCCATAAGCAACTTAGCTCCCAAACACCCAAGGCTAGATCTAAGCTCAGATCCCGGGGCTTGGACTAAGAGCACACACTTAAGATTCACCACTTTAAATCCATTCTTGGTTGCAAAACTTTGAGAAACGAACGAATGCGAAGCTCCGAATCAAACAAAATCAGAGCAGTAATCGAGTTGACCAGAACTTACCCAAGACGATGTCCGTAGCTTCCCGAGCTCCATCCGCGGTGATGTGGTTGATCCTCCCGCGCACGCTGATCGCGGTGTTGCTCCACTTGACTGGCGCACGATTTCCTCCTGAAGCTGGTGCTTTGGCAGGTGTTGTTCCCAAGTTGAAACGAACTGGCGTGATGCCTCCCTTCTATGGACACCTATTAGAAAAGTGCCCTGGCTCATTGCATGTATAGCATCTTTTCACCGCAGATCGTTGATTCCTCCTGGTGCATTGTTGCCCTGTCTTTGCCGTGTCCGAAAGTTCTGATTGGCAGGGCGAGGTGCAAGGGTTGACGCCTTGTTCACAGCGGGTGGTTGGAATCTAGCAAATTGCTGTGGTGACATCCTCAAACGTAGATGGTTTGGACGTCCACCCTGATTAGTCATTAAGCGCTACGGTTTTCACCCGCTCTTTGCGCTTATCCTCTAGGATTAAAGCCTTATTGACTAACTCACGAAAGTCCGGAAAGTTGTGGGTAATCACCCCACTGCAGATCTGAATTCACCCTTCATGAAACGAGATCGCCTAGCTTTATCTGCCGCTACGCCTTGAGGGCATAGCGAGCTAATCGAGTAAACTTGTTCGTACTCGCCACCGGTTGGCCTCCTTGTTTGAGCCCGAACTCTTCCTTCTTGAGGTCCATCATTCCTTCGGGACATGATATCGCGGAAAGCATTAGAAAACTCCTCCTGTGTTCTCTTGCGGGCTCCATGAGCGGCATAGTAATTCTCCCACCATTCAAGGGCGGTTCCTTCCAGCTTGATGAGAGGCGAGAGCACCTTCTCATTGCCTTCACATTGCGTGATGTGCGCTTCTTTTCAATAGTTCTAAGCCACCATCGGCTTCCAAAGGATTCACATTTCACGAGAAGGTTGGTGGTCTAGTCCTCATGAAATCGATAGCTTGGAGTGAGGTCGAGGTCCACCATGGTTGTTTTGAGCTGCGAGGTTGTTGTTGGTTGTCTGCGTTGGCCATCTCACGCATTTGTTGCATCATAGTCCAGATCAATTGAGTCTGCTACGCGAGAAACGCCTCCCAGATTCTGCATGTCGACTGGTGGTGGTTGAGGGCTGCCTCTGTCGTTGGTGTTGTCGTTCTGGCGCAGTCCACTTCCTGAAGCTCCGTTGTTCCCTCGAGTATTCATCATCTGATGATTGCCTCTTAGGTTAGGGAAGGTAGATGTAGCATAGATAAGAAGTAAGGATTTCTAAAGCGGGGAGATAGGTTATACCCAATGGAAATAATTCTTTATTTATTCTTGGTATGGTCGCTTATTTAAGCCTACAAGCTTTGCAACACATACTGCACACTCAGCAATACAAAGAAGCAAACTAAACACGAAACCTTAACGTCAACTAAAGAGGTAAAGACTAACTTAAAGACGCGACTCACAACCGAGTCTCAACACAGCTCCAAGGTCGACACTCACTCATCCGGCCACCTGCCGAGGTCGATCCGCGATACACCGTGGGGTGAGCCGCATAGAGCGAACCTATCCGATGACCCACCATCGGATCCTCTGCAACAACAGGTCCGCACTCCTCCGCTCCCACTCGCGCTCCTCGGGATCCTCCTCGACTCTCCAACTAGCTCCTGAACTCCTCGAGTCACGCGCTCCACTCGCCCTCGACCGCCTCCGTGGCCTCTCCTCGCTGATCATCCCGATAGTCAAGCACGGGTCACCTCAAGCTCCTGCTCTGCCACTCTGAGTGCCTCGTACACAGTCTCTAGCTCCTGAGTAGTATCTCTCATATGATCCTCCTGGGCAAGGGTGAACTCTGCGAGGTGCGTTGCGGTAGCACACTCGTCCTCCATGATCCGTCCGGCCGGCACGCTTGAACGCCCGGGTGAAGTCGAACATCGAGTCGTGAAGCTCGTCGGCGTAGTCGCGATGCACCCTGGCGAAGGGCAAGTCGAGCAACCTCCTGAATTGCAACCTCGTACGAGAATCTTCTGGCGGAGATGTTGATTGGCCTGCTAGCTTCCTCGTTCTCTCGAGCGTAGATGATCAGCATGCAAATAAATCCTCGGTGTACACCATTAACTCCACCACCGCCTCCTCGGTAAAGCGGATGGTAGAAGCCTCAAGCGTCTCAAGAACTCTCCACACTCCATGGCGTAGCCGCCACCGACTCGAAGGTCGGAACGATCGGCATCTGCTCCACAAGAACCTTGAATAAGTTCTCCTCTCAAACGGCAAGTAAAACGGGTAAGTTCAGCAAAGGCTAGAAGTAGAGAATGAGATGGGTCGAGGTGTTTTATTAGTCAAATTTAAATTTTCCTTTAGAAAATAGTTTTGGACACACACAGACACTTCCATACTATCTAGGCCAAGACCTACACCAAGATGCTCGATACCACCTCTTTAAGGACCCGAATCCATCGATTCAACCCACCGTGTTTACCGCACTAGTCCTGTGATCAACGCTAGTGCACACACTCAACATTGGTACATATCACATCATACTCAACGATAATAGAATAATAGTTCATTCATTGATATATCTAAAGGTATGATCTTATGACCATCTTACATTATTAAGCCACGCAGGGCAAGACTGAGAATATAAACTAATAATTATGCAGCGGAAAGTAGAAACGTAGATAGCTCATCAGTTCACCACAGGCAACCGACAAGGTTCGGACCCTAATGACTCGTGTCTTCCTGGACTTCCTCTTCCAACACAGGTGTAGATTCTTCAACTGTTGATTATTGTTGTTTGGCAAGGGTGAGTACTTAAAGCACTCAACAAGTTGTGCACAGAATGCAATTCTATGTATCTATATGTAAGGCTTATTCCAATGGATAGGCTATCATGGCTATTTTGCAATAAGCAGCATTTATGAACAAATACAGTAAATAGATTGTAAAGACTGTAAAACAAATATCAATAGTAAATAAATTCGGTATTTCTCAAGTAAACCAAGTTTCCAATCCTAAGTCAAATTCCATCTTCCATATGGCCTTCTGCCATCCCAACCAAGTTCTCCAATTAATTAAACTAACCCTTAACTGTAATTCCCGAGCATTGCTCAATACCGCGAGCACGGCTATCCGAATAGTTTCACACTCTGCAGAGGTTATGCACTTTACCCACGTGATACAACCAAACACCACCAAGGCGAGTGATCATAACAAAGCCTTTACAATGCTCTGGCTTAACCGGATACTACCCGCTAAGCTTTCAACACCGTGGGTCCGAAAACCATAACTGTGGCCCCCTCTTGCGCCATGTGAATTACACCATAACTCGGGAACTCACACCACCAAGATAGTACCAAAATTAAGACATTGCAAATTACTCACTAGGTGGCCCATACCGCACATGTGGTTGCATGATTGACTCAGTCAAAGGCTTGCAAGGTTAAGTCCTTAGTGTGATCAAGGCAAGACATCCACATACCCTCTGCCCATCGGGCCCACCTTGGCATACTCGCCCCTTGTCACTTGCCCCAATCTAAGTTATTATCACCCAGTTGATTACTAAGCACCACGTGCCATCAACAATTCAACATCGTTGCGTGACATGACTGGCCACAACAACTCAATCTCATCGTGTGATCCCACTTGACACACAAGTTCATAACATTGTTCCATATTCCATTAAGCAAGATTAATTATCAATGATTCTGACACATGTGATGACGTGGCATGGCTAAACAACTAATACGGTCTAAACCTCCAATGTTGATTATAATTATTAACCAACTATATTAAACCAATCTAGGGTGGCAACGGATCATGGCATACAATGACAAGGTAGGGTATAGATCAATCTAGTATATTAGCTAAGCCCAATTTAAATTGAAACAGTTGTATACTTGAAATATATGCAATAGTGCAAATCAAACATAGCAATTTTATAAACATGGGTTCAACATGATCAAAGAACAACTTACCTTGGAATAGGTCCTGATCTGGTTCTAGAACTTGCTCTTGAGTTGCTGGATCTTCCTCTGAAGCGTCGCACAATTCAACGTCTACGCGTACCGAAGAAGAAAAGCAAATAAATACCAAAACAGAGAGCAATTGAACTCCAAAAATCAAATAAAATTCACCATTAAATAGATCTCAATTTTACAAATTTCTAGAAACTGGAATCACTCAAATCCGAGTTACGATGCAAAAGATATAGCCTTTTGAAGTTTGAAATAAAAACTGAAAATACAGAAATTAGAAATTCGGAATTAACATATTTATTTTTATACTAAAAAAGCGATTTATGACGTCAGTGTGACATCATGATGATGTCATCATCACAGAATTTCCAATCGGATTATTTTTCCAATTGAAAAATGCAATTATGACGTAAGCATTACGTCAACAGACCTCGCCAATCATAAGCCGACACGTGTCTCGCGTATGGACTTAGTCCACAGCGCAGCGAGACCACGGTGAGTTAGGTCCATGACACCGCACCACCACGCCCGACACGCTGCTGTAACGATTGGTCTCACGTGCGGCTCGACCGATCCGCGAAGACCAATCGGACGGCCACGATCTCGCGGCGTGGCAATGCATCGACCAACAGATCTAGATCCGACGGCTCAAAGCTTCGGTCCGGCGATGGCTATGCGACGGCGAGATCTTACCGCAGTGAAGAAGAAGACCGAGGTAGCGGCGTTCCGGCGAGGTTCGCGACGGATGTCTGCGGGTTCAATGTGGTTCGGTCCGCGAACTCAAGATGGCGCCGAGACGGCGAAGGTCGAACGGCGCGACGAAATCGAACGAAACCGAGGCGCTCGCGCTCCCAACTCCGCGAGCTCCTGCGCGTTTACGATGATCCTCGCGAAACCCCTCTGATCAAAAGACGCGGCGCTCGACTGCGAACCTCGGGGTGCTATCCCCTCCTTTTATATCCTCGGCGTCCGAGCTCTACACGGCGAAGAAGACCGGAGGCGTTACGGCGGTGAACTCCGAGTCTGGAACGAAGACGACAACCGACGGCGCGACGCGTGTCCCGATCCGACGGCCAAGACGTGATCGCACACGCGGCCTTCCCTGGACCATTGGATCGCACGCGAACGGCCAAGATCTAGGGTTTTGCCTCGCTGCGCTTCGCTGGCTGGATTGGGCCGCACCGACGCGGGCTTCTAGCGCACAGTGTTGGGCTCGGCCCAACATTGTTCACAAGACTTTTTTACAAGATTTCTTATTTAAAATAATTAAATAAATTCATTTTATTTATTTCAAGTGATAAAACTATTGGGAAAAATCCAAGAAAAATCTCAAAAATACTTTGAGACATTCTGGACTCAAATAAAATATTTTTGGCAAAACTTTATTTTAACTTTGCATAAATTTAAATAGATTCGAATAAAAGGCAATAAACTTGATTTGAATTTAATTCCAATAAATCCAGAAAAATCCAAATAAATTCCAGAAAATCTCAAATGCACATTTAAGCAATAAAAACTTAATTAAGCCAAAATTTTGGGATGTTACAGGTCCCACATCCGGGTAAGTTTCCTCTTGTACTTGACCCGGTCGTGCGCAGCGTGAAGCTCAAGAGGGTCCTGATCGACGGCGAAGGGCTCAACGCCCCTATTCGCCAGACATTCGATGACATGAACATCCTTCGCTCGAGCTGAAGCCAAGCACTCACCCCTTCCATGGAGTGATCCCCGGCGTCCTCATTTTTCTGATGATTTCTCTTCCGCACGCTCGTACCAAGGATAACTTCCGGACCGAATACATCAATTTCGAGGTAGCTAATTTCGAGACGGCGTATCACGCCATCTTGGGAAGGCCTGGGTTAGCCAGATTCATGGCCATACCTCATTACACCTACTCAGTATTGAAGATGCCAGGACCCAAAGGAGTCATCTCGCCCGGGTGACATCAAGCAATCCTCTCAATGCGACCGGGAGAACCATGAGCTTGCCGAACTACAGAAGCAAATATCCAGCAAAAACATCCAGGCTGAGGCTGCCACGCTCCAAGACGAAGGAGAAGTCCCGTCAAAGAAGCAGGCCACCTCAGGAATCAAGCTCCGCGAAGGAACCAAAAGGATCATCCTTGACCCGTCGACACGCCTAAAACGACCATGATCGGGACAGGCTCGAGGACAATAGGAAAGCACGCCGTCACCTTCCTCCAAGCAAACAAGGACATTTTCGCCGAAGCCGCCGATATGCCAGCGCATTAAGGAGGTGATCGAGCACTCTCTCCATGTTGATGAGAAGTCAAAACCCGTCAAACAAAAGCTTCGCGTTTGTTCGGATCGTCGTAACGCCATAAAACAGAAATCACGAAACTCCTAGCCGCAGGTTTTATCAAAGAAGTGTATCATCCCGATTGGTTAGCTTAACTCGTATTAGTTCAAAAGAAGAATAAAACTTGGCGCATGTGCGTTGATTATACCGATTCAACAAGGCGTGCCCAAAGGATCCTTTGGCCGCCCCAATCGATCGTGGTTGACTCGACCGCAGGTTGCGTAAATTTTGAGCTTTCTTGACGCATATTCGCCATCATCGATCCGCCTAAAAGAAGAAGACCACATCAAAACCTCGCTCATCACGCCTTCGAGCTTATCGCTACACCACGATGGCGCTCGCTAAAGAATCGCGCGCGACTTATCGCGCCGATACAACGGTGTTTTCACGCCAAACTTGGGCGCAACGTGGAGGCATATGTGGACGATGTTGTTGTAAAACTCGAAAAGAAAGATCTTATCGTCGACCTTACCGAGACTTTCGAAAGTCTAAGGGCTTTCAAAGATGAAGTCAACTCGAGAAATGTGTTTTCGAGTTTCTTCGAAAACCGCTTCGATTCATCGTATCACAATGAGGCATTGAAGCAAACCCGAGAAGGTCAAGGCCATATCGATATGGAACCGCCGACTTGCCAAAGGGACGCTCGAAGCTTACGGTGCATGGCCGCCTAAGCGTGTTCATCTCCGATTGGGTATGCGAGGTATGCATTTCTTCAAACCGCTCAAGAAACAAGAAAAGTTCCAGTGACGCCGGAAGCGCAACAAGCATTTGAAGATCCAAGGACTTCCCGACGACACCTCCCATACTAGTCTCGCCGATGCCGTAAGAACCCTATTACTCTATATCGCGCAACGACTCACGAGTCGCGGTCGCGATCATCGTGGAAAGGAGGAGGCGGCTCATGTGCACAAAATCCAACACCCGATATACTTCATCAGCGAAGTTCTAAGTGAATCCAAGGTACGGTATCCACAAGTACAGAAGCTATTATATGCCGTGCTCCTTACATCTCGCAAGCTTAAACATTACTTCCAAGAACATGCCATTTCGTGGTCACCTCCTTCCCGATCGGAGATATACTTCACAACCAGAGGCCATCGGAGAATTGCCAAATGGGCGCTTGAACTCGGGCTTTTGACATTCAATTCAAAATCCACGCTATCAAATCCCAAGCACTCGACTTTACGCCAAGTGGACGGAATTGCAGACCCGCGACATCAAGATCTCGAGTATTGGGCGATGTACTTTGACGGATCCTCATGCTCGTGGCGCGGGGCTGGTATAGTGCTCATATCACCAAGCGGGAAAGATTGAGGTATGTCCTCCAAATATTTTTTCCGCATCCAACAACGCCGCCGAGTATGAGGCACTCATTCACGGACTCAGACGCCATATCTCTCGGCATTCGATGATCGCGGTTCGCGGAGATTCAATGCTCGTGGTCAATCAAGTGCGTATGAATGGTCTTGTATTGAGGACAACATGGCAGCATATTGCCAAGAAGTGCGCAAGCTAGAAGGCAACTTCGATGGACTCGAGCTCGTTCATGTGCTTCGACGGGACAATGAAGCGACCAACGAATTAGCGAAGATGGGATCCCCGCCGTCCAAAGTACCCGCAGGAATATTCGTAGAAGAAATTCATAAACCCACGATTAGCGCTCGGCCAAAGTCAGACAGTCGGATAGAAAAAGAAGAAGAGGTAGAAGTCTTGGTGATCACCCCAGATTGGACAGCTCCGTACCTGGACTACCTGACGGAAGACAAGCTACCCGAGGATCGTGTCCAAGCCGAGCGGATCATGCGACGAAGCAAGAGTTATGTAGTCGTAAGAAAGGAACTCTACCGAAAAAGCTCTTCAGGCATACTACGACGATGCATATCGGAACAAGAAGGGAGAGATTTGCTCAAAGAAATTCACTCGGGAATTTGCGGGAACCATGCGGCGTCGTCGACCCTGGTCGGAAAAGCCTATCGCCAAGGGTTCTTTTGGCCAATCTACATCACGGATCACGGAGGACATCGTCCGGACATGCGAAGGATGTCGCCGCACGTCGATGAACAAGCCGTAGCAGAATTACAGGCTATCCCGATTACATGGCCATTTGCGGTCTGGGGGCTCGACATGGTGGGACCTCTGAAGAAGGCTCAAGGAGGCTATACTCATCTTTTCGTTGCTATTGATAAATTCACCAAATGGATTGAGGCTAAACCAGTTGCCACCATCACGGCGGCAAAGGCCAGAGAATTCTTGCATGAAATCGTGGTTAGATTTGGCGTACCCAACCGAATCATCACGGATAACGGCACTCAGTTCAGAGGCGAAGTATTTCAAGATTGGTGTGAGGAGCTGGGCATAAGAATTTGCTTCGCGTACCACGCACTCGAAGTAACGGACAAGTAGAGCGAGCCAATGGCATGGTGCTCCAAGGCATAAGCGAGGATTTTCGATCGACTCAACCATATGCCACTCGGTGGGTCAAAGAACGCCTTGATTTTTTGGGGACTACGAACCACCCTCAGCAGAGCAACCGGCGATCACCTTTCTTTACGGTATATGGTACGAAGCGGTCTTACCAACCGAGTTAGAATTCGGATCCCCGCGGGTTCGAGTTATGAAGAAGTTGCGTCGAAGACAACGGCTAGAAGATCTCGACAGATTGGAAGAAGCAAGGGACATCACAACAATCCGATCGACGAAATACCTCCAAGGATTACGACGTTATCATGGGCGCAACGTAAAAAGCCGCGCTTTCTCCAAAGGAGATCTAGTCCTAAGGAGGAATCAAAGATGCGAGCACAAACTCTCCCCGAGTTGGGAGGGCCCTTACATCATTGATGAAATAGTTCGTCCCAGAGCTTATAAACTTAAGCGAGAAGATGGGTCAGCAATCAGCAATACTTGGAATATAGAACAGCTACGTCGCTTTTTTGCTTAAGTTTTATACTTCATTTAATCCTTTACGAATAAAAGTTCGATTGAAAAAGTCGTTTTCATATAATTCCCTTTATAATCGTGAATTCGAGTGCTTCGCTCTTATGTTAAGGCTCAGGGACAAGATTCTTGAACCATATCCCGAGCACAGGGCTGAGTCGATGAACAAAGATCACCAGTCAAACCACTCAAGACGTGCACATCCACTCTCAATTTTAATGGACATGAAGGATAAACAGGAACAACTTTACACCTTTAAAGGTCAAGAGTCTCTACAATTGACAAAGAAGTGTCCTCGACTTCCTCCCGAGCTCGGCGGCCGGTCTTCGTCAACATTGCGGCGTAGCCTTCCCTAAGGGCCTCGGATCCACTCGGGGATAGAGGGACTTGGTGATCGCCAGGGTTTGGCTGGCACCGTCGGCCACTGTCTCCTTCAGTAGGTTCTTGAGCGCCCCCGGGGCTTCCTTCAGCCGGACGACGACTTCGCTCCTGCTGAGTGGCCTCTCGCCACCCGGATGAAGCGAACTCAGCAAGGGGCTAGAAGCTTCCTGGAGCTCGGCGCAAGAAGCTTCGAGAGCTTTAACCCTCTCGCCAAAGGCGAGTATCGCTGAGTTTTGACCTTATAATCTGCAAGACAAAGCGTTAGAAAGGATAACAAAGGATCAAGCAAGACTAGCAGCTACACCTTCAAACTCCTTCTCCAGCTTCGCTCGGGAATTTTCCGCGGTTTCAAGTTTTCCTTCGAGCTCCGCGAAAGCCGAGTCCCGGGCTGGCACAAAACGCAGGAGATCGGCAAGACGATCGACTAAAGCGAAAAGAAACATGAAACAACCCAAGAGATAGCTACCTCGGAGGGTGCCGGTGATATCCAGCCTTTCCTGTCGCAGAGCGCTCTGTTCCATCCGCGACGCCTGAAGCTCGGACCGAAGTGATCGCAGCTCAGCCGCATGATCGGCTTTGACGCGTTCTAAGTCGGCCAGATATTCTTGCCGCGTCCGGATCTCAGGGAGCATCCTTTGAAAGTATTCGGATTTCCGCTCGAAGCGATCCCCTATTTTCTACAATCATCATGGCAGAAGATAAACGCATGGCAAAAGGCAGTAGCAAGGACGCAACGGTCTTGGAAGAATGCTCACCTTGGCTGCATGCGCGCAAGCCCTGGCATGGATGTAAAAGTCGTTTCTTTCCTTTTGCTCCTCTTCCGGGTCATCCAAGAGCTTCAAACCCTCGTCATCGGCAAAGGCGGTGTCTGTTATCAGCCGGGGGCGAGCAGGGACCGGCGGGACCCGGTCAATCTCTTCAACCTCGGAGGGCGAGTAGGAGGCTGGCCCTGGAGCAACAGGACTCGGCGCAGAAGCAGAGGGAGTAGGAAACGGCGCCGGAGGACTGAGAGTGGCTTCGGGACCCCAGGAGCGGTTTCCCTGTCTGGGGCGCGAGCTTCCTGGGCTTTGACCTCAGCAGGGCCATCAGTAGGAGTCCCGACAGGTACATCAAGCAAAGGGTCCCTGTGAAAGAGAATCGTCAACAAATCTGCAGAATAAATAGGAGTCAGCAGAGTAGCATACCTGTTGGACTTCCTCATTTTTATCGGGGGCTTTCTCCGAATAGTCGGACCATCCCCGGAAGAACCACTCGGCCCATCGCCGATCGACGCCCTGATCTTATCTTGACAAACCGAGGTCTTCGGCCCAGGGTGCACCGGGGCCACGGGCTCACTGGCGATAGGGGCCGAAGGCGCCGGAGCTTGAGGAGATGGATCTCGAATTTTGGGACCGCCGGTCGGGCGTCGGGGGGCCACGGGGTCATCGGATAGTGTCTTTTTTCCCTTCTTCGCAGCAGGGCTCCCTGCTGGAGACCGTGCCCGGCGCTTCGGAGAACAGCCTGGGCGGGGAGGCATCTCCGGAAGGGGAGGAACACTGAAGAACGCAATGCGATCCTGGAAGTGAAGACCGAGAATCAGAAAAACCTCAGAGTGCGAAGGGACGTAAAAACTCACAAGTAGAACTCGCCTACCTCAGGAGGAGGGTGTGAGATGGTGAAGGACCTTGGGCACTTGACAGATTGCACGTCGACGCTAGAGATGAAGAATTCTTCAGCCCGAGCGCATACTTCCTCTTTCGACAGGTCGTCGGGCCGCTCCCGGGTCGGGTCATCTCTTCCTCTGTAGCCAAATCCCAGATGGACTCGCTCCTTCAGGGGCTGAACTCGGCGATAGATGAAATGAAGAGCCAAACCCACTCCGGTGAGCCCGCTCTCTTTCAGCTTTCTGATCAATGCCAGGAGCTCGGACACTTGATCCATGTCAACGGTATAGCCAATAGATCCCCAGGAATTAGAAACGCGGGGACGGCGCCCGGTGAAGGGAGGCAGAGATGACTCGAGGTTGGCACAATAGAACCATTCCCGATGCCAGCCCTTGTTGGAGGTCTTGACCGGAATGGCGAAGTAATCCTTTTTCAGCCCTTCCCGCAGCTGGATCCAGCGCCCCTGATAACCTTGGGGTCGTTTTTGGAGGGATAGGGTTTTAGGAGGTAAAGGTGACGAAAGAGGTCGAAATGGGGGCTAATACCCAGAAAAGCTTCACAAAGGTGGACGAAGAGAGAAATTTGAAGGATAGAATTGGGGTTTAGATTCACCAATTCGATCTCATAGAAGAAAAGAAGGCCACAAAGGAAAGAACTGATTGGAAGACCAAGACCGCGATGGAAAAAGGATTCGAAAATCACCGCCTCTTCGGAGCGAGGGGTCGGGACGGATTCGCCGGCGGTCGGACGAGCTGAGATTAGGGCTATATCTGGCAGGACCCCGTCGTCGACCATTGATTTTAGCCTCTCTTCAGTTGTTATCGAGGTCGTCCAATCCTGTGGAGAAGAAGTAGAGGATGACATTCTCGCTGAAAAATTAAACGGCGACGTGAGAAGGCAAGAACAGCGAAGGCTAACTTTGGTGGCGGAGAGTTCAGGGAGACGAGAAGGTGAAAGAAGAGAAAGCGCAGCGGAAAGGTGAAGCGTCGGGTGTTGTACGACCAAGTTTTTAAAAGAAAGGACAATAGGGTCTATGCGGAATCAGTGGGAAAAGGCAGTGAAACGTCTCGCCCTTTCGGACTCTTCATAAATGATTTGCAGACCTGTCGCCTCGACTTACGGAATTCGACAGGGTTTGACCAGATCATGTAGAAGCCACGTCGTCCTCCTCGATGGGGCTTGTTTCCCACTTACCGTATTAAACGGGGTGTGGATGGTTTTCAATTTAGATGAGGATGTATCTTCTTACGGTGCGCCCCACGTTGGGCTTTTTGGTGGTTACCGCATGACGGAATCATGTACCGTGAGATTGAGCCCGAACGGGCGCAGATTCAAGGGCGTGCCCCACGAGGGCCGAGGACGCTGTGCAACGATTTTAAACGGGTACAGGCACCCTTAGGATCTAAAAGTGATACGCTCCAAGAGAGCCTAAGCCATATCCGGCATCAGTCGGGAAAGGGTATCACTCGGCCAAGAGCCACATAAGTGATACGCTCCAAGAGAGCCTAAGCCGTATCCGACATCAGTCGGAAAGGGTATCACTCGGCCAAGAGCCACATAAGTGATACGCTCCAAGAGAGCCTAAGCCGTATCCGACATCAGTCGGGAAAGGGTATCACTCGGCCAAGAGCCACATAAGTGATACGCTCCATGAGAGCCTAAGCCGTATCCGGCATCAGTCGGGAAAGGGTATCACTCGGCCAAGAGCCACATAAGTGATACGCTCCATGAGAGCCTAAGCCGTATCCAACGTCAGTCGGGAAAGGGTATCACTCACCAAGAGCCATGTAAATGTCGCTCCACGAGCCTAAGCCACGCCCTAAGGGCGAGGTATCGATCGACTCTGAATCGAGAGGCCTTGTTACGTTCCAAGATTGGAAGCTTTAAATCGTGACACTCGGATATTGAATCGGTGGCCAAGGGCCACGAAGTGCTCCAAGTCGGGCCTAAGCTATGTCATGGCGGATAGACGCCTACTTTCGGATAAAGTAACGACGAGGTCTAAAACGCCAAGAACGGGACTAATACATGATCAAAAGATAGGCGAGAGACTTTCCTACAAAAGGTATTTCTCTATTATGTACAATAATTTTCGAGGCATTAAGCCTGAAAAACAGATATACGTAAGAGAAACTACACCTCCCCGCGGCGCGCCTGGCCAAGCGCTTCAACGAGAGGAATCCTAGCCCTGCTAAGGCGCGGGGCGACCGATGAGTGCATTGACGGCCTCGCGATCGCGCCACTCGCCGATTCCTCCAAACTGCTCATCAAAGGCTCGGTCGAATTCCTCCCAGCGCCTGACCAGCCTAGGATCCACCTCTGCGTGATGGTACCACTGAGGCATGATGGAGGAAGAAGCTAGAAGTAAAAAAAAATGGAGAGTAAAAGGCGATGAAATACGTTTTGAAGCGTTGGTGCGCCTTTTATAGGCGATTTTGACGAAATTGGAATGAGTACCAAGATATTAAGCGTCGGGAGCTGAAGGGATTTAAAGATTAATGCGATTTCAGAAGACGAAGGGTTTCTTTCAGCAAATCGAGTTGGCGCAGGAAAACAAGACGACCTCGAAGACCGCCCCGATGATTGTCATGATGATCATTAAAAGCTTCGGGCGGGAAAAATATCAAAAAGAAGTTTGCGAAGGCTTTGCGATAGAGCGCCTGATAAAGGTTGTACTTAAGAAAAGTGAAGGTCAGGATCTATAACCGAGTTCTTCATAATTCGCCTGAGGTAGAAAAAAAAAGGGATTTTTGACTGGATAAGAAAACCAGTTGGGATTTCAGGCAGAGAGTTCGAGGCAAAGCAGTCGGATCATGAAGCACTCGGGGGCTGCTGTGGAATATAAGAACTAAGGGGTCCTCGTAGCGTGCCGGAGGAAGACCTGAAGATATTTCTTCGTCAAGCTTCATTTATCTGCGGAAGGCGTACCTTAAAAGAAGTTGAACATGTATTTGGATATATTGGAAACAGTTGTAATCCGAGTCATTACAGGATAATTAAAGATGTAAACTCTATCTTGTAACCGACTAGAATTTCTTAACCAATTAGGATTCTGTAAGTCGTCCCCCCTCCCACTATATAAGAGGTAAGGCGGGCGATGATAGGGGATCAAGCCATAGAGCGTAACACACCACATATTACTCGGAGCACATTACGCTTTGAGCATCCTCAGATCCAAGAGATTCATATAATCCCAGCACACAGGATTAGGGTATTACCTCCACCGCTGAGGGCCTGAACCTGTATAAACCCTTGTCTTGTGTGACCTTCGAGTTTGAGATCGAGCGCCTACCCCATAAATTCATTGCCGACTACAAAAGTCGACAGATAGTTTTATGATCTTTGTCAAGTGAAATTTACATACATTTGTGAGAAAAAAATAGTGAGACTTAATGCATTTCTCCGTACTTAAATCCTGCCTTATTATGCGCTTAATGGAAAATGTACAAACGCATTTCATTACATCTAGTGAAAGTACAGACACAAAATACTGGATTACATTAGCAGACAGGCCGCCTGAAAAAAAATGAAGACAGAAACAAGTGAAGAACCAGATACATGATCTTATTCCTTACATGCTGTGTTAACGTGACATAAACACTAGAACTAGATTCATTACATACATACAACTCTTACAACATTACAACAGTGAGAATGATGTACAGATTTAGTATTTTCCATTTCTGGAAGCCACTGGGGAAAGTGTGGGAGAGAGAGCGCGTACAGCAGCACCGGGGGATAGGTTCTTGTTCTCTCTGGTCTCAGGAGAGAGGAGAGGAGTAGCAGCCGAATTGGTATTGTCTTCTTTTGATCCTACTGAGGGGGCCCCTGGCATGGGGACCCTCTCCACAATCTGCTTTCTTAGCATGTCATGGAGCCTACCATACAGCATCTGCTTCACCTTCTCAAATGCCCTGTCCAGATTGTCAATCTGTGCATATAATTTTAGAAATTCAGCATAATGTTTTAGGAATATTCTCTTGACAAACAATTCAGAATAAGTTTCACAAATAGTCACTGATACGCATGCCAACCATAAATGTCATTAGACAATATGAATGTCAAGCTGACCGCACAACTAATACATTATTTCAAAAAAGGATTATGCATCACATGGATAGAGTACTTGCCTGCTCTGTGGCATTCACATTGTACATGAAGAGCCCGTAGTACAGATCGAAACTGTCGCTTACGGTGTTCTCAGTCTGCATGGGTTGCAGGGGAAAATGTTGCGAATATGATTAGTTCACAAGGTCTCAAGAACGGACAAGACGTCATTTTCCATGTCTTTCACTAAACGCTGCTTACAAGTTGCAGAAGGGTCTCGTAACCCTTGGTGTTGATTAGTGTGGACTTGAGGTTTAGCTGGGCCAAAATCCTGCATCAACAGCAGAATAATGGACATGATCTGGTCAATTCGTTGGTAAAATTGTTTCAGGTAGATAATATGTTGCTCACCTCCCAATGGTGTGTGTGATGAACTGACTTCCCGCGGCATGGCGATCATGCTCTGCGCATGACATCTCCACCATCCTGCATCCCTAAGAGCAACAGAAAAGTAAAAAACAACAGCTTGCACATGTTCAGAACCTCTTGTCAGTTATTTCAAGAAGCACTCCCTCCAGTTATGCGTTGTGAAGAGGACTTAAACCCAGGACGTACCCTAACAAAGGTCTACCTTACCACCAGGAATCATGCACACATTTGGTTAGCTGTGGTTGCATAATTCTTTTATACCAAGATGAAAATCGTCCAGATCCCGGTTTTTCTTTTTCTTTTTTTTGCGGTATACATTTCTACCGGGGTACCGGTAAATTCGGTTTTCGGTGGTTTTCGGCCCGTAAAAAGAAAAAAAAAAGACTCTGTGAAGAAGAACAAGATCAATGCCGATTGATCAATCCAATTACCTCCTGCTCGAAGATGCTCAAGAACTGGTCGCACTTGGCTGCCTGATCTCCGTCCTCCGCGACACGGACCTTGTCGTAGACGAAGGGAAGCCTACTCCAGCCGTGCTTGCCGCTCTCCGGCCCGAACATGGGGTGCGTGCAGACGATCCCGAACCCGGGTGGGAGAATCTGACAATGGGCCACCAAACAATAATCAAGTCAAGCTGATGCAGTGGTACTAGTAGGGCAGCTACACCCCTTGTGCTTGGCAGGGCCCAGGATTACAGTGACTCGATGTCACTGCAACAAGTACGGCAAAAAGCTACTAATTCTTGACCAGGACAGTAGTATTCTCCACCACTGGAGCTGGCCACCAACCACCGCTCCATTAGTTTAGCAGTTTTCTAACACAATCGTCAGTACGTGTTGAAGTGTGACGAATGACGTGTCTTTTGAACTAGAGCAGCGAATATTGATGCCAGATAGTACTGGGACTATTGTGGTCAGTGGTAAGCCACTGTCACTTTTGTAGACCCGTGCGTGATATATTTTTTTTTAATTTAGTCTTTTTGTAAATATAATTATAAAAATAGTTTTATCTCTGATCATGTAACGTTTGAACGTGACACGTACTACTCACACGGGCAAATCACCAGAGCTAGCACGGTAGCATCTGTCGTGACGAGAGCACGGAAGGTGATGTATCACCTTCGAGTTTTCTACAGTAAATTTGCAACTGCGTTTGCAAGGGCCAGATTTGCCACAACAATTTGCTACGGCGCTAGGAAAGTGTTAATACCTCGAGGAGGAGGTTGCGGGGGAACTGCTTGACGGAGAGCACGTCGGCGACGATGGTGTCCGGGCGGAGCTTGCTGAAGGGGATGGCGCGGACGACGCTCTCCGCGGAGAGGATGGAGCTGCACACCAGCAGCACGTCCGGCTGCTCCTCGCACAGCGCCTGCACGCTCCTATTTTTGGCATTTTCACACGATGATTACATCAATCGACCGACCAAGAAAGGCGCGACGAATCCACAACGAAAGATGTGTTCTTGGATTAGCTGATGACAAGACATGACCTGAAGAAGCGAATCCCGTGCTGGGCGCAGTAGGCGGAGTAGTCGGATCTGGAGGTGGCGAGCACGGCGTGGCCCTGCCGCTGGATGCCACTGGCGATGAACTGCCCGAAGTTGCCGAACCCGACGATCCCCACGCGCAGCGCCGGCGCGTCCGGCGCCGTGGCCGGCGGCGCCGGCGTCGATACGGACAGCTCCTCCGCGTGGTCCGGGCACGGGGAGGCACGATGCTGCTCCTGCTCGGTGGAGGCCACGGCTGTGGAGGGCTTGGCGACCGCGACGGTCGGCCTGGTCGGCCGGAGGGTCGCGAAGTTGCAGAAGTTTGGGTTGTAGCTGTTGAGGAAGCTGGGCGACGCGGCGGCCGCAGCTGGGGAGCCGAGGTGGGCGAAGAGGCGGAGGGAAGACGCCATGGATCGATCGATCAGTCTGTCGGCGTGTTGCTTGCTGTGTTTCAAGTGATTGATGGATGTATCGCTCGCGGCAAGGGAAGAAGTGCCGTTTTAGGAGCAATTTTTTTTTCCGGCCCCTGCTTTATTTTTTTACGCGAGTTTATCGTTCCTCCCAACTAGAGGTGGGCACTGGGCCGAGCCATTTTGGGCCGACACTTGGCCCGCCCAACCCAGCTCGACACTTGGCTCAGCACGATATTGTTCTAAACGGGTCGGGCCGGCCGCAAGACGGCTGCCATTCAGAACGCGGTGGCGGCCGGCCAAGACGGCAGCGATCTGGCCGTGCTCGGCCGGCCGCGGCGGAATACCCGTCGGCGTGCCTCGGACGACACGCCCAATGGCGGCACGGCGAGACGCGTGCCGCTTGGCACACACGGCCGAGCCGCGCAGCAGCGAGGCACGCGCCGAGCGCAGCGCGCAGCCGCGGCACGCGCCGAGCCCGCGCAGCCGGCACGCGGCCGAGCTCGCGCAGCGGCCGAGCACGCGGCCGAGCCCGCGCACACCGCCGGCCGACGGAGAAAAAGGAGGGACGAGGGCGCGCCGCCATGGCCGCCAGCGCGCAAGGTGCTCGAACGGCGGGGCGGTAGGGCTCTGGAACAGCAGGCGGGAAGCGCGGCCGGGCGCGCGGGGAGAAAGCAGGCGGGGCACGGCGGCGGGCGAGGCGGGCGGCGGGAGCTCCGAGAACGCGAGGAGAAGAGTCGCGGGCGGGCGGGCGAGCGAGGCACCGAGGACGGGACGTCGTCGCCATGGCCGCCGCCAGCGTGAAGGCGCGGCCGGCACGGCGAGGGAGAAAGCGCGGTACGCCAGCGCGGCGAGGCGGGCACGGCCGCCGCGAGGCGAGTCGGGCGAAGCTCCATGAATGGCGAGGGTCGCGCGGCGGGCGGGCGGGCGAGCGCGCCGAGGCGGCGCCACGCGCCAGCGCCACGCGAGGCGGGGCCCGAGGAGACGATCGAGTGGCGGGCGACTCGAGGAGTCGCGGGGCCTCACGCACCGCACGCGGCCCGAGGGGGGGAAAAGAGTGGCGCTGGCGCATCAAGTCCAATCGGTCGGTGGAGAAAAGACATGGCGCATGCGCCCAGTGTCTGGTAATTTTAACGCTCTCGTGGGAAAAATTATTTGAGGGAATCACATGTGCGAATTCAACGTCTCCTCAACGCCTAAATGTCCCGCGGAAAACAGAGAGAGGAAAAGCTCGTGCACAATGGGAAAACAGACCGAGAAGGAATCAAAGTACATCACGGAAAAAATTGTTCATGGAATCACGCGTCATAATGACATGCGTTTGAGAAAAAGAGAACTGAAATGACGTAAAACATTGAACTCTCTGTGTGCATGCATGCAACCGAGGGAATCACGCGCGATTTTGAATGGACACGCTCACATTCGATGGAATCACGGGAAGAAAATCACGCGCCTGATGAATTTTAAGTTTTGAACGCAAAGAAGACAGCGATGTGATTGATTGATTCCATCCCGCTCTCTTTAACGCAATTTTGAACGCGACAGCAGAACAACTGTCATTTCGCTGGACACACCATAAATACAGAGGATGGCTTTCATTTTCTCTGCACAACTCTCATCTCTCTTGCGCTCTCTCTTGCCCATTTTTTGCTCAGGCGCTCAACACATTCTGCGCATCTCACTCTATTTGCTTGCATTTTTTTGCTCTCTCGTTGTCAAATAAAATGTTTCGCAAAAGCAAAAGCAGGAGAGCACGCCCGCGCTCTCCTAGTCCCCCTCGTCAGGATCAAGAGATCGATCCACGCCAACTCTCCCCCAGCATGGGAGACTACGGCATGGATAACCGTCATATGGACGGCACGCACGGCATCGAGGATGCCTCATACACTCCGGATGCACCGAGCTCGGATGCCGCTACCTCGGTGCATGCGGGACGGGCATCGGTATCCACACCGAACACGCAGTCCGACATATCCATGCAGCCAGCACGGGCGTCCATAGCCGGCAGTCGACACGCGTGGTGCTGGCAACATATGGACAGAACCGTCGAAACTGTTGACGGACATGAGGTAGTGTATGCTGTTTGCAAATACTGTCAATCTAAACTATCTGCACGTGCATGTGGTGGTATAGGTCATCTAAAGAGACACGCGGAGAATTGCTTGAGGAAAATATTGGCCGGACAGAGGCCGGGCGAGGGCGTGTAGACACAGCTCAACTTCAACACCGACGGTTCGGTAAGCACATGGGTATACAACGCCGACGTAGCTAGAGAAGAAATTGCACGTTACATAGTTACGGAGGATCTTCCGCTTAGAACGGGTGAGAGCTCTAATTTAGAGAGAATGGTGCAACGTGGTTTTTGCCCTCAATACCAACATGTTAGTAGAAGAACAACAACACGTGATGTTTGTGAAGGACCATGTGGAGGTCCATACATGTTTGTGATGAGTATTTGACTTTATTTGAGCAAGGTGTGCTCAAGTTTGAGTTTGATTTGGATTGATTTTCAAAATGAAGCAATTTGAGCTGTCTCTGCCAGGAGTGGCAGTACCGGCTGTATGGGCGCGGTAGTGATGAGTTGGATGGTTTATTGCATATCATTGTGGGCATTGCTATGTGAAAGGTTTTTTCTTGTCTTTGATGGTTGCAGGACGACGGTGCTAGGTCATGGTGAGGCGAAGGATGACCGGGACTAGGCGAGGAGCGTCGGAGGTCCAGACGGTTGGGAGATCGCCGAAAGATGATCGAAGATGGAGTCCGGGCAAGTCAAGAAGACAAGGAAAGGAGTTGATGCTAGCTAGATGCCGCGTGGGTCAATGAGGGCCGTCGGATTGAGGTCAAGTTGATAGGTTAGCGGGTCTAGGTAGTATGCTTTGAAAACCGTGCAAGAAAACCCGGTATGTATGTGGGTTTTGGGTTAGCCCTTGCATGGCTGTGTGTGTGAGTTAATCCTAGCCCTTAGATGAATGCTCTAGGATTGAGGGACTCATCCAAGGGTGGTAGGTGGCCCAAGAGTAGTATAAATAGGGGTGGAGGGGTAACCTCCTTCCCTTGAAGGTTTTGAGGTTTGTGAATGCCCCTTTGAGCTTTGCCCACATGAAAGTGAGGTTTTGTAACCTCTCCTTCCAGAAATGAAAGTTTTATCCATCCACCTCTGAATTTATTTTGCATATTTATATTATGTTTTTACTTTACGCAATTTAAATTCAGCATTTACTTTCCCGCAATTACATTCTCGCAATTTACTTTCATGTAATTTGGATTTGCCTCCCCTCTTTCTAAATGCTGCTGATCCTGGATGTTTTGAGTGTGTTCATATGGTTTTACATCTCTTTTGCACTCTTGGATTGAGTAGAGAACATCTTTTCTTTCAAGTTCCAACTTTGTTCAGAACTTGTTCTTCGCGCAGCAGTCAGTGTTTGATTTCTATAAAAATCTAGAAAAATCTTTTTCAAGTGATTCTTCTTGGAGAAGGTGCGGGACTCTGACATCCACTTGCAAAAAAATTTTGGAGTTCACTTGTTGCACCGTTTGGGCACCATGAGGTGAAAACCGAGCCCAAAACTTTCTACTCGAAGTTCTTGACCAGACTGTGTTCTTAGATTTTCCTGTTTTTCTGTATGGCTTTTTGAGGAGAAATTTGGTGGAGTTCTTCACGACTCTGATGCTTATAGAGAGAAAAAGTCTCAAAATTTTGTGAGCTGCAGAAACCCACCAACCTCCTGTGCAAATTGAGGACAAGTTCTGGAAATTCTGCTTTTGCTTTTCTGAAAGTGACTTTTGTGATTTGAATTGATGTCCTTTCTAAAAGCAAGAGTTTGAATTGATTCCTCTTTATCTTGGACACTAGACAACCAGTATTGTGACTCAAAAATCCCCATATATTTTATGGTACTTATCCATGCAAGCTTGGGGTACACATAGTTGTCTAGTTTTTCAGGTTTTTCACGATTTCCTTTGAGCGATCTTGCCGAGGTTTTTGTTGGAGTATTTTGGGGGAAATTTTATTTGCGACCATTCACCCCCCTCTGTTCGCCATCTCGGTCCTTCAGTTTGTAAAATGTTTACAACTAAACTAGAAATGTTAAAACAGACCTTTATGACGCTTAGTTTCTCATTCGCATTAACATCTGATATATGGACTTCCTCTCACCAAAGAGCAGCATATATTAGTGTTGTTGCGCACTACCTAGATGACGAGTACATACTAAACAAAAGAGTTATAGGGTTTAGGCCAATCTCGGAGTCACACACCGGACATGCTATCGCTACCCGTATACTTGAGGTTGTTAATGACTTTAAAATAGAAAGTAGAATTGTTTTCATTACTCTTGACAATGCATCAGCTAACACAACGGCTATGGAGCATCTCTCACTGCGCTTGGAGACTTATATTGGAGGTTTTGTACTCCACCATAGGTGCGTATGCCATATTATTAATCTCATTGTACAGGCAGGTTTGCATGTAATGAAACCTACTTTGGAGGGCATACGTAGTGCTATCGATTTTATTACTAATTCACCTATAAAGTTTGTCCAGTTCTCAGAGTACTGCAAGGCCAATAATATGAAACCAAGAAGATTCAACCTAGATATGAAGGACAGATGGAACTCAAATTATACTATGCTGCATCGGTGCGAAGACTACGAGCGCATTATCACTGTCTTTGTCAACTGCAATAATGGTGAGGTATTGGTTACTGACGCGGATTGGATAATTGCTAGTCATTTTCGTAATTTTTTTAAAAAAATTTACGACGCAAGTAAAAAATTATCCGGTGTGTACTACCCAACTTCTTGCTTAGTCATCGAGTGGCTTTGGCTTATTGCTAATGCTTTTAAAGAAAATAGAGCTAATTATGTTTTACGTTCCATTATAGAACCAATGGAGCAAAAAAATTTAAAATATTTTCAAGCTATTCCACATTTGTACTGTTTTGCTGTCATTTTGGGTCCTCGGAGAAAATTTTCTGACTTGCAGGGCGCCTTCGAGGGAATAGGTGAGGCATTCGATCTTGATTTCTTCGAGGCCTATACTCATGTTTATAACGAGTTTTTCAGAGTTTTCGACAAATACTACGACAAGTTTGGCACTAGAAGTGAAGCACGAAGATCTACCTCAACAACGCAACAAGCACGAGGCGGTTCGATCGCTTCAAACATGTGGAAGAAGCTGAAAGGCAAATCGTCTGGTTCATCTTCCGAAACGCCGAGCAGGCCACAATGGAATCCACGGGTAGAGATCAACCATTACCTCGACACGCCTTTCATGGAGTCCGAGCTTGACATGGACGAGGAAAATCAACTTAACTTGCTTTTGTGGTGGAGGAATAACCAACGTATTTACCCCGTGCTATCCCATTTCGCACGGGATGTACTTACAGTTTCGGTGTCCACTGTCTCGTCGGAATCCACTTTCAGTTCTGTGGGGAGGATACTTGAGCTAAGGAGGTCAGCTCTCACACCTGAGATGGTTGAGGCAATTACATGCCTCAAAAGACTGGGAGCGTGCAGATGAGAGGACACAACATCAGACAGAGGATCAGGAGATCACGGACGCGGTAGCCGACTTTGATAATCTCAGTCTCGGGTAGTCTATGTATATAAATGTAGTTACTGTACTCTTTTCCTTCAAAAATACCCACACTGAGTGTAAGGTTTTTAACGAGGCAGTAACTTTGTACATGTTCAAGATTTAATAAAATTTACTTCTTTTTCCCCCAATATTTGTGTCTATTGCTAGCAATACTGATATCCACACAGGATGTTTCTTTCGCATGCTTTCATTTAGTCATTGCTTTGCGTGCACATTTCTTCTTGTCATTTATTTACTTACTTTGCTAATTTCTCCAGAGATACACAAGAGAACGAATGCGTGTTCGCTAATAATGATTTAATTAATTGGCACAATGCATGGCCCCACTTTATTTTGGATGTTCTAAGCGGATGCGTGGTGGACAAGGGTACTGCGCAGCTTACTGTAGCAAACAATAACGTACCAAGTACTGTAGCAAACAGTACAGTACCGATTTACTGTAGCAAAAAATTAATGTAGCAAACAGTACCGTACCACTTTACTGTAGCAAGACCGTTTTATTAATCCGGACCGTCGATTCGCTCGATCCAACGGTTGGATGCCCAGCAACTGCAAACTTGGCAGTCATTATTGTGAATGCCAAGGATCTCTGTCCAAGCAAGACCGTTTTATTAATCCGGACCGTCGATTCGCTCGATCCAACGGTTGGATGCCCAGCAACGGCAAACTTGGCAGTCACTATTGTGACTGCCAAGGATCTCTGTCCATACGTGTTGCTCGATTGTAGATTTACATATTTATTTAATCAAGGTGGCTATACATTCGCTGCACCATAGCATCGCGTACGCACGCTACTACAAGCAAATTTGGGTCATTTCCTCTCGTCGCAATAGTGTAAATGGACCGGGCCAGGCAAACACGCACGCAGTAGGCACGGCGTAAATGGGCGTGCTTGGGCACGCCGAAGACGAGCCGGCCGCACGACCCAAAGACGGCGGACATGACGGCGGCGCGCCGGCACGGTTCCGCCCGAAGACGATGGGCCGTCTTGGACCGGCCCAAGACGCGACGACGCCACCTCTACTCCCAACAAAATTATAAATCTTAGGTCTCGTAACAATCTTAGCTCCCACACTACATACACACCTAGTGTGCTCCCCAATTGCGACACATAGATCTATCGTGCTCACACACCACGACAGGGTAGGTGACTTACTACGATCTAATACTACAGCAGATGATATGTATTGTATACTGATCCTTTCGTGGTCTAGAAGAGGTTAAATTTGCAATTTCGTTAGTTTAGATGAGTACCAAAGTTAGAGAAAAATTAGGTGAAGGCACAAAAAACCAGAAATGCTTTTAGCGAGAGCCTTTAAGCTAGCTTCAACTTTTAAAAAACCAATAAACCCTTAAATAGCTCAGCATTCAAGTGGCTTTTGGTACAAGCTAAAAATCATATATAACTAGCAAAAACTAAAAGTTAAGCTGTCTATTTTGCAGCTTATCGTTGAGAGAAATTAGCTATTTATTAAACGATATCTTATAAAAATAAAAAAGTTGCACATAAAAGTTACGTCTCCCCAAAACAGGCTATGTTTTAACCGACATGCTTTTCCCTTTTTTGAACACCTTTCTACCGCGTTATACGTCTTAGGGCTAAAACCTAAAACATGGTTGCGAGCACGGATCCAAATTTCGGTGAAATTCGGCGAAATTTCGGCCGAGACATAAACTACTGGCTGAAAAAATTGAATTTTTTTTGAAAATACTACAGTAAATTAATTTTTTCCGTCGAGATTTCGATCAAACCGGGCGAAATTTCATAAAAAAATCCGGATTTTAGTTTTTTATGGCCGGATTTGATTTAAATTACATAAATAACCCATAATAAAGTGATCTTTGATGATAATTTGTCCACAAAATTATTTTTTGAGATATTTTAAAATTTTGGCAAAAACACTGTTAGAATTTTATAAAATTGAATATGCTTTTTAATGCTATGAAAAATTTATGGTACAATCTTAAGAAGCATAGGATCAAACATAAAATTTTATAAAATATTTGAACTTCATTTGTTATCTTTTAGAAATAAAAAACAGAATTAGCATAAACGAAGTAGTAACAGTGTCAGATTTTTATAACTTTTTTCATGTTTGATCATCATTTGAAAATTTTATGGTAATATTAGTGATGCATGAAGAGTATAAATAAAAATTTTCAAAATTTTCTAGAATGGTTTGAACTATTTTTTATTCGATTAAAATTTGTCGGTCAGCCTTCAGTTGCACTGTGCGAATTTTTAAACATTCATGAAGCTTGATCATCACCTGAAAATTTTATGAGAATATTAATTATGGATCATAACCATGAAAAAAAAATTCAACAGTTTCTAACTTGATTTGTACCATTTTTCATTCGGATCAAACTTGTCGGCCAGTGTTTTATCAGGACAGTACCACTCTTCGAATTTTTTAAAATTCCTCAGATGTGATAATTAGCTGAAATTTTTGTGAGAACATCAGTAATGTGTAAGGAACCTCCAAAACAAATTTCAAAATTTTTTGTTAAAGTTTGGACCACTTTTCTGCCGGTGCAAGAAACCCAAAAAATCGGGTTTTCGCTGAATTTCGGGATTTTTCGTTACTACACGGACCGGATTTGAATTTTCAAATTCAAATTTCGTCCGAAATTTTTCCGAAATTTCAAAATTTCGGCAAAATCTCGCGATCCAACCAGGGATGAAATTTATTCCGAAACCGAATTTTTAAACCTTGGTTGCGAGGCATATTAATGCGACACTAGTATGTTAGGTGGTGTTTAGTTGGGTGGATGAAGGTGGATAGGATATGACCATCTATGGATTTAGAGTCATCTAATTGTTTGGATGGGTGAATGGGATACTGATATCCAGTTTTTCAAAATATTCCCTCAAGATGTTGGATAGAGTCATCCAAAGAAAAATACCGGACAGGCTCATCCAGTTTGTTGCGTGAAGAGGTGTACTCGGTCAAATTCAAATTTCGTCGAAGTTTACTCATTCAAATTCAAAATTTGTCTGAAAATTCAAATTTCGTTCAAGAAAATTCAAAATTTGTCCAAAAATTATTTTTTTTGAAAATTCATATTTCGGCCAAGTTTTATCCGAAAATTCAATTTTTATCTGAAAATTCAAATTTTGGCCAATTTTTTTTCCCGAAAAATCAATTTTCGGTCAAATTTAAGTCAAATCTTATCCAAAAATTTCAAACCAAAATTCAAAACCTTGATTACAACTAGCTCATCCATCCAACCAAACAAATAATTAACTCTCCTATCCACTCTCATCCATCTAATCAAACAAAAAATTAGCTCATTCCTATCCACCCAACCAAACAATCACCTAAATAACTCCATCCGATCTAGACTGGATGACCATATCCCATCCAACCTCATCCAATCAACAAAACGCACCCTTACTTGATGCAAATCGTTTCTTTTAACAATGACTGGCAATCCGGTACCCAGAGATACCATGCAGATGGACGCAGCCATACGCGTGCCAGAGCACAATGCCAACAAACTCACCAGAACCACACCAACTAGCGCCACTCTTCCGCAACTTTCTCCTAAGGCAACGCACAGCAAGCGCGCAAATTTTCATACAATGTCACGACGAGGCCCTGCGATATGACATGCCAAGGCAAGCATTGCATGCAAGTGCAACAAGATTTCAATTCACAGAATCAGTAGAAACAGGAGAAGCCATAGACATTATTGTTTCGATGCCTGTTGAAGGCTGCTACAGCATCCATCCATACTTAACAAAAGAAGGGATAACAAGGATAAAAGAAAAAGGAAGTGAAAATAGAGTTCCCAGCGAACATAAAGATGGGTCTCTGATCATGATCCAAGAAACAAGAGCAAGGAAGGGCCTTCTACTAGATAACCATGGGTAACACTCTTCAACGACAATTACTGATCCGCGAGGCGACGGTCTCTAAGGCCGCGACTAGAGGGCTTTCTTGCCCGGATTGCTGCCCTGGACGACGGCTTCAGATGACAGCCGGATTCAGTGCGACATCACAGAGGGCGAACGGGGCCGGACTGGTGTCTTTGACGGGCTCACCCTGTGCAAACAAAGAAAATAGTATTATTATGATTGGTTAGCCCTACAAGTTACAATAAGTTCAGAACATTCGCAGGAAGTAGGTGTTTGCCTGACGGGAAGCGAGCCAAGAACCATGCCACTGCAGTTCAGGGCTAGAATAGCACCCTCTGCCTGCGTCAACAAAGATTAAAAAGGTCAAAAGTCTAAACAAGAACATAAATCATAGGGCCAAAATTGCATGCGAGCGAGGTACAATTGGTTTCCATGCCGAAAAGAAAACAAAAAACAGAACTAGTGGCAAAGAGGACAGCAAGAATTGTCAGGTGTTAAATAACAAAAGATAAACTGGTTTGACAAAGTCCAAGCATCACCCCCAACAAACACAGTTGGAAAAAGAAGGGAAATTCATAATATACCACTCCAAAGAGTGGCATAGCTTGAGATACCACTCCAAAGATTTACCTTCATGATATACCACTCCAAACATATTTAGATTCACACAATGCAATTTTCACTATTTTCTTGCATTTTCCTGCTTTTTCTACCTATTGACCTGTGGGAAAAGTCGTTTCTGCTCCCTCTAGTTCTGAGAACCACTCGTGAGTCGCTCCAGCCCTCTGCTCATGCGCCCACTGATGCCCTCCATTGCTAAATGCTGTAAGATGTTGTTTGGCTAGTGTGTAATGGCTCATTAGTTCCATGACTTGAATGCAATTAATTATATGAAATTTTGGTGTGAGATGACTATGGAAAAATATTGTTCAGTTTTCTAGCATAATGATGTAAGAGAGGGTGTGACAAGCACACCAGTTCACATAAACACTTCAACAAAACATGAAAAGATAACATTCACTGAACTCAAGTGCAGATTTTTTAAAATAATCCATATTTTAAATAAATTACAGAAATAATACACCAAAAAAATTACAGAAACATACCTATATACTCATTCCAAACGGCGACAGAGCATTTGTCGCCATTTCAATTGACAACTGCCCACTCTATCGCCATTTCAAATAGCGACAGAAGCTTCACTATAAAGTCGCACACGGCCATGCGGGGGGAGGGGAACCGATAGAAAGAGAGAACCACAGCAAAGAAGAGCAGAGGAAGGGAAAGAGAAGGGGATTATTTTAGGTGAGTTTTGAAAACATGGTAGGTTAGCAACCAGAATAATTAGATCTATATTGTGTAGATATGTAGTTTTTTTAGATATGTAGGTGTATAGTTGTGTAGATCTGTAGTATTGTACATATGGTTGAGGAAGAATCAGATGGGTTAGGACTAATTTAGAGAAATGAAAAGAACAGTAGACGATTTTGAAAATCTATGTCGTATAGTTTCAACATAGAAATGAAGTATAAATTTATGAAAATTGGCAATGTAGCTGATTTTTTTTTAAAGTTATGTCAGAGTGTATGTAATTGGAAAATGAAATTTATGTACATTTGCAGCATTTCTTTATTGCAAACAATTTACAAAAAATGAAGCCTGTAATAAGTAAAATTTTGAAATAATCAGCAAAAAATGCAGAAAAAAAATTAGAAATGCATAAGATACCATTTTATACACATATGAATAGAGGAATAGTGGTGGTAATTTTTTATTTTGATTCGCTCCATATATTTATTCGATATTACATGGGCTCTAGTAGCTATTAGTATGCATAATGGGGCGAAATATGAAAATAAATAAGGCAGATGCATTATTGTTGTAGAGTAGTTTTTTGTGATGCGTAGACAAAGTTGTGTGATTAACTTTAGAATTCATTAGGTTTATTACGTATTGCTTAAGGGAATAACATTACGTCGTGTACATAATAACAATTTGAGGGAATGTTTGATAGGTATGGATGAGCGAGTACATTTTAAAATACACTATGAAGAAAGAGTTCCATAGATGGGTGCAGAAATGGTCTAACTATGTCATTTTCAAAGTGTGATGACTACTCTGTCACGTGCAGAGGAGCGTCCATAGGTTACCGTTATGAGATGGTTATACCACCTGTTCTTGTTAGATCATGAGTTGCATCATCTGAAATTGCACGGTATTGACATCCGTATATGACAATGCACGTACTGGAGTTAGTGAAATTGAAGGGCCTAAAGTCATGGAGCTCTTACGTACGATTGGTGAAGGAGCGAGGATGGCCTCTAGTGTTGTTGGCACAAGCATTTCAGAAAATCGCTTCTAGTCATGTGATGCAAGAGGAGACCATTGTTGATGAAGCCAAAGAAATTGGGGAGTCAAGACGCAATCATGCATGCTTATTGAGCCAGGATGTGGGAGGAGTGACGAGTCATGGAGGCAAAGGAACTAGATATTGCCATGCCATGGAGGCGAAGGAACTAGATATTGCCATGCCGAAGATGTACGAACCAATGGCCATTGCAAATGGAGAACACATCGAAGCCTTAGTGGAACGAATAGAGACCGAGGGCACTACAGGGCATTATCTGATGATGAATGTTGCGATGATGGGGAGGTTGGTCATGAGGGTATTCCTAGGGAGTGGAACAAGTACATGCTCAACAAGCTTGTAATCAATGAGTTTGAATGTGGTGCATAGGAGTATCAGGGGAATGAGGTGCAACAAGGAGGGATGTACAAAAGCAAGTGGGAGGTGCAAAAAGTAGTGAAAGCATGGGCAATGTTACTATGGAGAACATTAAAGTTTATGACGTCAACGCCGCAGGTGTATGATGTGAAATGCGAGATAGATGGTTGCCTATGAGGTGTCTATGTGTACCAGCCTAAGTAGGACACCCTTTGGAAGTGCTCAACAGACGTTCCGCACACACGCGTGCTAACAGAGTCCATACAATCGCATAGAAACATCTTTTCAGGCTTTGTTGCAAATGCAATGTACGGCGAGATTGTGGGCAATCTAGATTTGGAGCCACATTCCATTATACTTGCAATGAGCAGAGGTCCCAGTACATAATAAGCTATGCAAAGGCCTGGAGGACGAAGCAAAAGGTGCTCGAAGCTAAGTTCGGTACGTATGAAGACTCATACCACAATCTACCAAGAATGCTTCGAGTCATTCAAGAAAGGAATGCTAGGACATTTATTGATATTTTAGAACAATGCTCATAGCAGTTCGCTGTGAAGATGGTACTTAAGCGAGCATTCTTTGCTTTTGGTGCGTGCATCAACGCGTTCAGACATTGCCGTCCCTTGCTTTGCGTGGACGGCACATTTCTAACTAGAAAGTACAAGGGTCAGATATTGATTGCCATCGGAGTAGATGGCAACAACCAAGTTACATAATTTCTAGATGGGGTGAAAGACACCCATAGCCAAACTTGAGATTTCCTTCCCAAGACTAATTTATTCTTTATTTATAGATCGCACCATACGCAGCTCCCATCGCACTGGCAATCGTAGTGAGTGAGAACATCGATAGTTGATTGTGGTTTCTGAGGAACGTGAAAGACGGTATTGTCGACCAGTAGCCTCGAGTTTGTATCATACAGGATCGACATCCTGGGATATTGCAAGCAATTGTCCAGCTGTTGGAAACACAAGATGAGCCATATCCATGGCCTGATTTGTAAAGTACATGGAGCAAGCAGCACATGGGTACGAACTTCTACAAGCAATTTAGGAACAAGGATCAAAGCTTTTCAAGAGGTTGTGTGATCAGAATCAACAGAAGAAGTTTGATGCCCTATGGAAGAAGTAGGACAAACTCGCATCGAAGCATACAGCAGAGGCCACGAAGAAGCATGCACCTAGTACGGAAGAGGCCCCTGTAGCACTGGATGACTTACCTACAAACCCACCCTACTTGGTTAGGAGGAATGGAAGGGGCACGCAATGCTTCTCGTAGTGGATTGAACATGAGCTTAGGGAGAAGTGGGTTTTGCTTTACGACACCGATGGCGCCAGGTACAGTGTCATGTCATGACGACGAACCTGACGAAGGTGTGCTTTCCTTCCTCAGTGAATTGTCAACTCCCATCAGCTTTCTTTAGTGACTTGACAACTCCCACCAGCTTTGCTTAATGAGTGCTGACAGCTCCCGCCACCTTTTCTCTGTAGGTCGATAGCTCACACCGGCATTACATAATATTTACGATGCACCCGTACAACAAATCACCTATAAAAGCTGGGGACACTCCACCACAACCAACACTTCACCAGCGCAACCATCACGGCCAACACTCCACCAAGGCACTGCCACACTCAACACTTCACCACACCAACGTGGTTGACGATGTCAAACTACGCAGCGATGCTCCGAAAGCGAAAGTGGGTTACCAAAAAAGGCAGGAACCTACCCAGAGTGTTCTTGCAAGAATGCACCTGTGCCACAGGAGTTTCCAAGCCCAAATTGTGTCTACAGTACTCCAGCATGTATCATTCAGTCCATACATCCAGACATCGCCAACCAGGCTTTCTACACGCGCATGGACATCTACGTAAGTCAATGTCACATATGTATATTCCACAATGCATGTTGTGTTTTTCCTACCTCTTAACTTCATCCACGAATAATCACAAGATTCCGAGAAGTGCTTCTTCCAATGGATCGATGGTCCAGATAAGTTGAATAGGCATTCATCGAGTGAAAATTTTGGTTGAATTACCCAGTTTACACCTGAGGTCTTCACCCGTTGGAAACCACCGCCTCCAACCGACGAAGGCAAAGAAAAGGCACCGGCCTACCGCCCTGAATCTGCATATTTCTGGCACCGGCCTACCGCCCTGAATCTGCATATTTCTGGAAGGTCCACGATGAGTTCATGGCCCAAAAAAGAAGCTCAAGGAGCAAGCCGACATAGCTTACTTCCAAGAGGAGCCTAAGATCACCACTAACGACCACTATTGTGTGGATGTCTATGGGAGTAATTGGAAGAAAGCTAAGGACTACACCCTCGCGAAATCTAAGGGAAAGGCACCAATGGATCCTACTACATAGGGTCTATGACAGCAAGCATCACTTCTTTTCCATCCCACTGTTTTCAATTCCAAAAGGCGCACATATATCTTAGTTGTAGTTTGTGTTCATGGTTCGTCCGTGTCGCCATTTGTACCATAGAAGTTGCAAGGCGAACATAGTTACCAAATCGAACTCTATACACCATGTATTTCGCACCTATATTACAAAATGCTATGTCCAGCTTCATTCGGTTTGTGCAAACAAGAAACATCACTTGACCTCATTACATGCATACAACAAATTCCTCACTTAAGCGACAGAGAAGTCCCGATTTTGCTCCATCCAAAGAGGAGAATTTTCCCTATTTCAACAGATGGCTAATGTCGGTGTTTTTCTCCGCCAAAAATCAAAAGGTTATTTCCATTTTATTTTTTGTCCCTATCGGGCTCTGTCACCACAGAGCCTCTGTCGCCCTTTCGACCAGTGACAAAGCCTCTATCGAGATTTCGACTGGCGACAGTGTTATCATTATTTTAATTGGCAACAGATTCTCTATCAACATTTCGAATGGTGACAGAGGCTTTATCACCAAACGATACGATGACAGATAGCCTAGCTTGGACACCAACGAAACTATCACCATTTCAAATGGTCACAGAGTTATATTTTGTAAAAATAAAAATTCCGGCGTATTATTTCTATAATTCTTTTATTTTATATTATTTTAAAAAATTCTCAAGTGCATATCCCTTAAATCAAATGGTCATACAAAAATGAACTAGTGCAGAGTATCTTTTGCAAGTTTGCTAGTTCGAACTCAGACCTGTAGGGGCAAAAATGATATTTTCCAACCGTTCAAAAGGTAGGAAAAGCAGAAAAAAAAGGCAATAAATAGCAGAAATGGGAATTTCAAAATCTAAACGTGTTTGGAGTGGTATATCATGAAGGGAAATCTTTGGAGTGGTATCCCAAGCTATGTCACTCTTTGGAGTGGTATAGTATGAATTTCCAAAAAAAAAAACCATTATGGCACTGCTCAAAGGAGAGGGTTTCAAAAGCAATGTTGCCTCCCTTAAATAATTGGATGCAAAGGCTCAATTTAAATTGAGACGATGTCATTGGTACTACTCTCTGGTAGTCTGGTTTAAGAGTTTTATTAGCTGATTCAGTTTTTTATTTCCTAAAGAGTCTCTGTTGCTTGTGGAATTATGTGGTTTTATGTCTCTACCTTTGAAAATTTTTACTCTCTTCTTGTTGCAGGTCTTGTAGACTTTCTCTTTTGTACAGTTTATTTTAATATTTAATATAATATATCTTCAGTAGCGTCCTCCCCTATTGTTTCTCCTTTAAAAGAAAACTCCTGTACCTACTTAAAACTCTTCTATAAACATGTTAACAGAACGACAATCACTTCTAACAAAAGAATCATTTCATATTCAAAGAGATTTAGCAAACTATGATATTAATTTTTATTGGTTTTTCTGTGTGAAGCCCATATCAGTAAAACAAACCAGGGTTTAATATCTGATGCAAACTTTAATCCCTCCCAGATATAGGATATCAGCATTCAGCACCATTTGTGTTATGAAATTATTTGCTATGTTGCTACATTTTAGGAGAAATCAATTACTATCACATGGGTTCATCTCACAGCCCTGTAATTTGCTCACAAACATCAGAAATTAGGTATTCATGCAGTTAGTCATCCTAGTAAAGTCAATTAGATAAATTTTCAATTAAGCAGTGACAACTGTATGATAACATCTAACCTAAACCAGTACGGTTTTCATCAATGAACATCTTAAAAATAAACAAAAATAAACCAGAGAAACACTACTCTGTACCATAGTTTAAAAAACCGGACTAGTCTTTGACCCACGGTTTAACCGGTTCAAAAGCAGACCATTTGCACGTCCAATCTGATAGCAAAGCCGGACCAGGCCAGGCTCCAGTTCCGGCTTTTTCCGGTTAAACCGCCAGACCGAACCGGTTTTTAAAACTAGGGTCTGTATGTGATGGCTCTTTAATGTTAATGTGTCATGCTTATAATGAAACATCAAACATGTGCGGTGAAAGTGGTAGAAAATGTCTAGCAAAGCTTCCAGATGATTGTTACAGGTAATGGAACTGAAGCAGGCGGAAACAGACACACAAAGGTCAAAGCTAAGGCCAGAAGGAAACAGCTAAAATTACAACAAATTGTGAAGCGATCATCAGAGATAGTGATCTCCTAGCTCGATCAGTTAAAAACTCCTAATGGCATGACATCAATTTCTACGATATAAAGCTATCTACTTTTGGTACTCATTTTTAAATCTTGCCACACAACACAATATAAAAAAATTCAAACATTTTTTAATCTTGCCAAACAACACAATATAGCTAAAAACATTTTCGAATCTTGCCACACAACACAATATAACTAAATTAAACATGTTGGTGATACTCCCGATTGGTAGCAGCCCTCACTTGAATGATCTAATCCTTAATATAAATAAAAACATTATGACAACTGGGTACAAAGGAATGACCAAATGTAATAGCAACCGTGAAAATAGCATTCTTGTTACAGCACAAACTATGAAGCAAGTGGATAACTATACAAAACGTTGTTTCAGTTTTGTGTTTCCACTATTAACTGTTTATGTACAACTTGTTAGCAGACTACATACTTTGGATTAAAAAAACACAGACAAGAAGTTAAATTGTTTCTACACTGTTAGCTCATAAGCAATTAGCAGCATTTCAATGATGAGACAAAGATACATTATTGATAACTCGTAATATATTAAAGTAAATCTCCTGTTTTACTTACTTGAACAAACTCAACGAAGGCGATGCATGTGGAGTGCACATAATCACCAAGCAGCCTAAGTCGAGCAACCTAAATAAAAAGGAAAAAGCAGAAACAATTTGGTAAAATTATTTAAGCTTAGTCATATAAAAATGTCCAAAAGATGAAAGCATTTGGACATACTTCACCACACAATCCCTCGAAGAAATTCTTTACAGCATCTTCTCCAACCTACTCAGTTAGGAATAAAATGATTATTAAGAGAGCAGAATGTAGCAGTACAATCATCATATCAGAATTCAGAAAGAACCACAAGACATATTTGGATCCTAGCATTTCATATTGTCCTTTGTAGTTTGTATTCATTATTTATTGTCATTCTAGATCACCATTGAAATTTGAAATGTTCAAAGCTAAGAAAAACCAAACAAAATAATATAGCTACAAATTACTTAGAGGTCATAGCAAAGTACCATTACAACATAAAAGGTCTACATTTTATAACACACTTATACTACCATAAAAAAGCATAGTTTTTTTTTTATCAAAAAAAGCATGCGTTTTAAACACATTCTTTTGTAGACATGATCTAAACCATCCATTCCCTTTTAAGAATATCAACCCTCCATCCCAGGATGGATAGGTGAAGTCTGTGTGCACATCCAAACAAACCAGACCGCTTTACTGCCAACTTTTGACCTTGACTAATTTTCCAATCTGTATGATGCGATGTTGTGTTTTCTTTAAGGAATACTTCAAAAATCAGCGAGGACTGGCAAGCATCCATCAGAACTGGTCAATTAGGTGTAAATTAGATTGAATCAGCAGGATTTCAACTCTGGTTAAACAAAATCAGGTCTTAACTGAGAAATCCAGAAACCCAAGGTTAGTTGGCAGTCCACAGAATTTTTTATCTTCCATAGTCCACATACAAAGAACACCAACAGCTGCACTGAATGGTGAAAATGCATTCTCTTGACCATGGAAGCTGCAAAAGCTTGTTTTAAGGATCAAGAATTTTCCTTTCGAAGGAAAGATGAGCTCACAATGACTGCAGATGGAAAAAATTATAATTATCATTTCTCAGTGCAAACTAAAAAATATATACTGTTTGTAACAGATACTGCTTTCTTGATTAGCTGATATCACATTCACACCGCCCCACCAGACACTTGTGGCAGATCACATTAATTGGGTGGTGATTACACAATGCTAACATATCTTGTGAGTCTTCAGGTTGTTCATTCAAAACTTTCACAAGAACATCCAACTAGTTTTTACAGGCCTTCTTGTTAGATATTATTTAAATTTTATGTGTGAATATAAGCATAATGGAAATGGTAGAGAGATTAGCATACATTCTTAGCGATATTAGTACAATAAACGGTCCTGGATACCATTTCTTTCTCGTCCTCTGTCTGCACAAAAAGAACATTAAGGCAAATAATTACAGAGCTTGGAGATCAGCAAGTAGTATAATTTACACAAAATTATGTGCTCAAATCTGTTTACTTACTCGAGGAAGAAATCTAGGGTTCACAGGCAAAATGGCTGTCTTAGATGGCAGCACTCTGACAGGATAATAACCAAGCATGGTTCCGCCAAGTGTTAGAGCTGTTCTTGCACCAACTTCAGAAAAAGCAGAAATTATTCAGGATTGCTGCTTACAACAACATAACAGCATAACAGATAACAATTTGTGAAGCTACTACCATCATCAGCAAACTCGATAAAGGCAAAACGCAGCACTGAGTTTGGGTCCCCACAGATACGACAATCTACTACCTACAAGTGCAGAAGATGGTTGTAAGAAAATAACCATAATATCAATGAGATAAAAAGGTAACCATCCAATGTTACCCATATACAGAAACACATCTTGGTAAGATCCAGGAATTTCCGGATGAGGTTGCACTGACGCACAAAATATACGTGTGGACTTGTTTACGCCACATGGCTTCAAACTCTGTGCACATGAATATTTCTCATGTTTCGTGAAAGACACCTATTATTGGTAGAACTCTGTGCAAATGGATATTACTCATGTTTCATGAAGGATACCTATTATTGGTCAATGATGATTGTGCTTATTAGAATAGCTGCAACATTGCAGATTGATCAAGAATTAAACATTCAGTAAGTAGCACGTAATGGTTTACAAACGAGTACTGCAGCACATACAATAAGGTTGCTTGCGCAAGTTTAGTCTATTCTATATGTTCATAGGTCCAATCCCTAATAAAACGTGTTGTGAAGGATGGAAGTAGCTCGCAGCAGAGACCAACCGTTTCCCCTAATTTATGGCAGTGGTTCATAAAATCAACTTTGTACATGTTTTAAAATTCTCAAAAAAAAATTGACATAACAGCCTGCTTACAAAATATCAATCATGACCAGCAACACAGCATGTGCTTGACACTCTAGAAACTTTAAAAAGTAGTCACATTGTTATTTTATCTTGAGCGTCTTCAGAATATCTAATCACCTAAACTAAAACATCAGCTCAATAAAAGTGAAGGGTAATCCCCAGAGAAGTTGGATTATGTGCTACCATCAAAGGGGCTTGTGTTTAACATTTCCTAGAAAGGAACCAAACTTGAAGGTTCTAGGGAGCTCACATTTGACTTGTCTCATTAAATTCATCAAAGAAACCACCTCTATAGAGGTAGGGAAACAACACTGTTTTGTGACTGAAGTTTGGGTGGGGAAGAATATTATTAAACATGTCCAATTTCATGTTCCATGCATTTAATTCTAGCTCAAGCTAATTGATAAATTATTCATCCTTATCAATTTGATCACCGAACCATTTCGACCTTCCTTGATATTTCCACCATTCTTAGCCTAGAAATAAGTCACTGCTATTTCATACACAACAAATATCAGATGCAGACACCTTACATGATGTCGCTGAACCAAAATAATGCAGCTAAGAATATTTAGCTTCGCAATTGCATTTGATTGGCATTAACAAAATGGGAATATTGCTGTGTCCACACTGAAGTTTACATTTCAGAAAAATGCGAGAGTTTTGGTTCACTTAAATGCCACAACAAAACTAATAAATTAATTATTTTCCAAGAGCTGGTGCAAGCACTTGGCCAAAGGGAGACAAGAAAAGGTAGGCCAGGGTGTAATTTCATAAACAATATGTCCAGGCCAAGCTGAAGGAGATGGAGGCTGACCGCAAGTACCTTAAAGGCTAGTGCAAGCACTTGGTCAAAGGGAGCGTTTGCCTTGAGAATGAGGTCACTGAGCTCAGGGCACTCAAGATGGTCTGGTCTCTCGCCATCAGCATTCCAGGGGCTGCTGGCACTAAAGATTTACGAGCTTGGTGGTGATTGAGTTAATTAAGCCAGATTGTTTGGTTTTGATTAATTTAGTTGGGTTTATTTAGATAAATAAACAAATGATGGTCTAACTTTCCTTGGCAGCAAGTACCAATGTAGCACAAATCTGCTGGCTCATGAATGACAACTTAATTGCACTAAATGATCAATTAACAAAGTTAGACCGTCTTTCTCTTGGTTCGGTTAGACCAGTTATCTCTTGGCAATGACCAAACTGCCCAAGAAAAATGAGAAAGCGAGTCAAAAAGATCTTTTTAAAACAAGGGAAATTCATAGGAAATGGCAAATAATTGATGTACTGTTTTAGAATGGCATTCAATTGAATTACTTTAGAAAGACACCCAACTAAATTTCCCTTGCATCTAAATCATACAGTTGTACTTACAATGCAAACTCATTCTTTGCTGCTGTGGTGTTACAAAGTACAAACAAAATTGAGTTTAATTCTAACTCTGCCAAATGTTATACAACCATGTCAATGTTCTAACTTGATCAGAAATATCTAAAAAAATATAAAACTCATCTTTATTAAGAAAATATCTGTCTTCTTCACTAGCAATAATTTAAGTCAGAAAAGACAAACAATTTCTGCCAATTACTTGTTTCGTTTTCAAGATATAGACAAAGAAAAATCATATTTCATCACAAACGTATTTAGCATTAAAAAATATTAGGGCATACTTGTCCACAGTTTGAAAAAACCTCCGCAAGCTTCTGTTCAGTGACCTGCAAGTTAATCAGGGATTCAGGAGTCAATCAATCAAGGGAAAAAATGGAAACACCAAATATAGCAGCTCATTCTCTTTGATATTCTCACATGCTGATCAATGTCAGAGACATAGACGGTTCGCCGCACACTATCCTCCCTGTCAGCTCGCTGTGGTCGGCCTCCCATCCTCCTCCTCCCCTGGTTGAAGCCATTCCTTCTCTGTAACCACAGATAAAATGCAGCTTATCATTATCACAAAAAGAGGTACTATTACTGTACTACCCGAATACATTTCAAATGGCCGTACAGTTAGCATTGACAAACAATTTCTTGTGAAAGTCTAACAGTTACAACAAAAGAACAAAAGAAAGAGAAGTCAATCACATGATTCCAGTAAAACATCAACATTGTATCACAGAAATCACAAGTAAATAATCATCCAAAATGCATCGATTAGACATCTGTTGTATAAAGGAAAGAGTAAATTTCATAAAATTACAAGTTTCTTGTACAAACTATCATACAACTACAGGTTTTAGCTCCTATTTCATAAAACTACATGTTAAGATAATATGGGCCCACATGATAGCCTCTCCTCGCATGCCCTGATTTCCCATTTCACTCGTGCGTGAGGCTACCACGTGGGCCTACACTGTCAGAACTATTACCAGAATCGGTCGATTCTAAATCATGTAGTTTTGTAATACAAGTTCTCTTATATCTGTATTTTTGTGAAATAAAAGCTAAAACATGTAGTTTTTTATGGTTTGTAAATATGTAATTTTTTGAAATTTACTCTAAAGGAAAAGATCAAATCGATCGATCGATCCTTGAGAAAAATCCATCAACCAAAATAACGTTCGCGTCATCTTAAATTGATCGTACTAATATCATAACCCAGCTACACCAAAAAAATTCAGCTTTCGCGACGATCGCGTAAGACAGACCAGAACTCCAAACCCATTGACATCACCCTAAACCCCAAATCCGACAGATCGATCACGCCACAATCCGCCCACTCCAATCCCCCGCACCCCCCACACACCACACCCGGAAACAAATCGCACCGAACCCGAGTCCGCAATTCGGCGATTACCCGTCGATTCAGCTGGCCGTTGGCGGATCCATCGCTGTTGAAGTCCCTCCCCCCGCCGCCACCGCCGGCGCCGGCGCCGACAAGCTGCAGCACGTGCATCTGCTGCTGCTGATGGACCGGGTGGCGCGCGTAGTAGTCTACCGCGGGCGACACAAACACAGGCGCGTCGGCCGACAGCCGTTGGCCGCCATCCCCGCGGCGGCGCGAGACCGGCACGAACTCCTCCGCAGAGGGGTTCAGCTTCTTGAACAGCTCCTCCAGCTTCCTCACATCGCTCTTGTACTCCCTCACCTCCTCCTCCCTGCCCTTCCCCGCCGCCGCATCCACCCTCTCCGCCGCCTCCCCCGCCGCCGGCACGGCGTCCGCGCGGATCGGGCCCTCCGCCGCCACGGCAACCATCTCCACCCGGCCGATCGCGAGCGCCTCGTGAATCCGAGGGGAAATCCAATCGAGAAAATTCGGCTGGGTTTTTATTATTGGAGCAGTGGGAGGAGGAGAAAAAAAAAAGGAGAGGAGACGAGCGAGTTCGCTTTCGAGGCGGTTGGCTATAAATAGGAGCCCAGCTGCCCAAGCCAAAGCTTCCTTTCTTTCTTTGTTTCTTTTTCTTCTTCTGCTCCTTTTATTTTTACGCTACAAAATAATTTCTTGAGGAAAATAAATGGGTTTTGTTTTTTTTTATTTATTTGAGGTCACTCGTATGGTTGTGTAGCATGGCACGGCGGGCATCGGGATGAGCGGCACGTTGGCACGGGCGAGCAGTGGCCGGCGGCGAGATCCTCTGCGGCTGAGCTTTGTTTTGCCCAAACGATGCTACTTTGCTGTAATTATTGGTACAAGTCAATACAGAATTTTTTCTAAATAATATACAGTTTAAATAATTCTGTCGTCATTTCAATTAGCGGCAGAAGATTTGTCGCTAAATGAATTAGCGACAGGTCTTCTGTCGCTAATTGAAATGGTGACAAAAACCTTAGCGTCGACCAAACAAATCTGTGACTAAATATATGTAAACCGACCAATTCGATCAACAACAGAACAGACATCTGTTGCTCGAAAGCTACATTCGATACGCGTGTCTGTGTGTGGTTAAAATATTATAAAAATTAGGTGATTGATGTTTCCAAAAATTCTAAAAAATTATCCATGTAGAGGACATGTTGTATTTTCTATAAAATGTCAAGATCAAACTCATCCAAATTTGCAAGGTATGAGCTATGAAAAGGCAAATTATCACAAATCTAATTGAGTTTGGTTTTGAAATTCTGCGCAGCTCCCTTACATACAATAATTTCTTTTTGAGGAGTTTGCGAACTTCTACACCTATTTTTTCATGAGTATTTGATACTTAGATCTTCTTTTGAATGAAGGATTTTAGAGGGAAAAAAAAGGAGGATTGCAATCTATACGAAAAAAAATCCTGTACATATTGTTTGGTTCACAGAGTCACTTCAAAGGAAATTCATATGACAGAAAAATATTCCTACAAATTTTAGAGAAAACTTATTTAACATGGAATTCCAATTCTACATTTTTTTATTTCTATATTTTTAGGTTCATGTGTTTAAAAGATATTCTTACCTGTTTTTACATGTATCACCTACTACGAAAACTATACAAGTAGGCAACAAAGTCCAGAAACAATCCATGTACACTCGGTTCCATCTTGCTGAGCTGTGCTCTTGTGCATAAGAAGTCTTCACGGCAACCATGATTACTCTCAGCTAGTTTGTTCTCGTCCTATGCTGCTTCGGCGCGATGGCATCACGCGCGGTGCCGACGCAGAGAGGTTACAAAATCCGAGGCTGCAGGAGATCTCAAGTTTGCAACGTCTGGGGCCGCTCAAGGGCTGACGCACGTGACCTGAAGAAAAAAACATGCGCGAAATTACGCACGAAGATATATACTGTGATCGAGTATCTATCTCCTTTTTTTTTCTTGAGCGAAAAGACAATCTCCTTTTCTATTTTTTTTCAGAAACTTTTTAGTTTTTACAGGATAAAATAAAATTTGGTCGCCAAAACGTGAACGGGACGGGGACGTTACGGAAAAAAATATTGACTCCTATGATTAGAACGGAGGCGTTACCCCTCTTTATGAATCCGTATTATAGTAGTTTAGTACAATAAATTTGGTCAATGGCTTAGGGGACAATTGAGATGGAAAAAAACATGGAGTATAACACTGCTGCATCAATTCCGATCAGTTTCTCGAGTTCAAGAACTGCTCGAGACTTGATTGCATCTGTGATCTTTACTCGCAACAAATTCGAATCTGGATCAACATGCAGAATTACAATCAATTTCATCGAATCAACGGCATGAATGATTCAGCTTTATAACTAGTGTATCAAACTACTTCAAAAGAAGAACCAAGAATCCTTCATGGTCAATGCCTGTGACCTGAATTCTTTAGAGAAAAATTTCAACAACACGTTAGAAATTTTGACAATGGCAAAGATTAGATCTTCCAGTCTTCAGTATGGGGAAAAGGCAAAAAGCAGCTGTTCAAGATTACTTTTCTATTCTTTTTCAGATTCAACGGCGATCTGGTTTCAGGATATCATATCATCATTATCCCAGTAGACCCAAACTGGAGAATCCAGCGCTATCATCAAACGGACAAAAGATGAGGTCCTTTTCCCACACGGGGAATATATTATATTCTTCAGAACAAATGCAACTTTATTCACAATATTGCACTTCAAAAGGACTGAACCGCAGCAGCAGCAGCTCAACACAGGGATTTGGGCAAACGGGATAGCAGAGCACAAGGGATATGATACATAAACAAATCCATGACGCAAGGGAAGAAGAAGAAGAAACCAACGACCTGGTGTGTCATATAAGATATGAAGAACAAAACCAGCACGACAAGCTTACCAGAGCGGTCGTTATCTGGACGAGCGAGGGATTGGGCTGGGACGAAATACTTGATCTGAATAATTGCAAGGGGGAATCAAGTACAGATATTACCCGACATAAGGGCTCAATCATATGAGAGACGCTTCTCAACTTCTAAGTAAGATCCTGTAAAGCTTATTAATCTGATAGAACACTAGCAATAGCAATAGCTGGGGTGACACCTCGCATACTGAAAGGAAAATGTCTGTGTAGAAGGAAATAAGGAGAGCCAAGCTGATCTTATTAGTAACTCTTCTTAACCTGCGTATGGGTTATGGAAATGTTTCTTCCTCTTCAAAATTTGCAAATGAACAGCAGACATGGAGGTTAGTTTTCTGAGTGACCATCTTGCTTAGAAGATAGGACACTGGGGATGCCCATACCATGCCTGAAAGTCAACTGTTTTTTACTGCTGTAACCACCAGAAAGTATAAAGGAGAGTCTGCATCGATGATCCTGCAAAATAACTGCAAGAACATGATCGTGTACTCCCTGATGAGGGTATTTTCCAAAATAATCTATCCACAATGACAGCAACAGAAAAAAATTGCATTCGTCCAACCAACTAGCAAGCACTGTAGCGTACAGGGTATCACTTTCATGCTGGCCATGGTATTGTAGGAGTCTAGGACGGTGACCCTGTATAGCAAGAGAACGGTCCTCACCACACTTTGTCCATGGCAAAATGACCCACTAAAGGAACGGCATAGCCCCAAAAAATCATCCCCATTAGTGGTACTTGATAAGTAAACCCCACCCCACCCCACCCCTCCTCCAAGTTGATGTAGGCCATTGGGGGATTATGTGGTTGGGAAAATCTGAAGCACGAAAAGAGGTCCAACATGAATTTGCTGTGTGGTCCCATAACTAAGTTAGACAAACCGAGCTCTACAGGAAGCCATAAAGGGTTCTCAAGGTTTTGGGCTATATCAACAAAAGAAATGTTTTTACCCCTGCATTCATAACATTACAGTTAAGCATTTTAAGAAGAAAAAATGTAGGAGCTTAATCACAATGAAGCATATCTAGACACCTGTCCAACATTTAACATTCACCAGTGCACCGATGCCAAACAATGAAGGCAGTAAGAGGCATGTACATTCATTAAAAAAATCAATAGATACATGATTGTGCTAATTACAGCACTTTCTGCCATTCTGACAAGCTTGCAGTACCAACCATGTACAAAATCCAACAAAAGTTCAAAACTCTGCATGTTGAAACTGGAAAAAGGACGCTATATAATATTGCCTCAGAAGCAGGACCAACAATTTCAGCGAAATTTGTACTGGATCAGGCAGATGAATGGTTGGTTGGTGCATTAGCGTGTTTCAAAAACGAAACTTTGGCTATGCATTTTCTCAAAAAGAGGAAGGGCTTTTCTGTGTGGGGCCGTGGGGTGAAACAGGGGGCTATGGCCCTGTATGGGTATGATTGCAATTTTTCTGAAAAATAGCTTTTGATTAGGTTGTACGGCTAGCCTGGTTTTTAGATGGGTTGACGGGTTATTCTGAGTTAAAAAATGTCTGAAATACCCTTGAGTCAAGCTACAACTTGATACCGTTTGAAAGACATATAAGTGGATTTCATTTTTTTTTTGCACGTGACCTATAAATGTATTTTTTTTGTTTCATGGAACATATGTAGAATTGTAGATTACATGTACTATATGTGCAATTGAAAAACTGAGCAATGTTACACTTGTTTTGTGATGAATCTAGTGAAAATTCATGTATCAATGCTCTTGATTTGAAAGTTGTACTCGCTATGTTGTTTCCTTGTTGCTTCATGACTACGTATTTCGGAATGATGAATGAATATGGGAGTTCGTTTAGGTAAACAAAATCAACGCTAATGAGTTGTGCTATACTGCTACCCTACCTTGTGGTTGTTCTGCTCAGGAACTCTGCTTCAGTTAGACACTATTGGGTTCTGTCCGATAACAAAAGGTAACAGTAACGAGGTTGTGCAGTATCATAGCTGTTATGAACACGACATCTACATTTCAGGTGAAGGCACTAACCTGAACAATATTTTACCCATGAACAAGAAGCTTAAGGTTCCTCCACTACCGAAATAACACTTGGGTGAAGCTTACATAACATTTTGTTCTTTTTGGGATAAAATTTGACAATACTTACATTTCAATAAACTGCAAATTTTTTGAAATGATAATGTACTTATGTACAACAACTCCCTGAGAGTAGTGTCATACACTATCAAGATTTTGTGAGTCATTAGTAGGAATTACTGGTTAGTGTAATATTAACAAGACCCAGACTTGTTAACACCCTTCACGACAATGTTCTTAGGATACACATGGTCAACTGACAAGTTCTCATTCACTCCAATTATCCTTATCGCCTGCAAAAACCCCTTGCCGCTTGTCACCATCTTCCTGCAAATATTTGTGTTTAGTCAAGTAGCAATCTTATGATATTGTTTATCATGCAATTTTTCATTTGTAGATTGTGCAATATTTGATACCAGGAAGACTTCAATCACACCGCTTTAAGCTCCTGGACAATTTCTTACTGTTTTGGTCTCTCTTTCATATCGGTTGTGGAATCAACACATAATTCATCACACGTAAAAGCAAATCGGGACGTGGTTCCATACCTTCATATCTAGGAGTGGAGTCGGCTGGCGGCCTCGACGGGTAGTGTAGGTGGCTGGAGGGAGGGGGCAACCGGCTATCGAGCTGGATGAGGCGCGCAGCTGGATGAGGTCGAGATCGGACAACGGTATTTTGGTGGCGACCTTGCTCCGGGCAAAGGATATGAGGGCAATGTTGGTGGAGGGGGGGGTGGCTAGAGGAGGCGCATAGCCAGGCGAAGGAAGCGAGGGGCAACGTTGGGGGAAGGATGAGGGGGTGATGCCAGATGGAGGAGGCGGATGACGACAGGCCGAGCCGAAGAAGGAGGCGATGAAGTCTAGCAAGGAGGAGACGGCCAGCCGCGGAAATCCTAACGCCGCTGTTGTACTCTTAGTCGGGTTGGGTGGGGAAAATGAGGGAGAGGAAGGGAGTTTGGCCCTTTTATACATGGTACAAGGTTGGTAAGTTTTTGCCAACTTGAGAGGCAAACTTGGAACTCTAACCCACCGAAGCCACACGAAGCTACCCTAACTCAGCGTTTGGCTTTTCCATGTTATGGTCAGCTAGAGGCTTCTAACAATGAGGAAGTCTCCTATTTGGGACGGCTTCTGCGAAGTTACAACCAGTTGAGAAGCTGTCCTAAACAGGGCCTATATCTATGGCTTCCAAAAGTCACACAAACCAAGCTATATGATATATGTAATAAAATAGCAGCAGGAATGTACTGCTATGTTTTTACGGTATCGCCTAGGTGTCCCAACAGTTGGAGGGTGACGCCTGGACTGGCAGCCTCGATTGGAGCGAATTAGGCGCCCACCCAGGAGTTTAGGCGAGGCTTAGGGCGACTGGGCGTCGCGGTAGTATGATTTGGGTGGGGCGCCGAAGTTGTTTGCACAAGAGATAAGGGTCCTGAAGGCTAAGACGGTCACACAGACGCATACCGAATGGGGACCCAAGCGCAAGAAGACTGGAGAGGAGACGAGAGCTCCTCCGCACCTCTGTCGGAACGCCTCCACCGCCGGACCGCCTTCGCACCTCTAGCTCTAGCCTCCGGGTGAGATCCCCCTTAGCCCTTCTATTCCTCCCGAATCCGCCTCAGCCCCTCTACTCCTCCTTCCACCCCCCCTTCCCGATCTGTCTTCCCGAGCCCACTTCCCTATCCCCCTCTACGGCGGGAGTGGCAGCAGCTGCCACCGCCGCCGCTGTAGTATCTCCCGCCGACGCCGTCGCTGCCCCATCTGCCACCTCCTCTACTGTGGTGACCCTTATAATTAGCCCAAGGTAGCGACAGTAATATTGTCATCACCTTAAGATAATTACACGAATCTTGGCACAGTCGCTAGCAAAACATTGGGGACCCGATGCTTTATCAGCTACTATGCCGTGTTCAGAGTGTTACAGCAGAACAATAATTAGAGACTGAATGAAAATATATTCAATTCAAACCACGCAAGGCTATATGTCCATTACATAATATTACATCGAAACCCTGTACAACAAAAGACATCACTACTAGCTATATTAACCTAAATACCTCCTATGCGGATAATAAGGCCTATATGAACTCTTAGCCCTCCTGGTAGTAGTCGAAGTAGTAGTAGCCCTCGGAGGGATCCATCAGATGCACCTTCTAGAAAATGGGGAAATAATAAGAGTGAGTACATAGTACTCAGTAAGCATTATATAACAACATGCAATATGATTTTTTCTCTCCAACTGAACCAATTCCTTCCCTCCCAATCCATTTTACATAAATTAGGTTTTTGGTTTTCTTTAAAGGTTGGAAATTTTAATTATTGAATTGCAACTACTAGCACTCGTATATGAGGCAGACAGCTTCCGTAGCCTCCAATCCGAGACAGGCTTGAATTCAAGATTTGACCCTACGCAAGTTCGTATCATTTTAGCCATAACGGCCTAATCCTGTGAGGCTCCAGAACATTTATTACTAATCCGGTATTAGATCCCCAACCCTATATTCAAGGGGAACCCTATCCCAGGACATTCCACCACTCGCAAATACAATTGTACTCCAATATCCAATCGGAGTAACTCCACCAGTGGCTTATATATATATCCACTTCAACTAGCTGTCTCATCTGGGCCTTCCGGCATACCCAGACTTTGGCTCTAGTAACTACTTACCCAATGTGGAGATCATAACACCTTCTTAGAACAACCTTTTCTGGCAGCGATTTATCTCGCTATGGTTGATACCGAAAATACGACTCATTGCCCGAGTGTAGGTGTTTGACCTTATATTATAACCTATGTAGAGGGTCTACCGGCGTGAGCATCACCACGCCCTGTCATCTCCACGCCATCTTCTCCTGCACCCTCTACCCACCATAATTATTTCTAATATATTATCCACAATTCCATTCGTGGACTAGCTAAACATCACTTATTCCATTTCCAACACCACATCACCATTCCATCATTTCATTCACAACACCTCTTCCATCCAAATCCAACTCAATATTTCAGTTTGCAAATAAAGTTTTAATGCAGTGATGATATGATTAGGTATACAAAAGCATTAAAATCATTTACTAAAGATGCTCAAGGAATATTGCTTGGAATAAAATTTGAAGGTTCGGCCTTGCTTGAAGGTTGGATCTGGTTGGCTGACAGATTCAAGGTCGAGCCCTGATATCAGAAGATATTACTACGGCAATTAAGGTGAATCATTTATTTTGGCATCCAACCAATTTTTCCTAATCTGCTGTACAAAGTTTTATCTTGGCATTAATTAATACGAGTTATCGATTTTCACCCGATCCGCAATTTGATTGACAAGATCAACGCGGTCTGCGGCATGAATTATTTTTCTACCTCTCTTCTGTTTTCTTTTCTCTCATTCCTATTTCTCCTTTTTCTTCTTCTCTTCTCTTTTTCTTTCTTTCTTCCCTCACTTCTTTCTCTGGCCGACTCCCTTCTTTTCTTTTCCTCTGGCCGAAGCCTCTCGGTTGCATCGGCTGCCTCGCCCACTCACCCGGCTGATCTCTCTTCTCTCCATTTTCTCTGGCCAAGCTCCCCTCTTCTCCTGCGCCTCCTCTCCCTCTACTCTACCCGGTAGGCCGACTCCTCTTTTCTCTGGATCTAGTGCCGACTCTCCCCTGCGCCCTACTCCGGCTTCTCCTCCCCATCGGCTGCAGCTCAGGCTCAGCGAGCCCCTCTGCGCCTCTTCTCCACCACTACTCCCTACTGCAGCTCCTGCGGTTCTGCGCTGGCCGAGCTCCACCTGCTCGGCCCTGGCCTTACGCCGGCCTGGCTGGCCTACTCCAGCCGAGGGCGCATGGCTCTAGCCGCACACCGGCACGGGTTTGGCGCCACCTTTGGCTTGCAGTCGGCCCACACCTGCTCTACTCCTTCCAGCCTCTACCGAGTTGCTAAGCTAGGGTTTCCCTTCCCTATGTTATTTTCATGATTTTGCTTTGCTACTTTTCCTAGTTGATGAAGAAGATGAGCCATGTGTGGTCTATGATGTTCGTTGGGGGGTTGATCTACTCATGAAAAGGAGACGATGCTAGCCTTACCCACACACAGGGGGAGTGTGGGGTGAGGCTAGAACGCCCTTCACTGCCCTTAGGGCTATCCCCGACTGCTGAGACCACTAGGGTCAAGCCGATCTACTGGCTACCCTACCCCATTGCCTAGCTAGCTACCCTATCTACCCTCTGCACATTATACTTGGCACTGTAGCTACTACTAATGATATTGACATTGTGCACCTAAGGGTTTGGTTGGATGGTGGAGCTAGCTGGAGATGAGGTTGATGAAGTGAGGAAGAAGGTGGTACTGTCTTCTGGCTTGTGGATATCTCCACCTTCTTCTTTTGAATGGCCCTACCTTCTGGTCACCTTCCTTACCCTCCCTTCTAGACTCCCTCTTGCTACACTTCTGGATGGCTTCCTCTTCTTCTCCTCCTTGGTTTCCTTCGACCGGAAGCTTGCTGGTTCTTGGTTTGGAGAAAATAGGGAGGCTGACTATTGGCTATCCCTTAGTTTGTGTGTGAGAGGCAATGGTGAATAAGCTGGCTGTGAATGTGTCGAATATCTAAATATGGGGTACGTGTGCATGTCCAACTCGTAAAGACCAAACCGTATATGCTCGGAAAAGCATATAAAGACTCCGGATGTCACGGACCCCAATTCGGTGGGATGTGATATACATGGAGAAGATAGTACCATATTAGGAAGGACTCGATATTCTTTTCGTTATGAAGAAACCAACTCGAGTACGCCTGATATCTAAGGAAGTTTGGATACACGGGGAAGGTCACGCGTTGAAAGACTTTCTATCCACTACAATCTGGGATTCCAAGAAGACTACGACTCGGATAGGGGCAAGACCACCTCTACTATAAAAGGCCGGGGGTATGCGCCCTCGAGGAGGGAAAAAGAGAGGCCGGAAGATTTCTAAGCGCCAGGCATCTCATAGTCGCATAGCCAAGCATTGCTTTAGCCTAGGATTCATATTCTTTGTACTTAGGCTTGAGCATCCCGATCTGTACTTAAGATTCAATATACAAGCATCCACCATACAGGAAGTAGAGTTTTACTCCCCCGCGAGGCCCGAACCTGTCTACATCGTATGTCATCGATCCTGTGCTTAACTTTGCTCCACGAAGGCACCCAAAACATAAAGTTTATTGTCGATTTCTGACCCTTCGACAGAATGGCCTCTTGGCTGTGACTCTCGGTTGGCACTTCTCTGGCTCCTTTATTTACCTTTCACTGTGGGCACAATGACCATCTTGCCCTTGGGTTCTTCTCTCTATTTATTCTAAGGGCATTACGGTCATCTCCCACTCAATTTACTAACGGTACCCACAACCGTACTAGGTAAGATATAAGATGTCGAATGATGAACCTGAAACTAGAGAGAGGTGCATGTCTGACCCCCGGACAGGTCAGGTACTTCAATGAGCGATACCATCACTACAGGACTGACGGCACATCTCTAAACCCTACATTTTTATTTTATTGCCTAATCACTTTTTATTGCTTGATTACTGCTTTGCTACTTTTAATTAAACTGATAACCCCCCGGATTATCACATCTGCTGTCACTGATGATGCCGCCTCCTCTGCTGTGCTGACTGCTGATGCTTTGGTTGATGGTGCTTCGGTTGATGCTGCTGCTGCTATTGATGCTTTGGCTTTGACTGCTACTGCTACTAATGGCTTGATGCTTAATCCTCTAATCATCGCCTAGGCAGGCACCTAGGCGTCCAGGCGGTCCGGACTCGCCTCGCCGTGCCTAACCGGACCGTCGTGACAACTATGATGTACCATCAACCATGGTTCTAAATTAGGAAACCAGATGAGTATGGTATTCTTCTTGCATTTGGATATTGGATATTATGCAATATCTCAGACTGTATGTTACATATATCAGGTTTTCTAATTAACCTTTCCTTCCGAAAAAAATATAATTAATCTGGCAGTAGGTTAGGTAACTTTGGTTCACTGGAGTTTCAAATCTCTTACAGAAAAGTTGAAATACATCGAAATTGCTAGCACTTCTCCAACAAATATAGATTTTAAGTGATGCTATTCAATACTAATATTTGCAGTTTAGTTTGATTGTTCTCTCTCAATAAAACTTGCCAGTCTTATAGCAATACATCGGGAAATACATGGAACAAACATATTAACCTACTATACAATACACCAGAAAGCATATTGCGTGGTAAAATTGTTTTCCAGAACCATGTTATGTACATTAATCAATTGTTAAATTAAATCTTGGAAGCATGCTTGTCAATCAATAATTCTTACCACAATATGAAGCTAAAATGGAAAAGATAACAAATGCTAAAACTGGAGATTGCAAGAACCAAATTTTCTCGACATTTAACTGTAGCATCCCATAATATAATAAAATGCTCTTAGCCTGAATGTTGACACTTCCCAACAGAAACAGGTTACACCATATATGTACTTATAGAGATTACATTCACTTGATGGGCCCTAAACCACATACACGATGCAAAAATTAATATGATTACAAAGTATCATGATACACAGCTAGAATATAAAATAGTATTCCACGCCCTACATCTACACCAGCATACATTTGTCACTCACTAATATTGTACCTACTTGGCTACGTTGGGGCCCAAATATCAAAATCAGCATGAAATCATCAAATGATGCCACTAAGTGCTTCCAGCATTTGGTTAACATGACAAAACAAGGTTCAATCACTATCTAGGAGCTCATTACATAAAGTCATAAACACCCGAATAGTTTTTACAAAATTTCACCAGTCAAACTTCCCTAGTAAAAACAATGAGAACCCACGAAGTTTCTTAATTTCCAAAGTTGGAAGTGAATGCTTGAAGCAGTATGCAAAACATCTCCCTTCCCTAGTAGGCTACTATTGAAAATTCAGACGTCACGACCTTGTTGCCTTCCCTAGTAGGCTAGGCTACTATTGAAAATTCAGACATCACAGTTCTGGTTTCCCCCCAACCTTGTTGTTTGTTTGCGTATGTATCTGTGGGTGGGTTTGGAGGCAGGTTCAAACTAATGGTTGTGGCATGCTTTAATGCAGTAAAATACTACGTAATTGGTCTCTTGAAAGTCTCTTTTTGCCATTTGTCTTTGTGTTTACTTTTACTCCTATGGAATGCAGACTGGTGGGGTTTATTAGTATTTAAGATGAGATGCTTTTATCAAGTATATTAGGTCATTCAACGCACAGACTGGTTTGACTACAGAGAAGTAATTCCCCATAATAATAAAAAGTACAAAATAAACAAATGGTAACCATAACCACCACCAAAATCACCATTGACAAGGAGGTGACCACTACCTCACGCCCATGTTGCTGGAAACACATAGAGATGCACTCTGATAAATTCAATTATAGCACAATTCGTTCTATCACCATACCATTAAAAACCACTACATCTGTGATGACCAATTGAGGGAGTAATCTAGGAACAATAGTTGCCTATTCAACTGCAGACACGCAACACAAAAAATACGAGGATTAAAAGGAGGTTACTGATTACACCATGTTTGAGATGGAGCATCTTCCAGAACTTTGTAAAAGGGAATCCTGCACAGATATGGGGAACACAGCAGTTCTTTGCAAAGAAAATAAATAAAACAGTTGAGCTTGAAATAGATGCAGTGGTCATCCTAAAGGACCTAAAATGTACGCAACTTCAAATGTACAAGGCAATCATCAGCAAATTTAGCGAAGAGTAAAACAAACCACAACATAAAAGGGTTAGTGATTGGAACACCAATTATGTTCTCTCAAGATCCATAGTAATGTGAAAGAATGAAAGTCACAGTACAACATCAGTTTAGGATAAGAACACTCAACATGAGCAATGGTATGTATGTTAATAACATCGGATTATTGCCTGTGAAATGCATAATCAACATTTAGCAAAGTCATCAGCAACTTTGCCATCTCTTAGCTTTCCCAGCATACGTATTTAAGTTTGACCTGTCTAGTCACCTCCAAGGTTTCCTCTAAAATCCTGGGAACTAGCTCATTCCAAAGAAATTACAAAGAACATTTCACATAAGAAACTTTCCATAGTATTTAAATCCTCAAAAGTTTCTCTAACTTCCCTCCATTTCAAATATCCCCTAACTTCCCAAAACAATGACACTTTTCATTTTATCCTCTGCTCACGATAGCGTAAGGAAAGGCTGTATAGTACCTGTGTCATAATTTAATATTACTTCATATGAAAAATAAGCATGCTAGTCTAACTGTCTAAGGCTAGAATAAGTGACATTTAACTTCTTAACAAAGTAAAGTAGCATACTTAAGACTGAAAGCAATTTCACTGATTTCAAAATTTTGGCAACTTGACAAGCAATTCAAAAATTGGTCATATTCCCAGTTCTGCTGATTTCACAATCTACAAATAACATAGTGCTCCACTATTGTAGAAACATTAAGTTTGCTAGTGCATCAAAAAGAAACAAAATGACATAACATGTCTTGTTAATTGTTATGATAAGTATTTTCAATATAAGTAAAGTGTAAAACAAAAATGAGAACAAATGGGTTTACCTTGACATCAGATGAAGTATTGTTGCACATGTTCAAACTTGTACTCCTGCACATCAGAATATCTGCTTGCTTGATGATACATTTCTTTAGCTGACAAGTCATTAATATATCACCCATCAGTATTCTCTATAGACAAGAAGTATTTGTCTGACAAAAGTCGCTTTGCAACAGAAGATCAGCTTGACGTGTAATTGATATATCACCCATCAATATTTCCATAAATGCAGGAATTTAGGACTATGTATCCAACAAAAGTTGCTTCTTCTCATTGACAGCTTCATCATTATTCCTCCAATCATTTAGTGTTTTTACAGACCTTGTATCACCATAAACACCATAAACTTTATAGTACCACACCATCCTTGATACATCATCCTGTGGTGAACTTATTTCCTGCCGTTTGATTGTCTTGTGAAGTTCACAAAAGAACTTTGGATCTTGCAGTTTAATATACTCCCGCAATACAAGCTCATGGTGAGGTACCCAGTTTATAGGGAAAGGTGTGTAGTCACATGATGGAATTGATGACATGCGTGCAAATTGTACACCCTCAATAATATCAACAAGTCCCATTCTCAAGAGATCTGAGTATTCTGGTGCGTCATTCCTTGTGCTCTCTCTCAATGGGCGGCTAAGATCACGTGATGCGATCTTGTAGACCTTAGCTCGAGATTTGAGTCTGTACCTTGCCGCATAAAGCTTTGCCAAAGAGCTCCTTATGACATATGCGCAGAACCCTACAATCTTCTTTCTGTTGTCAGCATACTTATACCAATCAGCCATGGTCTCGAGAAATTTGTTCATCTGAGAATTAGTGTGCGCCTGCCCAGAGTACAGCATTGGCGAACAAGGCAATGGCTCAGGATCCCTATCCCCCTTTACAAGCTCAAGCTTCCTGAAATGCCTTATGCACCTCTGCAAGCTTGCTGTTACAGACAACAATGTTCCAACACCCTTCTCACTCACAATGTCCCCTCCACTGGCAGTATATCGCAAGGTCGGGTAGATGACCCGACGGGTGATCATGTGATCCAAGAACTCAATCCCCCTCGTGATGTGCTCAATCTCCACCATCGAATTCTCTGGTCTTAAACCAAACGTGCTCTCACAAAACTCCATCAGTTGCCTCCTTATCTCAACAGCATCCTCCCTCGGCCCCCTGATCCCAATCAAGACATGGGAGCCAAATCTTAGGAAATCCATCTTCCTTGTCTTCTCCTTCCCACTCGATGGGACAAACTCAGGCCAAGCAGGATTATGACATCCCTGATCACCCGCTTCTTTCCAAATTGAGTCATGCCTCGACAGGCAGAAGTACTCATGAATCCTCTCCTCCATCCACCAATCTAACTCGTTAAGGCACACATTGGCGAGCAAAGGACTGAGTATCCCACAATGCCCATAATTCAGCACATGACACGCCTGTTCCGGGGCAAACCCAAAGAACAGCCTCAGCCAATACGGGTCAGGCTTTGGTTCGTTCTCATTAAGCACCTTCTTTTTCCTGCTCTTCCTGAGAACCTTCCTTTTCAGCCTCTTCTTGGCCAACCCATCAAGCTCCTTCTCTCGTGGCGGCACAGACCCGGGCCGGACCGGGGTGTTGAGAGCCGACTTGATCAAAGACAGCACCTTGCGGTCAGAGACAGCCTTCTGGACGCATGACAGGATGGTGTCCGGCGAGAGCGCGTCGACCACGGCTGTGAGGTCGGCGGTGACGAACCAGAGGTAGGCAGCGAAGCCTGAGCGGACGGAGCGGATGGCGGTGTGCGGCCCGCGACCGGGGCGGAAGGCGTGGGACTTGGGGGAGAAGCGGGGCTCGAAGACGGGCTCGAGGAGGAGGAGGAGGAGCTCCTGGACGACGCGGTCCTGGAACGGTGGCGGGGCGTTGGCGAGGCGGGCGGCGAGCTTGCGGCGGGAGACGGGGACGGTGGGGGGTAGGTCGGCGGGGGAGCGGAGGAGAAGGTGGGTGGAGGCCCCCCAGGGGAAGGCGGGGTGGCGTCGGAGGGCCGCGGCGCGGAGGCGGAGGAGGGAGTGGAGGGTGGGGAGCGGGACGGCGTGGCGCGGCGGGAAGGAGCCGGTGGCGTGGGCGCAGGCGCGCTGGTAGGAGAGCAACCAGAGGTCGAGGCGGGAGGCGTAGCCGGAGAGGTTGGGGAAGGGGGCCGGGAGCGGGTGCGCGAAGGCGCGGCGCCACAGGGAGCAGAGCAGGTCGATGGGGTCGTGGACGAGGAGGGCGTAGGGGTCGGGGAGGGGGCCCTTGTCGGCCGGAGGGAGCGGCGGTGCGCGGCGCTCGACGGGGTGGAGGTGGGTGTGAAGGAGGCGGCGCAGCGTCCCGCGCGGCGGCGGCATTGCGGCGGCGTCGGGGCTTTTGGTCGAACAGTTGGTGGGCAGTGGCGCCCGATCGACGTGTCCAGTGGCTGTGGCTCCGCTCAGGTCGTCGAGCCACGGTTGATGTGGGGAAGCGTCTGCGACATTTCACAGCGGATTTTAGGGGGTAAATTCGGAAATACAACGGGACGTTCACAGCGGCAAAATCTCATGTACTTGGTCCGTAATGAATCTCAGGGGTGGCAGCGGGAAAATCATCGCGGAGAGCGTCCATCACCCATCTTCAATGAGCAAAATTTCTTCGCCCCTACTCCCGTTTCTGTACACGAGGCTTAATTTCCCTTGTCCCTGATCTCTGATGGAGACTAATCCCTAAAAATACTATATAAAAGACCACATGCTACATAAATGAATCACTAGAATAATGGTGCATGTGTGGTTGAAGTGTGAGTGAATCACTAGAGTAATTCATATTTAACATGTTTATTGATAATGACCTCACATATATATTTTTTCTAGAGTGAATCACATATATATTTTTTCTAGAGTGAATCACTAGAGTAATTCATATTTAACATGTTTATTGATAATGACGAAATAGAAAAACAAAATTTGAAATCCGGATTTTTTTCTATCGATAAAACAAAAATTTCGGCCGGTTTTGCCGAGATCTCGGCGAGATTTTCCCAAAATTGCACCGAACGAAAAATGGCTCAGATGACGTCGAAAAATTTTGAAATTTTTTTGTAGATTCTTGACACATCAGTGATGTTCCCATAAAAATTTCATATGATTATAAAATCTGAAAATTTTTAAAAAATTCAAACATTGCTACTATCCTAATAAAACGCTTATGGGCAAGTTTGAACCGAATGAAAAATGAAACAAACCACGTCATAAAATGTTCATTTTTTTTCATGGTTATGATGCATTACTAATGTTCCCATAAATTTTTCAGATGATATCAAGCTTCATGAATTTTTAAAAATTCGGACAGTGCTACTGTCCTCATAAAGCCATACCGGCAAACTTCAACCAAATGAAAAATAGTACAAACCATATTAGAAAATTTTGATTTTTTTATGTTCTTGATATATCATTAATGCTTATATAAAATTTTCAAATGATGATCAAGCTTCAAAAAATTCCAAGAAATTTGGCAGTGCTACGTCCTAATAAAAGTCTCATGATCAATACATAGATTTGCTTTAATAATAAAAAAGTTTTAAATTTTTTGAAAATTTTTCAGAAGGGTTATAAGGAAATTATTAAGATCTCATAGATATTTTGAATCATTATCACACTTCAGAGAATTTATAAAATTCTTACAAGTGCATTGTACCATTTATGTTCTTTCTGTTTTTTATTTTTGAAATATAACAAATGAAGTTCAATGCATACATAGATTTGATTGAGCAAACAAAAAAGTTTAAATTTTTTGAACATTTTAGATGATGAGAATGAGGCAATTATTAAGCTCTCATAAAAATTTTCGATCATGATCACACTCAATAAAATTTATAAAATTTTGATAAGATTACTGTCCCAATTATGTTCATTCGGTTTTTTATTTATTAAAGATAACAAATGAAGTTCAATTATTTTTAAAAAATTTCTGTATAATCCTAAACTTCTAAGTATGGTACTATAAATTTTTCACATCATGATAAAGCATGTATAATTTTATAAAAATTCGATAGTGTTTCTGCAGTTTTTAAAAAATATCTCAAAAATTTGGTTTTTCAATAAATTTTCATACGAGATGACTTTCTTAAGGGTTATTGGACCAAATCCGGTCAAAAAAACATGAGATCTCGGTGATATTTTAGAGATTACTGTAGCAATTTAAATTTTTTTACTCCAGCCAACATTTCAAAACTCGTCCACGTCCGATAGGCAAAATTTCGACGAGATTTTAATCCTTGGTGCAGGCAACCCCTTATTCCTTCAGGGTTGATCCAGACTGCTCAAAGTATCTTTTTGTAACCAGTGACCTCGTGACTATTTCTATCCTCCTCCTTTTGAATAAAAGGCAGAGCCAATCTTTCAAAAAAAATTATGAAAAACATATTTTTCCATCACTATTATCGTGACTTTGTCCACAATTTTAGCAAACATCTTTACACAATTAACACTACTAATAAATAATATTAACAAGCTACGTGATAAGATGAATGAGAACAATAACAATATAAATCTTGAAACCACGCCCAAGTCCTCACGCTTAGGAATGCTCGGGTCCACGCACCCGAGAAAGCCTGGATCACATGCGTCCAGAAGCAATCTTTATCTTTTAGCGACGACAAAGAACAAAGATCCATAAACAATAATTAATCAATTGAACTTCTCAAACATTGTATAAATTCAACTAAGTTCATATAACTATTATTATGATTTGAAAGTTCAACGACTAAATCGACTACACACTTTATTAATTCAAGAGTGATAATTAATACTGTATATCAGTGGTATATGACGTGACACATGAAGTGATGGTACTACTCTCATCTCATGCATGTCGCCTTCATTGTTCACCTAAAAATTAAATAAGCAAAGTTGAGTCCACGATTCAGCAATTACATAACAGTAAACATCAACAATGACATCATCATTATCTCATTTATATCATCCTCCACATTACTCAACGTATGTTTCATTTTTCTTTATTGAAATGCAAATGTGCTCCACATTACTCAATGTAAATTTTATCTTTTTTTATTGAAGTGCAAATGCTAATGCACATGTATCTTTCTCTGTAGCATATACCGGTATAGTGGGGTGCAACACTGTCGGTGTTCACGCAAGCCCGCCCTCTTTCATGCAGGGACCTTAAGCCTGTTCTCATTCACACAGAGACCTCATCTCCACTACCGTGGAGTGCCTACCACAGTAAGTCTTTCCTCTTCCCATATCTGTGAGATTGCCCAAACAAAGTAAGCTATAGATGCCACTCAAACCATTATCTCTATCTCATGATACATATGATACCACATTTAACTTTCAATGTATAAATCATAGATAACATGTTATACTAGTTTCACTATCATGAATGTATCATCAGTAGTAGAACAACAATATGAACATACTTATAAATTAACATCATAAATCATCCATAATCATTAAACAACAATCTCATCAACCGTCTACTATTTTACTATGCACTTGCCTTTAACCATGTGAGACAGAGTAATGAGTGGTTGATGCCAAACCCGAAGTCATACTTCCTACAATAGGTAATACCAACTCAACCACATGCCCTAATGGTACATAAATCAAGCATAACAGTATTGCTCCTACACAAGATCCCGAACTTAACTTTCCCTCTCGCTGGACATTTTTTCCTTTGTTGTCCTGACGGTTGAAAGACCATAACTCCTATCTCGGGAGTCAAAATATAGTAAACTATATATGTTCTGAAAACTGCACAATATTTTCCACAATTTTCTAGTTAGCCATATTTTCTAATTAATTCATTTAACCCCTCGTCTCTATCCCCGAAGAATGATCTGTTGTTTTACTAGACATCATACTTCATGATTTCGTAACTATTTTTATACAACTCCAAATATAGCAAACCATAATATCTATATAATCTATGAAAAATTATATATCTTTATCTAGTTATGAACATAATTTAATTCATCGATTATCTAGCCCTAAGCAGCAGGTAAACACAACTACCCTCAACACGACCGATTTCTGAACAACAAGCTCTATAATTTCAAACTGCTTAACCAAATTTAACATTTTTATATTATAATGAAACTTTAGACCATAATATACATTTTTCATAACTTATACATGCCATCAAACTAACCGTAAGTACCCCAAAAACAAAGACCACAATTAAACGATTGTTGATCTCTCCCAAACTCCATCCCGGTGCTCTCCAACTACCACATCTACCATCAAAATGAATATACGTCACTCCACCACAACGTCAACATGGATAATGACAATCTAGGGTTCATACTTATATCTTGAAGATCCATCAGAAACGTCGATGTTGGCGATCTTCCATGATCCCCACACATTCCCTACTCCTTCACACTTCCCAAAACTCCCGCATCATGATATTTGAGATCTTTGACACCTCGTGCACATGGTGATGGAAATGGATTTAAACTTGGGCATGCGGTTTGATGAGGAACATGGAGAAACAACAAGGGATAGCGACGGATACGCTCTGGACGAGACTTGGCATGATGGGCACACTCCCAGGCATCACCGCGCGTGGGCTCGGTTGGCCTCGGCTGGCTCCCAGGATGCGGCCCTCCTCCAACGTAGCACTTTGACGTGGCTCCCCCCGACGAGACTTACCAAAGCAGTGACAACACGTGGCATTGATGATGGCAACAGCAGTGCACGATGTAGACGGTAATTGGCAAGCGCAACGGAGAACGGTAGGGCAAGGACAGTGGCGCACGGCTACTAGGAGAGGCAATGGCTAGGGTTTTTGCCATCCCTCTCCCTATGCGCCCCTTTTATGGCTAGCCGAATGGAGTCTAGCTTGGCACGCATGCTGAGACTAGCCTAGCCCACAACTTTTTTCTTTTTAAATTTGGATTATCAGAGTTGTCCTCTTCGTCACACACACAAGGCACTCGATAATTAGCCCCATGTGTGCTTCTCCGTCTCGATGGTTACACGCTCCTAAAAAACCATCGTGGTGTCACCACCATTATCTTGCTCTTCATTCTGCCTTCTTAAGCCTTGCTGAAATGCGCAACAAGACCGCTTCGTTGGCTCCTCCCTTTCCATTCTCTTCCCCCATTCCTCTCGCACACCAGACAAGGAGCCTGACCTCCTCTATTCCAGCAGTCGTGCTCTACTCAGCTTGCATCGCCTTACCAGTGAGCCTTGACCAGCACCATCATGCCCTATGGCATCACCTAAGCTTCCTCTTCCCTGTGCTTAGCTCCCTTTCCTCTCCTTACAGCAAAAGCACTAAGATCCCCCCAATCTACTTCCTCACCAGTACTTGGCCGCCTGACGCCGTTGCACCAGATCTCCCATGTTTGTTCGCGTCACATCATGTTCTAGGCTCTCCTCTATCTTTCCCCTCAATGAACTTTGCATTTGATCTTAGAAGCATCATATGACATCATCTTCCTTTGATTTGCCCGAAAACTAGCGTCCCCGTTGCCATGCTTGCTCCAGTGAGCCTTCCTCCATTTTCTTTGCACTAGAGCATCTCTATGCCACTCCCTTTCCTCCCCAATCTCTAATTTGAGGCCTCACTTTCTAGGTCACCATCGCCATGAGGACCTTGTTGAGCCACCATGAGCTAATGTCGTTAGCTTAGCTCGGCTCACCTCCATCCCCACCGTCCATACCGGTGAGACCCTATAGTCATGTGGTTGCTTGTGCCCAACTTCTTCCTCTCCTTCCCCCTTTGCCTTCCCCAAGTCTGGTTGCCATGCGCTCGTTCTGGGCACCTCAAGTCAGACCGTGGGCACCTAAATCCTTACCTCTCAATCATCATTCTGTTTTGCCCATGCTTGACCCTTGCCATCGCTTCTATGCCAATAGCAAGCTCTTCTCGAGCTGGCCGTACCCTTCTCCCCCGTTCTGTTCCAAGTAGAGGAGAGCCCACCTTCTCAGCCCCTTAACTCTATTTCTCTCTGGTTCTCTCTCTTCATGTTAACTCTATCTGTTTCTCTCTGCGTGTACATGGCATCTGGCCTACATAATAAGATGATAATAAATTTGATTAGCATATCATGGATATCTCTTTAATGATCCAATTAGAATTTCTATTAACCAATAAAAAACAGAGTTTACCTCACGCTTGGAAAGATCGCCTCACCTCTTCCCTTGCACTAACCACTCGACAGACCGCCCGTGTAGCCTCTTCCTCTTCTCTTTTCTGTGCTGATAAATGGTTATGTATCACCATTCTTCTTCCTTGAACTGCTGGCTCGCTTCCCCAGCCGCTCCTCACGATGATATCCTTCCCCTACGCTGTTGCGCCCCCAATTTCCCACCACTCTCCTCTCTCCCATCTGAGTCTCTGATCTGTGCCACCCCATTCTCCTCTTATCCCTCCTTCGTATCCTACACTGACGCCTTGCCATATTTGTCGGCAAGACCCCCATCAATTGATGCTACGACAATTCTTTGTCAGCGATAGTGGGGACAGGAGGAAGCAGCACTGTAAGTCAGTGTAAGGGACAAGAGAAGGCACTAGGAGGGAATGAAAAAGAGGAGGCAGTGGTACCTTGGAGGAGAAGCAGCAGCGTTAGGGAAGAGAGGGGAGGTGGCAATGGTGCACGAGGAAGAGGAAGAGATGACAACATCCTTTCCTTGCCGGCCACTATTTTAAGTTCACCACACCATATCCTCCTCATCCTAATCTTTCTTAGCGATAGCTGCCCAAGTATCGCCACCTACTCCTCGCTCACCGCTGCCACATCTCACAACGCCAACATCCTCACCTTGGTGTCTTTCTGTTGCCATTGTGGCCATCGATTCCACCATCCTCCTCTTCAGGATCAGTAGTGAATAGTCAATTTTCCCTCTTTTGCACCACAACAACACCCTACACACAAAAAACACCCAAACAATTCCCCATAAATTAGATCAGAATTGAAACCCTAGCTAACACTATATTGAATTGGAGGTGAGGTTGGGATCGTACCTATTGGCTAAGGCCCAGGGCTCACCATGGTGAGTCCTTGCATTACACAACCGGTGGCAGCGGCGATGACAAAATGCTTGAGGAGGTGGTGCAGAGCAAGCGGGCAGGAGAAGGAAGTGTGAAGAGAGGGGGCATTCTGAGGACAGCTAAAGTCAGGGCATTGGAGAGTAAGAGGGGATGGTGGAGCACAGGAGGAGTGAGAAGAGAGGAAGGCAGCGGCACTACCGAGAGCCACCACGGGGAGTGGATGCAACACGAGTGGGGGTAGCGCACGGGGAGGGGAGGCTAGGGCGGTGCGTGGGGAGATGAAGTGATGGCAGTGCACGAGAACAACAATGGCACATGGGCTAGCAGGGGGAGGCAAAGGGAGATGAGGGAGGGGACACGGCGGTGGCACGTGGGGAGGGGAGGCGAGGGTGGCACATAGGGGTGGCTCACGGGAAATGGCGGCAACACATAGGCAGGGTGAGACGAGGGGAGATGAGGGAGGGGAGGAGGCGATGTCAGGTGAGAGAGGATGGATATGGACCCAATTTGTTTATTTATCTAGGGCAACTCACTCCCTTAGTCTATCCCAATCACTAGATATCTTGACCCCCTCTACACATGTCACCATAAAAAATAAATCTCTCAATCTCCTTCCTTTATTAACCCATCTGTCTATTGAGAGCTTCCTTCACATGTTCCCATACTGTCTCCCTCTCTTTAATGTTCATTGTATGATTTAGGTCAATTTTATGATATGTATTACCTTGTTTTGGGATTCCGTTACAACGCACAGCATCTTACTAGAAAAAATACCAAATGAGGTGTCTTAGGAATGACAAACCTCAATTTTTCATTCAAAAATTTTACTTTGGTGACACGACGACCTAGCCTCCTGGATTTAGTGGCACTGTTGATAGGGTTCGATCAGTTGGACTGGTAACAAGTACCTTATAGCCAAGTTAGGTTTCAATGGACACCACAATCCACTCAAGATCAAGTTAGATTTTGAGCTGTGGCGAGCGTAGTGGTTAGTAGGTAGTGGTAGATCCATGTATATGCAATGGGATCATTGTGTAGCCTTTTGTTTTTCAAAAGAGAGACTAGTGAACACTATACCATTCCCCACTATGATTTTTTTAATGAGCCTTTTACCATTGATCCGATTGTTCACACGAATAATGCATCCACTTCACACGGTCTCTCGTCTCACATGACGAACTCACAACTCATGCGTCCATTCCACATGACCACTCATGTGCTTCTCTCCCTCTCCTCCACTCTGCTCATTTGCTACCAGCAACTAATCCCCCTTCCACTCATTTCCTCTCATGCTTCCTTGTGCTCCCTACCTCTCTGCTTCTTCCATCCAAATTCTCAATGATGTCCATTGCTTCCACAAGCCCACCACGCGAATCTCCCAATTAGTCTACCGTGAGGCATGGCATGGTGGTGACTGCCATGGGTGTGCTAGGTGGCGCAGTAGGAAGTAGGCACGATGATAGAGAAGGGAGGGAATGCAACGATGGTTTGTAGACAGAGAAGGCAATGATGGCTTGCAGAAGGAGAAGAGATTGCAGAGGAAGAAGGCGGAGGTGGCTGGCAGGCTAGGTGGAGGGGCGGCGACAACGGTGAGACTGCAGAATGAGAAGGGAGGGGAGGCGATGGCAGTGAGATTGTAGAGGGAAGTGGCAGTAGCAGCCTACAGGATTAGTGGAGACTAGAGGGGAGGTGGCGGCTAGTAGCAGCTGTCGATCGGCGACTATGGCTATAAAAAAGGCTCGACGCTCGCGAGCTACTCAAGCTCGGCTCGCTCTAGGCTCGATTCGAACTCCAAAAGAAGCAAGCTTGAGCTTGATCCTGAGCTTGCGAGGTTTACCGAGCCGAGCTCGTATAGCTCGCGAGCCTGGTAAATTTACTAATCACTTGTTAAATATTACTATATGTTAACTCTTACCGAGCTTACTTGAGCCGAGCTCGAGCTTTAGCATTTTTATTGTTGAAAATTAGTGCATATTTAATTGTTAATTGTTACCAAGCTTACTTGAACCAAGATCAAGCCTAGGACTAGGCTCAGACCCCAACTAAGGCTCGCTTGAGCTCTGCTTGAGCTTTTACCGAGCTCGATCTTGGGAGGCCAGGCTTGCTCGAGCTCAGCTTGTTTACATGCCTAGCGGCAGCTGCCGGGTCTAGGGACTTTAAGGGAGTTGTCGGTAGGAAAGATGACTAGATGGAATGAGTAAGAGTGAGAGGGAGAGATTTTAGGGTTAGGAGAGATGGTTTGGACGAGCTTTTTTTGGGCTTGGAAGTATCGGAAAGTATCACGAGTATCGAAGAAGGATCAAGCTTATTTTTATTAAATTTAAATGCTGAATTTCATCGATCCTTCCTGATACCATATCATGAAGGATTGCGGATGATCGCCATATCGGATACGTATCCAGTATCGATACAACAGTTTTGCGAAGGATTGGTGATTCATAGATGGTAGCTGTGGGGAGGCGAGGGAGTGTGATGTAGGCAGGTGCGTGCAGGTTCTAGGTAATGTGGCACCGTCATTCGTGGGTAGAAGGCGCATCCATGAATGAGCGGGATGTCCAGCGTGTCTGGAGATTGCAGGCAACTGCCATTGGCAAGCAGCGGCAGGGCGTCAAAGGGCATGCAAGTGTAGTGCGGGGTCACCACCGAATCTAGTTGCAGCTTGAAAGACCGATACTAGCTCTTTTTTCTTTTTTAAACCTCCATGAAACTTGATATCCATTTGTGTTTCATCTATTTTTTGTCGATGTTGCTAAAATTTCTTTTGAAATTCTACAGAAGCTCTAAAACATGCATGAAACTTTTTTTTTGAAATTTGGCCAGGAGCTCTAGCATTCACTAAAGGAGAACAACAATCACCGAGCTACAAATGCAAACACACACCCCACGCCCTCACACACACGTCTACACTCGGTGCTGCACGCGCCAGCGTTGAGCGTCGCGCGAACGCTGGCCGGCGAGTTGAGCGCAGCTCGAGCTCACCAACCGGGCAAAGCCTAGCTTACCATGGAACTTGTTGAAACACAAACATAACTGATTGAAGATTCTTTAGAACACCTCTCGAACGTGCATGAGACTTCTTGAAACTTTCATTACTACAAAAGGACTTATATTAGACCCCTCATCACTGACGATTTTCAAAAACCGTTTGTGATGAAGTATCATCACAGATGGTTTTTTTACAAAAACAGTCAGTGATGACTCTCGAGCACATCACATACGGTTTTTGGCTAAAATCGTTTGTGATGAGGGGCACATCACAGACGATTTTAGCTAAAACCATCTATGATGAGAGGGGGAATATCACAAACGGTTTTTGGCTAAAACCATCTATGATGATTATTTTTAGGAAATAAGTACAGGGAGTGACCTCCTTTGTATTTTTAGGGTTTCCTGACCTCCTCTCTTTGCCGCGCCCTGCCCTTGTCTCTTTGCCGCACCGCCCTAGCCCTAGCCCATGCCACCGTCCGCCTCTGCCCTAGCCCTTGCCGCCGTCCGCCTCCACCCGCGCCCTAGCCCTAGCCTCCCCACGTCCGGCCTCCCTCCACCCTAGCCCTAGCCTACGCCTCCCCACACCCTAGCCCTAGCCCTGGCCTCTCCCCGCACCGTACGTCGCCCCCGTCTGGCCTCTCCCCAGTGTCGCCCGTCTCCACCCGCGTCGGCTTCATCTCGGCCGAATCCGCCTACGTTGGCTTCGTCTCGGCCGGATCCTCCCGCGTTGGCTTCGTCTCCCCCGACTCCACCCACGCTAGTTGGTTGGTGTAATGGTGATATCATTAGCGGCATGCTCATGCCATAGTCCAGCTTACAACACTCTTACATGGTCATTCCTATACTGCTCATGCCATGGGCTCTTAAATGTGCTCTCTGTTTGTGTTCTTGTATCTTGGAGGCGGTGGTACTCTCCTCTCAATAACATGTTGAGCATTCTTTTCCATCAGATCATAACATTTCATGTAATTTATTTACTCCATATTTTGGCTAAGTCTGTAATGTGAATGGCTTGGATACTCCAAATTTACCATGATTTGTTGCTCCAAATTTAAGTCTCCAAATTTGCCATGACTTGAATGATCCAAATCATGGCAAATTTGTTAGATACCGTTTCCATTAATTTGTGACCCTTGTGCTGTGAGTTTGTGAGTTATAGTTCTCAATTCAATTGGTTTTTATATATGTGAGTTGATTTCTTAAATGGATGCGCTTTATATTGTAATGTGTGATCAGAGTTGATTTCTAAAATCGATGCGTTGTGTGTTGATATGTGACCAGAGCTCATTTCTGAAATGTATGTCATAATAATGCTGGTGATGCTCTGTATTTTGTGTTTTGTTTTAAGAGGGCATGTCTATCATTTCCTGAGGCTAGCCAATAAATTAAAATTTAATAAAAAATAGAAAATCAACATCACAGACAGTTCTAGTTTGGAACCGTCTGGGATGAGTGTCTCATCACAGACGGTTCCAAACTGGAACCATCTGTGATGAGTTTTTTCACTGACGGTTGCAAAACCATCTGTAATGACCGATTGTCATCACTGACACTCCGGTACAGATGGTCACAAAACCATCTGTAATATATTTTGTGAACCGTCTGTGATGTGAGCATGTGCAGTAGTGTTTGCTGAAACATGCACAGAATTTGCTTGAAGCTTCTCTCTGAAACACCCTTGAAACATGCTTGAATATGGAAACTCCCTGGAGCTTGATCTTGAATCCTAAAGCCTAAATGAAACTTGCTGAAATCTCATGTACCGTTGTATAGTCGTTTCCTTTTCAAAACTAGCCTGATGTTTACTAAAGAATTTGTAAAAAGGTGTCCGAAAATTTAAGGGACCCCATAAAACTTGAAACCCTTTATTTGATACTCCCAAAGACGCATTGTATCTTTAACAGGCATCAACCATTGCTGGAAGATGGCGTGGCATGATTCTATACCCCTTTATAATGCACCTAAGCAATTTTTTTTACGTCCACCCTAAATAATGCACCTCATTAGAGATGGCCCAATGTTCGTGCACCCAGCAAAACGTCCCCAGAAACTTGCATTCATCAAAATGAACGTCTCAGATCTTTCCTCAGTTTTACTCACCCACATCTGATGGCCATTATTTAGTGTGTCTAATCATCTCTATGGCCCACAACAGACCTACCCCACATACATATTTGGAAGGAGAGCAAATCAAACAAGGAAATAAATAAGGAGGATCCGCATGCAAGGAAATCAGACTTGAATTTTTTACTGGCCAAAATTGTACGTACTACATATTTGGAAGGAGGGTGAATCAAACAAGGAAATAAAAAGGGAGGATCCGCATTCAAGGAAACAAGACTTGAATTTTTAATTGTCCTGGCATTGTGATCGTATTTTTTTCCAATATGACCCTTCTCGAGACTTTTTTACGGATCTAGCCCCATAGAGCCTAATTTCAGTATACGGAGAGCGCTGAATTTTGTTTTTATTTTTATCTAAGGAACCAACGATGCGTGAGTCTTTGCTTAATTTTTTCAATTTTTCTCGGGAACGGTATTGGCGTGAAAGCACTTTATTTAATTTTATCTTTTTCCCTTGCGGATCCAATGATCGACGAGCGCAGATTTATTTTCCATATTTTTTGAAATCATCCTGTGGCCCACAATGACCTTCCTCACCTCCAAAGCAACAACAAGGAAAAGGAAACAAACGTCTTGGAATCAAGGAAAAAGAAACAAACGTCCTAGAAAAGGAAAGGACCATACATTACGTGCTGGGAAAAGGAAACCGGGAGATGGGGTAGCGCGGCCGGGAGAACGCAAGTCTGCAATGGCTCCACGGTCGCCATCGGTGGCTTTGCCGACGCAAATGAGAGTTCTTTGGTCGGCGACCTCATGACAGCCGTGCCTTGGTAAATTTATAATTTAAATTTTTTTGAAAATAATTTTATTAAGTACAAAATAATCGAAAGTTTTTTTGAGAATTTTTCTAGAATATTTTAACCTAATGTGCTATCTTTTCAAAAATCCTTCTATATTTTAAAAAAAATAAAGGCAACTCACCTGTAGCTTCTTCTAGTCTGCGACCAGACTGAAGAAGCTTCTTCTCTTCCCTCCCTCCATTAAAGCAAGAAAGAAGCTCCAAAGCTCCATCAATCCTGCACCAAATCTCCTCTTTCCATCTATGATGTTAATTCCCTAAATTTCGTGCTCTATTGGCAAAATTTCCTCTCAATCTGATTTGATCCCAAATTATGGTTTCCATAAATATGCTTGTTTCGGGGCTATAAAAACCGGCGAGCTCTCCTCCACCCCATCGCATTGCGTAAATCCCCAAGTGCTCCCTCTTGTAAAGATCGCCGGATTTTGGAGGTAACCCAAGCCATCACCGTCAACTTTCCCAGCGAAATTCACCGCAACCGTGACTCCTCCCCCGCAGGCGCCGGTGCCGGCGATCTCGCCGCACTGCCTTGACCCATCATGACCGACCGCCACCCCGGCCTTCCCTCCTGCGCTGGCCAAGCCCGGAGAGCCTGTGTGCTCTCTGTGGAAGCTGCAAAAAAATAATCTAAAATCAGAAAATTCTTTTTTCTTTCTCTTTCTTAATTTAAAATCTTTTGGGAACCCGTTTTCGCCCATTCGACCTCCATTTAGTTTCATTTTTCTTTCTAAATTCATTTAAAATTCTAAATTTCTGTTTTATTATTAAGTGTTGTATTCATACTTATCTTCTCATTTAATTGATAAGCGGGTGTACTGCCGTCGTAGCGTTAGCACAGGCACTATACTAATGTAAGGAAGATGTGTTTACAGTCAGCTTGGCGCGCGCTACACTAGCTTTGATACTGGAAAATCAGTTGCTGAAAGTTTTCCTTTGCACCGTTGTCACATTCATGCACACACAGGCACAGTAGGAAAAGAGCTGTTTTGCCCCTACATTTCAACTGCATTTCGCTACTCGGTGCACGCTTTCCGAGGAGATACATTCCATGTACTACCAGTAGCCTTGTATGCCTAGGGCTAGGAGGCTCAAACATCTCCTTTATTCCCTACTCCCAAATACTGCACGTAACAATGGTTAGCCAGCGAGTCCTACTCAAGGTTTCAAATTTCGGTTTCGGAATAAATTTCACTCTGGGCCGGATAACGAAATTTCGGCGAAATTTCAAAATTTCGGAATTATTTTGGACAAAATTTGAATTTAAAAATTCAAATCCGGTTCAATCCGGAAAAAAAAACCGAAATTCGCCGAAAAAACCCGAAATTTCGGGCGAAATTTTCGAAATTTCGGGTTTTTTGCACTGGCTGAAAAGTGGTCTAAACGTTATCGAAAAATTTTGAAATTTTTTTTGGAGGTTCCTGACACAATACTGATGTTCTCACAAAAATTTCAGCTGATTATCACATCTGAGGAATTTTTAAAAATTCGGAGAGTGGTACTGTCCTGATAAAACACTGACCGACAAGTTTGATCGGAACGGAAAATGGTACAAATCAAGTTATAAACTGTTTAAATTTTTTGTGAATGGTTATGATCCATAAATAATGTTCTCATAAAAATTTCAGCTGATTATCACATGTGAGGAATTTTTAAAAATTCGGAGAGTGGCGCTGTCCTGATAGAACATTGACCGACAAGTTTGATCCGAATGGAAAATGATACAAATGAAGTTAGAAACTATTGAAATTTTTTGTGAATGGTTATCATGTATCTATAATGCTCTCATAAAATTTTCAAATGATGATCAAACTGTATGAATTTTTAAAAATTCGAACAGTACTATTGGTCTACTGCCCTGTTAAAATGCTTACCGGCAAAATTGAAAAACATGAAAAATTATGTAAACCATGTTAAAAACTTTTGAAAATTTTTGTGGATAGTCCTGATATAACATTAATGTTTTATTAAAATTTTTAGATGATTATAATTCTCAAATAATGTTTAAAAATTCTGACAGTGCTACGTCCTGATAAAAGTCTGATTATCAATACATAGATTTGATTTAGCAGTAAAAAAAAGTTTAATTTTTTTAAAAAATTTACAGAATAGTGATAAGGAAGTTCTTAATATCCCATAAAAATTTTGATTCATGATAACACACCAGTGAATTTATAAAATTCTTACAAGGGACACTACCATTTATGTTTTTTCCTTTTTTGTTTTTAGAAATATAATATAACAAACGAAGTTCAATGCTTACATAGATTTAATTGACCAAACAAACCAAGTTTAAATTTTTTGAAAAATTTATATCATGGTTCTGAGTCAATTATTAATCTCTCATAAAAGTTTTAGATCATAATCACACCCAAGAAAATTTATAAAATTCTGACAATATAACTGTCCCAATTATGTTCATTCTGTTTTTAATTTTTTAAAGATAACAAATGAAGTTAAATTATTTTGAAATTTTTTATGTATGATCCTAAACTACTAAGGATAGTACCATAAAAGTTTCAGATTATTATCAAGCTTGTACAATTTTATAAAAATCTAACAGTATTTCTGCCAAAATTTTAAAATATTTAAAAAATTCGGTTTTTCAACAAATTTTCATAGGAGATGACTTTCCTAATGGTTATTGGGTCAAATCCGGCCCTAAAACGGTCAAAACCGGCCAAAAAAAACGCGAAATTTCGCCCGGAAAAACGAAATTTCGGATTTTTACTGTAGCAATTTCAAATTTTTTAAATTTTTTCTCGGCCGGTAGTTTAGATTTCGGGGGGTCCGAAATCCGAAATTTCGGCGAAATTTCGCCGAAATTCGTCGAAATTTTGAACCTTGGTCCTACTATAGGCGCAATCTAACCGTGGCCTGTTTGTCAGTGACATTTCAGGGACAATAACTTTACCTTATTCGTCGCTCCTTATTTGGCAATTACGTTTTTCCACTTTTGGTTCCTCAACTAATCAAACTTCGAAAAGAAATCTTAAACGTTGACAATCATTCACAAGGACGGTAACACCTAGAGATCGACACTACTACAGAATCAGTGATTCTTATTGTCATATCATTGCCGGTTCATCAAAAACCAACAGTAATAATATTATCACTGCCGGTTTGGATGGACCGGCAGTGATAAATCCCTTATTACTGTCGGTTCGAACAAAAATCAGCAGTAATACTATCACTGTCGGTTTTTTAGAAAAACCGATAATGTTGATATTTTAAAAAATCATAACTTTTTCATACAGAGTCGGATGGAGATAAAATTTATATGAAAATTGTAGCTCTCGACGAGTTCTACAATTTTGTAGTTGACAAACTTTTCATTTGAAGTAATTTAGATATCCAAATAATGGTATCACTGCCGGTTGGCGGTTCGTATTACCAACATGCAGTAATAATGCTATCAGCCATTTTTCGAAAAATCATAACTTTTTCATACGGAGTCGGATGGATATAAAATTTATATGAAAATTGTAGCTCTCGACGAGTTCTACAACTTTGTAGTTGAAAACTTTCTCATTTGAAATAATTTAAATATCCAAATAATGGTATCACCGCCGGTTGGCGGTTCGTATTACCAACCGGCATTAATAATGCTATCAACCATTTTTCGAAAAATCATAACTTTTTCATACAGAGTCGGATGGAGATACAATTTATATGAAAATTGTAGATCTCGACGAGTCCTACAACTTTGTAGTTGATAAATTTTCATTTGAAGTAATTTAGATATCCAAATAATTGTACCACTACCGGTTGGCGGTTCGTATTACCAACCGGCAGTAATAATGATATCAACCATTTTTCGAAAAATCATAAGTTTTTCATACGGAGTCAGATGGAGATAAAATTTATATGAAAATTGTAACTCTCGACGAGTTCTACAACTTTGTAGATGACAACTTTTTCATTTGAAGTAATTTAGATATCCAAATAATGGTATCACTGCCGGTTGGCGGTTCGTATTACCAACCGGCAGTAATAATGCTATCAACCATTTTTCGAAAAATCATAACCTTTTCATACGGATTCGGATGGAGATAAAATTTTTATAAAAATTGTAGCTCTCGACGAGATCTACAACTTTGTAGCTGACAAATTGTTCATTTGAAGTAAGCTAGATATCCAACTAATGGTATCACTGCCAGTTTGCGGTTCGTATTACCAACCGGCAGTAATAATGCTATCAACCATTTTTCGAAAAATCATAACTTTTTCATACGGATTCGGATGGAGATAAAATTTCTATGAAAATTGTAGCTCTCGACGAGATCTACAACTTTGTATATCCTATATTAGTTGAGAATTGAGTGATGGGTGAGATAGTAATAGGCACACGCGTGGAGCTACAGGTCATGAGTTCGAGTCCTAACAACCGCACGCGCACGTATTTCGCGCCAAAATAGTCATATTAACCAGCCTACTGTACGTGCTAGACTCGTGCATTGAACAAGCAAGCAACAGAGTGCAAGCAAAGAAGGAAATAGGCCGACATTATTGTTAAACCGAATTGCTAATTTGAGGACGCTCTCACCAAATCTTTAGTGAGGACGCTTTCTCGTTGTGACAAGTGACAGGACCTTTTTTTTTCTCTACTCCCCTTCTCTCTCATCACAACACTTGGCAACATCCCTTTCATCCCACTTTTCTCTTTCATTCCTTTCTCCTCAAATTAAAAAAAAGTTTCGTGTTCGAATTTCTCCCAAGTTTTTTGAATAACAAGTATTTTTTAACCATTTTTGAATTAAAATTTTTTGAACCGAAAGTTTGTTGAGTCGAAACTTTTCGAACTGAAAGTTTTTCAAATTGGAAGTTTTTAACCGAATGTTTTTGAACAGAATTTTTTTTAACAAAAAAGTTTTGAATCAAAAGTTTTTGAATCGAAAGATTTTGAAAATTCATGTTCTGGAATTTCCCTACTTGAAATTTTTCTGATTTGAAAATTTCCTAGTTTCGAGTTCTCGATTTGAATCTTCACGAGTTGAAATTTTCCTAGTTGAAAGTTCCCGAATTGAAATTTTACAAGTTGAAAATCTCCTGATTCGAAATTTTTCCAAGTTGAAAAGTTTTGTTTTGAAATTTCCAGAGTTGAAACTTTGCCTAGTTAAATTTTTGTTGAGTTTAAATTTCCCGAGTTGAATTTTTCGATTTGAAATTTTTTTCGAGTTTAAACTTCCTGTATAAAACTTTCAAAATTAAAATTTTCTGATTTGAAATTTTTATATTAGAGAGGAAGAAAAAGAGTCGGAGCAGTGAGTAGGGTAGAGAAAAGAAAGAAGGATAGAGGTGGAGGGAGACAATGACACATGATATCCTAGAAAAATGTTTTTAAATATTTTAGTTTGAGAATAATCTCAAACTTGTGGACCTGTGGTACTCGTTGTTAAGAGCTGTTCCGCTGCATCGAGTAGACGCCACGAGAACGAGGCATAGAGATAGCTTACTCTTCGATCGGGTTCATGGGAACTCACCAATCACACCATTCGAATACCCCTGGATTATGCAAACCCCACATGCCAACTGATTAATGTTAACTCCCCCTCCTTAATCCTCACCCATAATTCCCTGCTCCTAAAGCATCAGTCGACAAGCTAGCTAGGCTGCTCCTGCCTCCAAGAAACTCCAAGATGTCGATCTTTACATGCAATTTAAGCTTACTTTAAGCAATGATGCCTTGGGCATGCAGGAGCAGGACCAGCCATTGTTGTTTCAAGAACAAGTGAATTTCTAGTACGAAACTAGGAATGATCAGATTAAGCGCTAATTAATTTCACAATCTTTGCCTTTTGTGCATTTCTCATATGAAGTTGAAACAAAGAATGTAACAACAAATTTGAAGCTTTGCAGCTTCTGGTCTCAAGAACAAGAACACTGGCTTCTATCCTCTGTTTAGAGTTATCAAATCCCTCGAAAAAATACTTCATTTTTTTTCGAGTTGCACGAACAAAATCAGAGGAAGCAGAGACGATAAGAACCCAAATTAAGAGCAGAGTTTACACAGGTTCAGACTTCAGAGCCCAAATGTGCAAGAAACAGAGAGCATTTGAACACAAGGTTTCGCCTTTACACGTCAATAGCAGGGACAGGGAGATGAGATGAATCGAAACGTCTACCAACACATCAAGAACTCATGCTCGCATTGCTCTGATGCATTCATCCGATTCAGAGCACCAAATGTTTCACGAACAACTAGAGAAGAAGAGATTAAACCTCACCACATTTACACTTGCAAGAACTAGCAGCAGAGAGAAGAGAATCCCGCGGCTTCGTACGCGTCCAAGAAAGGTTCTTGGAATTGGACCCTTCTTGATTGAAGCAGGCAGGCAAGAACACGGCCGCCGCAGTCGTCGTCGTCACGGGCTGGTGCTGCCGCCGCAGGTGAAGAACTGGGCGTCGGCGGCGGTGGCGGGCATGCTGTTGTGGCACGCGGACGAACCCGACGGCGGCACGAACCCCCGGGGCAGCATCGCCGAGAACGTCCACGCGCCGGTGCCTCCGCCGCGGCCGCGGTCCGCCCTCCTCCTCCTGATCAGCCGCCTCCCCGCGCCACTCTTTGCCATGCCAGCGTCAGGCTGGCCCGCTCTTGGCGCCGCAGCCACAGCCACAGCAGAAGCGACGTGGAATTCGTGCCGCGCGAGCCCGGCGGCGACGGCTGCCTTTGCGGCTTGGGGCTCCGGGGCCGCGAGGGCGGAGAGGGAGGACAGCAGGAGAAGGGCGACTAGCAGCAGCAGAGGGAGCCGCGCGACGGAGGAATCCATCAGCGACTGGGAGAAGAGGAAGGTGCGTGGCGTGGAGGCGTACGTGCGTGCATGCGCGCGAGGAGGATGCGGAGAGAAGAATGGCGTCGAGGTGGTGTGGGGGTTTGGTTGCTATTGCTTTCGCTTTTCCCTGGGATGCAATTCAGCGACCTGGGAGAGTCAAGAGATAAAGACTTGCATCCGAAGAAGCTTTGTTTTTTCTTTCTCCTTGTCATTTTTTTATAAGTTTGGTCTCTCTATTCGAATGAAATTGCAAATTTTGTCTTCTCACAACCCGCGGCAAGCACCTACCACGCTCTTGTAGCGTGGTAGGCACCTACCGAGCTCCCTACCATAACAGGTGGACCTATCGTACTCCCGTAACGCAGCAGATGATATGTATCATCTCTTAGTCTTTCTGTGGTGAAGGGATCAGATTTACAATTTTATTTAGATATAAGCCAAAACTTAAAAACAAACAAAAAAAGCAAAAAACTGGCACTTGGAGGGGGATCTTGTTTGACTATATAGCATCTCTTAGGTTATATTTGAGGGAGAAAGGAAGGGTTTACCGTTTTGACCGACCTGGTTATTTGAGCCAGGGGACATAGAGTGGCTAAGATTCAGGCTAGATTGAATCTAAAAATGAGAAGAGTCTTAGACAATGGGGAAATTTTGTTACAAAATAATGCAAATGAGTCTGGGCAGGTTCGTAGAGATATCTAGATAATACTCCTACAAGAATGAACCAGTCGCAGCGTTGAACCAACGTGATATACTGCATGGGTCTTTGCACTTGAGATATCGGTGCTGCCTATGTGGCGCAGATTTCTTAAAGGAATTTGTTGGCGCGGGTTTGATCCTTTTCTATCCAAATTTTCTTTGGTATCTGATTTTTCATTGCCAATGCTAACGCCCCGTGTTTTCTTCAACGCATATAAAAGTGTTTTTTTTAGCATTTGCAGAGTTGAAAGATTGACAGAACTTATATATAAAAATATGTATATAGGTGCCCCTTGCCCTGTGCTCATGTCAGGCGACGTGCCAACTGTGCCACGAGGCTCTGTTGCGGGCCGTGCTGGCACGAGCACGAGGCACACTGTTTCAGGTTATACTCGCATGAGCACATGCCAAATCAATGTGCTGAACTGTACCACTCACCAAGCCCGATTTCCAAGTCCAGCATGGTCTGAACAACCGTACCATGCTAGCTTGGCCCATTCAACATCATGCTGGGCCGTGCCCATCGTGCCACGAGACTGCCCAAAAAAGCCCGCCCCAATGCCAGCTCTGGTGGCAACGGAAAGGAATGTGGGCTTAGGGTGAGGGCTTGGTGCTGAAATGGGATCCCACAAGTTAGCTCCAGCAATCTTTGTTGGTTTTTATGTGGACCTCGTCCAAACTAAGCTCTTTTGGAACATGGGTAGAAGGGAGAAGCTTTCTGTGCATGTGGGGAGGGGAGGATGACATACAAACTCCTCTTTTATATTAGTAAATATTTAAATAGTGGTTCGCGGTCCGTGGGGTGAGAGATATAAAAAAAGCTATCATGGCTATAGCGGGCTATCCCAGAAGCTATGCTACATGTCGTGGTTTACTATAATATGTATATTTTTTACTATTTTAAGTATGTGGTATCGATAATTTATATATAATTAACTATATTTAAATTTGGTGTACACATTGTGATCATTGTATATTAGTTGTACGATGTGTAACAGAAAATAATCTATATAATTATGTAAATTTAGGAGATAGATTTAGATTTTAACTAATATTTATTATTTCTAGGAGCTAAATTAATTCAATTTAAGTATAAAAAATATGATAAAAGAAGAAGATTATAAACAGAACACAATTAATGTTCAGAAATAAAAAGAAAATTAAAACATATAGTATTGCGGAGCTATCGCGACTATAAACATGGCGGAAATAGCTGTTAATATAGCAGTTATAGCAGTTGTAACTGTGTTTGTAGTCGCTATTTAAATCACTTGATTTTGCTCCAAGGAGTACACATTCACACAGTACCTGTTCATGACTCGATCCAGCCATCCAGGCAGGCGATGCCAGGTTGGAGTGAGGTAGGTTGCTTGCCTGGAGCGAACTACATTTTCTTCTGAATTATTTTTTAAAATAATATTTGAAAAAAGAAAAATTACAGAAATAATATGCCGAAATTAAAAATTAAAAATATACTTCTCTGTCGCTATTTCAAATAGCGATAGAGACCTGTCGCTATTTGTCGCCTGCGTTCGCTCGGTGGAAATGAGGCCTAAAACTGCTATATTTGTAATATTTAATTTCGGCATATTATTTTTGTAATTTTTTTATTTTTCAAATATTATTTTAAAAAATAATTCATTTTCTGCTTATCAGCAACCTCAGGGAACTGTAATCTGAGGAAAGGACTGAATGCTCCTACTTCATGTCACCAGCTGTTGGATTCAAAGCAATTCAGTGTCCTGTTCAGAGAAACAGAAACATCCCGACTCTCACGTCTGCAGAATGAATATGTGTACGGAAATAATTGTGGGCAGAGAGAGAACGTCTGAAACCTTAGAAAAGAAAAAGAAAATTTGGCTTCATATCACGAAAAAAATACTCCCTTTTGTTATATATATATATCATTAAATCAGACGAGTATTCTTTAATACCAACCAAAGGTATTTCTGTCCCCTTTTTTACCGCTCCCTATATTCCTGTTACCCTTTTTGCTATTTTTCTTTTTTCTCGAAAAACATACATGTGAAATACCAAATGTACCCCTTCTCCATCCCCTCACTTCGCCATCTCTCCCAGCTTTAGAGCTCTCTTGTCTGTGCCGCCCCTGCACAGTGTGTTCGCGGTGGAGGCGAAGCTCGTGACCCGGCCGTGGGCGACACGACACCTGCACAGCAGCGGTGCTCGCGCTGGTCCGCTTCATCAACAAGGACGTTTTCGTGGTTGCTGGTCTTGATGGGAGGTCACACCAAACATGGATTCGCTTGGCGTCGTCGTCGGAGGGTCGTCCAGATAGTTCGTGCAAAGCTGAACAAATCACCAAGCTCAGTGTTGCTTCAATTGATGGATCTATGTATTAATTGTTGGAATATCAAGACTAAAACCGAGATCCATGGCTCCGGCTGCCCACCACATCCATCACGAATGGGAAGCCAACTGAGAGGATGCCTCAGGTTGGGTCATGGTAGTCACCGCCGCCGGTGGAAGCTTCAGGTTGGGGCATGGTTGTTCACGACGCCGCCTCAGACACTTCAAACTTGCAGCGTGGTGGTTGTCCGTGCAGGGCTCGTGGCCGCCATCTGCAGCTCGCTTGTGGATGAACTCCCGCTTATCGTCGTGCTGCTCTACGCCCTCGGCCCCCGCATTTGCGTGCCTGCAAGGAGGCCGCGAGGGGTAGTAGAGTGGGCAGCGCAGGGTATTGGGGAGGGCTTGTGATGCGAGGGGAATTGAGCTCAGGGATGTTGCAGAGGAAGACGAGGGCAAAATAGTCTCATGTAACGGCAGCAGTTAGGGATGAAAACGGAACGGAAACGGTCGGTAAATGGTCGTTCTATTTCCGTTTTCATATCTTTTACCGGTAACAGAAACGAAATCGGAAACCTCGGAAACGGATACGAAAACGAATAGTGATGAAAACGGATGCGGAACGGAACAGAACCGATACGGAAACGAAAGTGGAAAATTCTACAAGAACGTAGTACATGATCACAATATACATAACTGCAAAAATAATGTAACTCATTCTACCTCAAATGAGGATACAAGAACAATGTTATGTTCACCGGTATCACTAGAAAGTTTTTTCTCAAGTTTGTCAGTTGAAAGCTCATTATTTGTCCCCTAGATCAGACCATCATGTCCTCCTACATATCGTTATCATCGACATCCTCTCGCTCCTCCAACTATAAAGATGTAATCCCCTAAAATTTGCATATTATTGTTCAATGTTCATTTATGATTTTCTGAGATTTATCTTGGATTTTTTTGGAGTTTATAAATGCTATTTTTCTATTTTTCAGATTTATATAATTAATTTAATCATGAAAAATAAAGACAAAATTATGATAGAAATAATTTTTCTAGGTTCAAAAAATGTTCCAAAGTATTTTTGAGAATTTTTTCGGAATTTTAGAACTCTACTTGATATTTTCTATAAAGCTTTTTTTATTTCTGAAATTATTTTAATTCGAAAATAAATTCTCCATTCTACTTTTTGGGCCAAGTGGGCCAAGTTTTCGACGGAATTTTCGGTTTCACTTATATAGAATTTTCGATTCCGTTTCCGTTTCCGACGGAAATTGCTCTCCCGTTTTCGTTTCCGTACCGATATTTTCCGTTTCTGTTTTCAAAAAAGGCTTCCGTTTCCGTTTTTCTCTGGAACGGTCAGAAATTTCATTTCCGTTTTCATCCCTAGGCAGTAGGGCTAAAATTAAAACCAGATGGAGTGGTAAAAAAAGAGTTTTTTTCTGTTCTAGTATTGTTTGTGTTTTTTTTTGTAAATAGTCGTTGTTCCAATAAAATTATAGAAATTGCCTCTATAAAGTGAAAAACAACAGACTTAAAAGAGCTGGATTTTTTTAAATATTTTTTAGAGCTGGATTTTTTTCCCGCGATTTCCAGCGGTTTCAACCGCTTGATTCCCTTTTTTTGCGCTTTTTATCTTGGGTAAAATCAGCGGTAAGAAAAAAAATCTAGGATTCGAACGATGTCGAAAAATTTTGAAATTTTTTATGGAGGTTCTTTACACATCAATTATTTTCCCATAAACATTTCATATGATTATAAAATCTGAGGATTTTAAAAAAAATCAAATATTACAACTGTCCTGATAAAACGCTGACTAGTAAGTTTGAACCGAATGAAAAATTAAACAAACCATGTTAGAAAATTTTGAATTTTTTTGTCCACGGTTATGATGCATCACTAATGTTTCCAGAAACTTTTCAGGTGATGATCAAGATTTATGAATTTTTAAATTCAAACAGTGCTACTGTCTTGATAAAAGCCATACCGGCAAACTTCAACCAAATGAAAAATAGTACAAACCACTTTAGAAAATTTTGAATTTTTTTGGTGTTCCTGATGTATCATTAATGTTTTTATAAATTTTTTATGTGATGATCAAGCTTCAAGAAGTTACAAAAATTCTGACAACACCTGTCTAGGACTCCGATTGGGAAAACCGTGCAAAAAAAATTAACCACATCGATTCCGTTGGAAAGAAGTTAAAAAATATTTAGCTTCTGTTGACTACGAATTTTTTAGTGTAGCAGGTCTCTGCATATAATTTTTTTCGAAAATAGCTATGGTCGTGACGAAATTCCAGAAATTCAGTGGACTTAGTGCGCAATATTTTTTGAAGCAGTTGGGGCCGGCGGGATTCTTGTTTTGCGTAGTCGCGACGCACTGGTTTTCTTTTTACGCGGTGAAATTTGCCCTGGCTATCTGTTTGTCTTGAAAATAGTAAAATTATACGCAGATGCCTAATACACTAAAGAATTCACAGTCGACGAAAGCTAAATAATTTTAACTTCTTTTTAATGGAATCAATGTGGTTAAATTTTTTACACGGTTTTTCCAACCAGAGTCCTAGACCGGTGGTATCAGAATTTTTGTAACTTCTCGAAGCCTGATCATTATTTGAAAATTTTATAGAAACTTTAATGATACATTAGAAACACCCAAAAAAATTCAAAATTTTCTAAAGTGGTTTGTACCATTTTTCATTTGGTTGAAGTTTGCCGGTATGGCTTTTATCAGATCAGTAGCAATGTCTGAATTTTTAAAAATTCATCAAGCTTGATTATCATCTAAATATTTTATGGGAATATTAGTGATGCATCATAACCATAGAAAAAAATCTCAAAAGTTTCTAACATGGTTTGTTTCATTTTACATTCGGTTCAAACTTGTCGGTCAGTATTTTATTAGGACAGTTATAATGTTTAATTTTTTAAAAACTCCTTAAATTTTATAATTATCTGAAATTTCTACGGGAACATCATTGATGTGTTAGTAACCTCCACAAAACATTTTAAAATATTTTGATGTCGTTCGTGTCCTAGATTTATTTTGTTTCTTGCCGCTGATTATATCCGAGAAACAAAAGCGCAAAAAAATGGAATCGAGCGGTTCCCAACCCCTTGAAATCGCGAAATCCAGTGGTTGGGAACAGCTGGATATTTTCCATCGCCAGAAAATTATAAAAAAATATTTCTACCGACGGGAACCACTGAAAATTAAGAAAAAAAATTTCCACGAACTGGCACCGTTGGAAAATATTATAAAAAAATCCAGCTCTCTTAGTCCGCTGTTTTTCACTATATAGAGGCTATTTCTATAATTTTATTGAAACAACGGCTATTTATGAAAATAACACACAAATAGTGCTAGAACAGCAAAAAAAACTCAAAAAAAAGGTATTAAGTGTACCATCCATTCGATGGATATAACTAAAGTGATGATCTTTTTCTCTAACATAGAACCAATCTTTCCTATAAAAAAATATAATTAATTATTTACCATAAAGTTGATGTGCAATTGATGATTTGCCACGTCCTGTCTCACTTATATTTGGATCTTAGGACCATATGTCAGCGAGATAGGGCATGGTAAATATCAATTACACCAACTTAGGTGTGGCAAATAATCAATTGCTCCGAAAAAAAATAGCATCTATCATGTCAGGTTTAAAACTTACCTCCAGATACAATAGCATCTCTAATTCTTTCACTTTGGAAGTGAAACACGTCGAACAAGAGAAAATTTTGGAATTCATTGATGGCATATATCAGGTCGAAGAATTACCTGGAATATAATAGCATATCTATTCGTCTTCTAACTTAACTTGGTTCTAGGATACAACCTGGACCTGTATGCCTGAAATGCAACAACAGACATCACACAAACCCTCACAATACTCTTGGGTTTTTTTTTTTTGTGCAGAGATGTGACAGTTTGAGAAAGAAAGAAAGAAAATTAGAACAAGGACATGCTCATGAAATGGTGGAATTAATCGTGGAGCACTGGAAGAATTAATCTTGTTGATAATAGTCACATTTGAGAATATATATATAGTAATAACAGGATGTGCAGTGTGCGCTGTTGTGAATCAAGTTGTCGCCGCAATACCGACGTAGCAAAAATCAATCCATGGCAACAAGGGTGCCAGAAATACGATATCACAACAATAATCACCAGGCAATAGATGAACACCAATCTACATAGGGAGACAAAATTGAGAGAGAGAGAATAGTAGATGCAACTCTTTATTAAATTGATCAATTGCTCTCAAGGATACAATGCTTTATATAGGCAAATTGGAGGTGCTCTAGAGAAGGTTGAGGTAATGTCAAGTGAATAGGAGTACATTTGTTGAATTCTTGTTGGATACCCACACGTAGAGCCTGAACTCTTAACCAGGTTCACAAAACTGTTGAAAACCGCTCGAAAATCGCGGTTTTCGGTCGTATCGAGCTGGTTCGACATTCAAAATCGGTCGGTAAACCATTCTAATTAAAAAAATTCAAAAAAAATTATACGACGTAAAACCGGTCGATTTTCTGTCAAAATCGACCGATTTTAGTTCAAAATCGTGTGTCAACGACGCAGTGGTCGGCACCCACCAATTGGCCAGTCGATTTTCGTTCAAAACCGGCCATTTTTTTATTTTTTTAAAATTTTGAATTCTTAACCTTTGGTTTTTTGGTGATTTTCAATCAATTTTCGAGTCGATATTATTGATTTTTGAATTTTGATTTTCGAACAGTTTTTCCAAAGTCAATATTGTTAACCCTGCTCTTAACCCCTATCACTCTGCCTTTTTAGTGGTGCGGGTGCCACTCACAGAGTCACAGTGCCATTTGAGGTCAGGAGGTGGGAGTAATTATTGTTCGGAAACCACATGGCCCATTGAAAGTCCATACTGGTCCCTTAGCCTAAACCCTAGGTGAGCGCTATAAAAGGAGGAGGGGGTCCCCCTATGTACAAGCAATCATTAGCAATAAAGAATTCCGCAGTTGCTCTCCCTAAACACGTGTCTCTCTCTCTTTCTGTTCTCTAATTCAGATCTGTTCGGGAACCCCGGGCTATTCGATAGCGAGGTTCCTTAACACGTTATCAGCACGAAGCTCTACCGGAGTTCAGATTGAAAAGGTGAGAAAGGTAGGATTTTGGAGATTGAATCTAAACGCTTGTCGTTTTCTTCGCATGCATCTATCCTACGCATCTTGTACCGCTTTCGTCACTTGGCGACGCTCTGAGAATCGCTAAGATGCACGGTTCTCATGCGCACAAGAATCGCTACGATGCAAGGCTCTTGTACATTCAAGAAAGGAAAAACAACGACGCTGCAGCAGGCGCGCATGAAGCCGCCGGCCGTTGCCTCGGCAGGCGCGCATGGAGCCGTCGGCCACCGCCGACACGGCCGGCCGTCGCTGCGCCATGGCTCTCCACCGCCGAGCGCCACCCGAGGCAAGCCCGGCCGAAGTCGGTTCGCGCGCCGCGCCGCCGAGGCCGCGCCCCGCCGCGCCTTGCCCCAGCCTGTATCACCTTGACCCTCGTGCCCGCGCGCCTGATCGCATCGCCGCCGCCGCCGGCTCGCAGCCACCTCGGCGCTCCGACTTCGCCCACGTCGCCGCCGCCACGCACGCCGCTGCCGGCTTGCAACCGTCCGACCTCGGCGTTCGGCAAGCCGCGTTTTCCGGCTCCGGCCAGCCAGCGCGTCGCTCGCTGGCGACTGCGGCCGCCGCGCCCCTAGCCACGGACCGCCTCGGCTGCCCTGCTCCCGACGTCGCGCTTCGAAGCCGTCGTCGTTGCCGCCGTGCTCGTCGCCGCGAAGTGGCGTCGCGCGGACCACCATTGCTCGGCCGGCCGCTCCGCCGCAGCCGGCTCGGCCCGGCTCGCCGCGGCCGTGCCCGCTCCGTGCGAGCCGCCGCATCCGGTCTCGGTTGCGGCTCGTAGCCACGCCGCCGCCGCCCGAAGAAACGGCGGCCGCACCCACGGCGCCCGGCGGCGCTGCCAAGCCCAAACCGGCGGCACCCTCCAGCTGCCGGCAACAGCGGCGCACGCGCGCAGCACCAGCGGAAGATGTCCGGTGGCCTCGCCACGCCGCCTCTCCCCGCCGTCTCTTCATGCTGCGCCCTGAAGAAGCCGGCGGCGCCCGCCCGGCCGCTTCACGCCGGCGCCCAGCCTGCCGCCTCGGCGCGCCTCGTCGCCGTCGCCGCCTCTCCTCGCCGCATCATGCAGCGCCTCCGCCGCGTCCGTGCATGAAGCACCCGAGCGCCGCCTCCCCACCTCCGTGCCTCCATGCGCGAGGAATCGAATGGCGCCTCCGTGCGCGAGGATTGAATGGCGGCTAGGGTTTCCAACCCTAGCCGCCGTGACTTAGGAAGGCGTTGCGGGCTAAAGGCCCAAAGGCCAGGAGAAAAGGAAAAGCGGCCCGAAGGCCGCTCGGCTGAAAGGAAAAAAAAAGAAAAAGAAAAGAAAAGAAAGAGAAGAAGAAGAAAGAAAAGAAAAAGAAGAGAAGAGAAAAAAATGAAAAAAAAGCAGAAAATTTGAAAAATTGCCAGAAAATCAAGAAGATTTATTTGGCTCTGTTTTTAATTTTTCTAGCTTTATTTCTCTATTTTATGAATATTCTTTATGAATTTTGAATTCTTTGCTTTATTTTATATAATGCAATGTATAGCAATTTATTTTTCTGCACTTTATGTTTTTGCAACCATTTTCTATTAGATTACACGCAGTAATCTAGTGTTGAAATTTTGAAAACATGCATCATGAATCATGAATCGTGAGTTTGAAGAACTGGCCTCGCACGGTCAGAACTACCTCACTTGGGCATCGAACGTGAAGATAGTTCTTGGGGGCAAGAAGCTCCGTGCTGCGATTGGTCTAGGGTCCTCGCAGGACGCGAAACCTACCGTCGAGCAGAACGATCAAACCTTGCACTGCCGTTTGAATGCATGAATCGCATTTTCTTTTAGATTATGGTTGTTAGCATTTTCTTTTGAATAATGAATTGTAAGCTCTAGAAGAGCATACTTCTTTCATGAATAAATATGCAATTTATTCCTTATTCCAGTATTCTTCAAATTTGCAAGCAATATTTAGATTATTTTGCCTCTATCTGATTAGAATTATATTTCTTTTATCTAGAAATCGTGTAACGCCCAAATGGAAGAGATATGCATTGTTGATAGTGGCACAACAAATACCATCTTAAGAGAGTCTAAATATTTCCAGTCGATCACGAAGAACGCTGGAAAGATTACTACGATCGCAGGAAGTGACTCATATGTAATCGGCTCAGGAAGAGCTACAATTATATTGCCTATGGGTACAACTTTGGTAATTGAAGAAGCCCTTTTGTACCCTGAATCAACGCGCACTCTCTTAAGATTTAAAGACATCCGTGCCAATGGTTTTCACGTAGAAACCAATGAAGAAAATGGCAAAGAATATTTGTGCATTGTGAAGCACGAGGTATGTGGCAAAATGGTATTAGAAAAATGTCCCTCATATGAATCTGGGTTGTACTACACGAATATTCATGCACCCGAAGTGTATACTTCCTTGAAGACTGTTTTTAGAAGCTCTGAGTTACTTTTTTATGGCATGGCAGATTAGGTCATCCTGGTCTTAGAATGATGAGAAACATAGTGAACAACTCACAAGGTCATGACATTAACGTTAAAAATTTCCCGAATCATGAAGATTTTGTGTGCCCTGCATGTGCCACCGGGAAATTAATAACTAGACCCTCTGTCATGAAAGTGCAAAGTGAAATCCTGCATTCTGGAGCGCATTCGGGGATATTTGCGGTCGATTCAGCCCTGTCAAGGCCGTTTGATACTTTATAGTGCTCATCGATGCTTCCTCGAAATGGTCGCATGTATGCTTGTTGTCAATAAGAAACCATGCTTTTGCAAAGCTGATCTCGCAGATCATAAGAATTAAGAATGCTTTTCACGATCATCGCGTGAAGTCCATTAGAATGGACAATGCGGAGAGTTTACTTCAAAGGCATTTGATGATTATTGCACAACAACAGGATAGCGATTGAGCACTCTGACCGCACGTCCATACGCAGAATGGACTAGCGAAGCACTAATAAAGAGGATTAAGTTCATTGCGGACCGCTTTTGCGAGTTGTAACTTGCCCAACACTTGTTGGGGACACGCGATCTGCACGCAGCAGCTCTTATCAATTTTAGACCGTCGGCCTACAACATCCATTCTCCTATGCGGCTTGTGCACGGATCATCCCAAGATCTCCTATCTTAGAAAATTTGGGTGTATGGTATATGTACCTATACCACCCCTCGTGATCGCAATGGGCCCTCTCCGCAAGTCTGGGATATACGTTGGTTATGAGAGTGCATCCATAATCAGATATTTGGATCCCATGACTGGAGACTTGCATACAACCCGATTCGCTGATTACATTTTTGACGAGGATCGTTTCCCGTCATTAGGGGGAGGAAATCAACCCTTGGATGAAAAATACCGGGAAATCATATGGCATTCCACTGGGATCCCCGCACATGACCCCCGCACTAATGAAGCAAATCAAGAAGTCCAGAAGATAATTGATTTGCGGAATCTAGCAAATGAACTGCCTAATCATTTTTATGATCTGAAGGGCGTGGTTAAGTCGCATGTACCCGCAAGGAATGCACCAGAGAGGGTGGAAATACCAAAGAAAATAGAAGGTATCACTCAACCTGTTCGAGGCCTCAAAGAAAAGAACAGAAACTGGCTCCTCAAACCGGAGGCGTCTGGAAAAGCTGGCGAGAGGACTTACCACAACCAATCACGAAAATGCCCCAAGGAAAGAAGGAAGCCGGTTGAGACACAGCCTTGGAAAGAAGCCAACGGAAAAGGCAATTCCAAACTTGAATCTTCCATTGCGAGAAGCACGGAAATAATGTGTGCGCACACATAGGCGATGAAAGCTAAAGGAACTTGCTCTGCGATAGGGAATAGCGATGAGAGCAAGTAGAAGTGCATAAAGCACCCCATGAAGAAATGGCCATAAACTTTGTAATAACAGGAGAATCCTGAATAGAGCAACGACCAACGTTGATGCATACTTCAAAAGAAGATTGCCTCGATCATTGATCATGATCCCGAGCACGCATCTCTAGCGAGTGCAAGAAAAGGCTAGATTGGGAAGAATGGAAAAAGGCAATCAACTGCAGAGTTAGTCTCTCCGAACAATAGAGAGGTGTTTGGACCGTATGCACGCACACCTCCCCATATAAACCCGTAGGTCACAAATGGGTCTTTGTTCGGAAGAGAAATGAAAACAACGGTTGTAAGGTACAAGGCAAGGCTCGTAGCTCAAGGTTTCACTCAACGTCCGGAGTTGATTATGAAGAAACCTATTCTCCGGTCATGGGAGGAATTACCTTTAGATATTTGATCTCAATGGCGATCAACTTGAAGTTGAGAATGAAGCTAATGGATGTTGTCACAACATATTTGTATGAAAACTTGGATTCGGAGATATACATGAAAGTACCTAAGGAATTCCTATCCCAACCAAGGCAGAGCAAATAGAAACACATGCAGGTGAAATTGGGAAATCACCGTATGGGTGAAGCGATCAGGAAGAATGTGGTACAATCGCTTGAGTGACTTTCTCTGCAAGAAAGGCTACACAAACAGCGAAGATTGTCCATGTGTGTTTATACAGCGATCCCCGAATGGATTCTGTATAATCTCCATCTATGTAGATGACTTAAACATCATTGGGACGGATGAGGAAATTGAAGAAGCATGCTCATAAAGTCTGAGTTTGAAATGAAAGATTTGGGTAAACCCAAGTTTTGTTTAGGCTTGCAGCTTGAGCATGTCCAAGGAGGAATCTTGGTACACCAATCAACCTACACATAGAAAGTGTTGGAAAGGTTTGGATTTGAAAAAGTATATCCTGCGAAGACTCTAATGGTCGGAAGGTCATTCCAAACAGACCTAGACCCATACAGACCTAGAGAAGAGGGGGAGGAAGTCCTGGGAGCAGAATTCCCATATCTGAGTGCAGTTGGAGTGCTCATGTACCTTGCGAATAGCACCAGGCCGGACATTGCGTTCGCTGTGAATTTGCTAGCCCGGTACAGTGCAGAACCCACCAAATGGCATTAGAAAGGGATCAAGGACATCTTCCGCTACCTCCAAGGAAGCAAAGACCTCTGTCTGTTTTTCAGAAGAAATAATGAATTGAATTTGGTTGGCTACGCCGATGCCGGGTACTTATCAGACCCGCATACTGGCAAGTCCCAAACTGGCTATGTTTTCCTATGTGGAGGAACAGCAATTTCTTGGAAGTCGTCTAAGCAGACTCTTGTCTCGACGTCGACAAACCACTCGGAAATCATTGCTTTGTATGAAGCATCTCGTGAATGTTCATGGCTCCGAAGAATGGTTCACCACATCCAGAAGTCATGTGGCTTGAACATTGAGCAAATTCCCACAATCATTTATGAAGATAATACAGCTTGTGTTGCCCAAGCACAGATGGGTTATATGAAGAGCAATCTCACGAAGCATATCAACCCCAAGTTCTTCTATGCTCATGAATTGCATAAGATGAACGAGATCAAGATATTGCATACTAAGTCATGTGAAAATCTTGCAGATTTGTTCACTAAATCACTCCCAGCTTCTACCTTTGAAAGGTGCGTGAAAGGAATTGGGATGATGAGACTTAGAAAGTCTGATTTGGGGAGATATTTCACATACTCCCACATGAATCTCGAAGATGAATTATGAATACCCAACATGAATCTCGAAGATTAGTAATGGAAGTTGGGAGAATTGTACTCTTTTTCCTTAGCAAGTTTTTCATGAAGTTTTCTTGCATAAGGTTTTAACGAGGCAATTCGTGCAACATAGTAAACGTATGCTATGTACTCTTTCTCCAAGTATTTTTCCCACTGGGTTTTTCTGGAGTTTTAATGAGGCATATGCATCTCGCGGCAAAGGGCCCAAGGGGGAGTGTTGGGAAACCACATGGCCCATTGAAAGCCCATGCTGGTCCCTTAGCCTAAACCCTAGGTGAGCGCTATAAAAGGAGGAGGGGGGTCCCCCCCTATGTACAAGCAATCATTAGCAATAAAGAATTCCGCAGTTGCTCTCCCTAAACACATGTCTCTCTCTCTTTCTGTTCTCCAATTCAGATCTGTTCGGGAACCTCGGGCTATTCGATAGCGAGGTTCCTTAACAATTATATATGTATTCGTCATTTCTTCTAGGTGGGTTTATTTGTAACTCCTTGTTCCCCAAGTCTAGTTAACTAACTTAAACCAGCTAACATAAACCGTTGTGACTACTGAGCCTAATCTTAACCATGATTAGATAGACTTGTCTACGAGTCTTTTTTTTCTACCACGTTTTCTTTCTTCATATACGCAGTCCCTAGAACAAGTGTGTTGAGTCACGTGTTATGAAGAAGCAAAACATGAGATGAGTGTTGCTTCAACAGCCAACGGAGCTGATCCCACACAACAAACTAGGCCTTTCCACCCCGTGCTGCACTGCTGTGTACCTGGGCTTAATACATACATGTTTTCAGTTCCGTTAGCATCTCCTAATCAAGGTCTTATTTAGCAAAGCTCTAGATTTTAGCTTCACTTCAGATCTAAAACTTGTAGGTTAAAATAAAGTGAATTAAGTTTATATTTTTAATTTAAATTGTAAACAATATGACCCACCTAAACACTCTTAATATACCCACAGCTCCAACTCTACGGATCTGATGAAGCTAGGAATACCCAGCTCCACCACATCTACGAATCTGATGGAGCTGGAGCTGTGCCAAACACAGCCTAAATTCGGGCTAATGTGTCCCTGCACAACCGTTCTTGGCACCTTAAGAAAATTATTGCTCAAGTTAATTCCTGTCGACAACTTTGCTATAATTCCATTACACACATGTAACACTAGTGATATTCAATAATTACAATTAGTTATGCATAGGGGCGGAGAAAGGCCTAGACCATAAAGCCCATGGTATTCCCCTTGAGAAATTAGAAAATATTCAGAGGCGTAGAGGGACTAGCTAGGATCACTAATACAGAAAAGCATATATTAGACGGCTTTTCACATACGGTTCTCAAAAACTGTATGTGATAAGGAGTCATCGGTTTTTTACAAAAACAGTCAGTGATGAGTTCCATTCTCATCATAGACGATTTTTAGCTAAAACTTTCTGTGGTGTGTCTCACATCACAGACGGTTTTAGCCAAAAATCGTCCGTGATAAGGGTGGGACCATCACAGACGGTTGTTGGATAAAATCGTCTGTAATGAGAACATCACAAACGGTTTTAGACAAAAAAACCGTCTACGATGAGGGGGGACATCACAGATGGTTTTTAGCTAAAACTGTCTGTGATGACCATTTTAGGAAATAAGTACAGAGAGCCCCAACCTCCTGAGTTATTTTTTGAGGTGGCTGCGATTGAGGGGCGATCTATGGGAAAGATACCTTGCATTTGGTGGTGTGATTGTAGATCCTTCAGTTCTTAGTCATCTAAAGTTAGTAATTGGTTCAAATCCTAGTAGTGTTGAATAACCTCCTTTTTAGTTTCTTGGATCGATGTAGATAATAGAGCAATTGGTCTCATATTGCATTGACTTTATCTCTGATGGCTCTAAGTTTATGATTCGAGCTTGTTCCTCTGATGTTCCAGCAAAGAATGTTAAAGTTCCTGGTGTGGTCCATCTAAAAAGAAATACTAGAAAGGAAAGGCACTTGGGCAGCCAGGCCACGATGCTTGAGAGAGAAACCTACGCGAGACAGGCACGATATAGCAGATACATGGCAATCAGAAGGCGAAGTCTTGCAGTTAAGAACATAAGAGTATCAAACCACCAACATATCATGGGACAGTTTGAGCACAAAACAGGACATGACAAGAAGCAAAAACAAAGGCCCCTCCAGTTATATCACCACCGAGGACCCCTGTGAGTCCGAGTTATGGTGTGAGTTGTCATTGTCATCATTTAAGTTCTTTAAGGAGCTTTTCCTTGGAAACTTCGGGTGCAAGAACCACACAGAGATTCACTGCCCATTGCTACATGACGGAGATTGGAGTCCCTGGACGAAAACCATGGACAAAAATTTACAAGTCTTCCACGAGTACGTGGAGAAAGCAATGCTGGCTCATTCGGACAAAAAATTTATACTCTTACCCCACAATCCGGGGTAAGTGCTTCGTCCAATTGTTATACTTGTTGATTTGTACTATATAACGCACCTTGAAGTAAGGTTCAATGACCATGGTGACATACCTACGTAGGTTTCACTGGGTTCTACTCGCAATTATACCAAGATAGAACTGGGTTATTTACTTTGATTCCAAAAAGAGCAGCACCCACAACTTGACGCCTATCAAAGGTTTACTCGACGCGTCATTCGCTGTCTACAAAGCTTGTGGAGGGCAACACAGGAAGGGCCCAGTGACTTTGAAGCATACTCCTAACTTTTCGGTGTCCGGTATTACGCAATAATCATTCACACTGCATAATAATACCTTTGGAACTAATTAACCTATTATATTTTGGCAGTGCTGCCATCAGCCAAAGGGCACTGACCTATGTGGATTCTACGTTTGCCACAACATGGCACTCATCGTTGGTTCACAGAATACCAATGTCATAGAGGTTTGTTAATCTTGCAACATTTATCTCCACCTATCAATTTATATACATGCAAGACTTTACTCTTCCCATCGACAGGCTTGGCAATACGTTGAATTTGTGTTGAAACAGGATGACCTACTAAGTATTCGAGGACATCTCTGTGCCTTCTTGATGCGTGAGGTCTTAAATCCAAAGGGCGAATGCCCCTTAGGCTTCAACTGATAAGTTGTGAATTTGTTACTTACCATTTCGATTAATTTGTGAACCTTGTGCTGCGAATTTGTCATTTATAGCTCTGAATTCAATTTGTTTTTGTATATGTGAATTGATTTCTGAAATGAATGCGTTGTACATTGTAATGTGCGATCAGAGTTGATTTCTAAAATGGATGTGTTGTATGTTCGTATGTGATCCGACTCATTTATGAAATGTATGTCATAATAATACTGGTGATACTCTGTATTTTCTTTTCTTTCAGAGGGCATGACTAGCATTTTCTAAGGCTAGCCAATAAATCAAAAATTAGTAAAAATAGAAAAATCAACATCCCAGATGGTTCTAAAGAAGAACCGTCTGTGAAGAGCTCCACATCACAGATGATTCCAAATTAAAACCGTTTGTGATGTTAGGCTTTTTACAGACGGTTCTTCTTTAGAACCGTCTGGGATGATTGCATCATCACAGACGGTTCCAATTTATAACCGTCTATGATGAGTTTTTTACTGACGGTTGGAAAACCATCTGTGATGACCTATTGTCATCTTTGACAATTCGATACAGACGGTTCACAAAACCGTCTATTGTATGGTTTGTGAATCGTCTGTAATGTGGGTACATGTAGTAGTGGATGAGCCAACCCACCTCTTACACATGTAACTTTCCTTGTGGAGTCAAATATTACCACAATTAGTTCCAAGTAACATCAAGTAACAACAATAAATAATTAACTAGTAAATAAACGTAGAAAGCCACGTCAAATTTTAACACCATTTACATCATGCACTAAGATCCTCTTTGATTCAAAGGAATTTCAAAGAAAAATAGAGAAATTCAATCCAAAGAAAAAAAATTCCTAATAAAGATGATTGGTTTGTAAGGTTGCTTCAAAGGAATTTCATAGAATAGGAGATTTTTCTCTAAATTTTGGAGGAATTCTCACAAGAGGTCTAACTTCATGTTAGCAATTTCTTTGAGAGTTCGAATGCACCTTGCCTCTTTCTCTCTCTAATCAATTAGCGTTTAATCTCAAAATTCCTGTTTTTTTCCTCTGTGAGGCATCCAAACACACATTTGAGAGTGGCGGGGAGATTGCCTATGGCATCATGGTCTGGGCCGGTGAGGCTAAGGATGAGGAGAGCGCCATCGTGCCAGCAAAGTTGCCTATGGCGACATGGTCCATGCCAGCGAAGCCGAGAATGAGGAGAGCTCCATCACGCCGGCGAGGTCGAGGCCTAGGTGGGATGCTGTCCGTTAGGGTGTGGACGAGGGGACAACAGGGAGGACGAGGGAAGCCAGAGTGCAGGGAGGAGTGGACAGTGGGGAGGAGGAGGAGGGTGGATAGAGGAGTTGAGGGGGGAGTTGGGGATGGCAGGGAGGAGGAGGGAGCCAGGGACGAGAAGGAGGAGGTGAGAGCAGGGGGCAGGATGATGGGGAGGAGGATGGGAGCACAAAGAAGGGTGGCGAGTTGCGGTGGGGAGGATCCCTTTTATGCTTTTTCATGTTTTCTACTTGTATCATGACACACTTGGTAGAAGCGTGAGATCAGAGGCCTCATAGCCGGTGCAACAAGGGAAGACAAGCATGACATCCCACTTGCAGAAAAAGCTAAAGAGCAAGTCTAGTTTTTCATCCTCTCAAGAGCCCCCAAGTGGAATTCTGTCTCAAAGCTAAACCACTACGTAGAGCATGATTTTGCAAACACCGATCTTGATATTACTTGCAAAGGTAAGGTAGACTTGCTCAAGTGATGGAAGATCAATAAGCGGATATTTTGCTATGCTATGCTATTTTGCACAAGATGTTCTAATGGTTTTGGTGTCCACCGTCTCTTCGAAAGTGACATTCAGTTTAGTAAGGAGAATAATTGAAGAAAGAAGGTCGTCCCTCACGCCCAAGATGGTGGAGGCAATCACCTACGAGAAGGACTGAGAATTAGCAAAAGAGCAACAACAGCATCAACCAGAGGATCCTAAGATCATGCAGGCGTATGCTAACATGGAACACATGAACGATCTAGACATTGGGGAGTAGTTAGTATGCATGCATGTTGTTATTATACTCTTTTCCTTATCAGGGAAACCTCACTCTGAGGCATATGATTTTTAACAAGTCAGTAACTTTGTATGTGTACCCAATGAATAAATAAAATTTAGTTCTTTTTCTCCAAATAATTATGTGTATCGGATCCTCGCCAGCGGTTGACGCTCGCTCCTCGTCCTTGGTACTGTCCACGGCGAAGGACCGACAGTAGCGGTGTCCACGATTCCACATGTCTAATAGGACAAGACTTAGACCAGTATGGCATAGGGACACAGCAAGCCTTGGGCCGTGTCTAGGCCTCGCCAGAGGTGAGATAGGCTGGCACGCCCATGCATCGGAGGCAAGGCATGCCACAGCTCGAAGCCTGTTGGGCCCATGCCAGCCCAACTCCCACCTGTACTCAACATTTTCACAGCAAGTTTATACATTTTTGTTGCCAAATAACTCATAAAATCCTGAAATTAATTCTTTTCATACAGTATATAATCTCTCTCCTAGTTTTTATTCATTGGGAGCAAAGAGGACTGTGCGTACGTGGATATATATCGTGAGATCTGTACAAACGTGAGACCATCTGTAAGAAATCTGACTACGAATCTACGATGCCTGCCTCTCGGATCGGAGCAAGTACTCACGGCGTATCATCAAGTGCCATACGTGGTTTACCTTGGAAAATTGCAAAAGCTTGCAATTACAAGTTGATGTAGATATGGAAAAAATGCAACACGCATTCCGCAGAGTTGCTAAACTATACCTAGAAAGTTCTAATCGAGCTAGCTGTGTCTTGACAGCGGCAGAGTGAATTGCAAAGGAACGTTGAAGAATACATGTTCTGCAAGTCTGCAACTTCTGTTAGCTATAAAAGGAAGAAAAATTAGTTAAACTAAATTCTCTAAACCAAAGCAACTTGTGTGCAGTGCACACCATATCTCCCTGCCGTTGTATCTTCTGAAGACTCGGTGTTCTCCAATACTAGATGGCTAGCTTAATTATCTCACCTACTGTACCAAAGTACTCATCTTTTCTAGAACCTGTTGCATGCATGTGCATCTTAAAGGATATAAACCTACAAAAAGTGTCCCTTCTTGCTAAACGTTGAAACTTAAGCCAATGAGCAAAAACTTTGTACCTCAAATAATCAAATATCGCCAATGCTTAACAATCATTCATAAATCAAATCCTCCAAGCCATCTTTACCTATAAATACCCTGTACAAGTACAACACAAAGGCAATCGCACCAGTTTCATCACCCGACAGGATCAGCTAATTGATCATCAGTAGATTCAGTACGCCTCTCAGCTCTCACTGTTTTCACAGGACCAACCATGGGAAAGAGCGCGAGCTTTGCACGGGCCGCCCTCGGCGTATTTCTGCTGCTGCTCGCGCTCCGGCAGCTCGAGGCCGACATGTCGTGCTCCGACGTGCTCTCCGACGTGTCGCCGTGCCTCGGTTTCCTGCAGGGCGACGAGGACCACCCCTCCGGGGAATGCTGCGACGGCGTGTCCAGCCTCGTGGCTGCCGCGGACACCACGGCCGACCGGCAGGCGGCGTGTGAGTGCCTCAAGTCGGCCGCCGGCCAGGTCAGCGCCGACGCCTCCGCTGCGCAGGCCTTGCCGGCCGACTGCGGCGTCTCGCTGCCGTACACTATCTCCCCCGAGGTCAACTGCTCCCAGTGAGTACACGTCTACAGTAGTGACAAGCATAGTTACAGGATACGCAGTTCATCCAAGTAACGGTACGAGATTTAGGTTCACGGTTTTATGACTTTTTCTTTCAATTTATACTGCGAACACGAATCCCGTACTTTAAACCAGTTAGAGTTCAACGAATCTGGTTCACGATTCGTGAGGGTCTATAGCAAATCCAGTAACTACGGTGACAAGTGCACACCATATATGTGTAATAGGAAAAACATTTTTTTCAAAAAGAAGATATCCTTAGCGCTGTTTTATGTTCTTATAAAAAATATCATACACATTGATCCACTGTCTGTCATTACTCATTTGGTCTTTGACATAGTTCCAAGTGATTAGTTTTTGCATCAAAGGCTCATCTAACATAGTAGCCTCAATTCATCAAAGATCTGCATCCTACTGACTTCTATAAGTAAAAAGCATATACTCCGTCCTTTTGTTTTTTACTTATGTTTTGGATTTTTCACGGTCTTTGAGATACGACTTAACTTCACATTGAAATGTACTAGTAAAATTATAATATTATGAAAGTATTTTTAAACAATAAATATAATGATATAATTCTCTTATAAACAATCTAGATAGTTTTAAACCTATTCGCGGAAAGTTAGATGGCGCAGATTTTTAAACAATAAATCTAATGGTCGTCAAGTAAAAAATAATGGAGGGTGTACTCCATAAAGCTGGACTGTCCTTTTGTCTAAAATAGTGGAAACTCTGGTTTTTTTTCTAACTAGAGGCAGTAATTTACCTGTTTACCGGACGCAGATAAACAAAAAACTCTTGGTATCCCACCATAGAAATTTATACACCACTCTTCACTTCCTTGAGGCTGAACAGTGATCCATATTGAAAACATAGTAAGACCACAGAAAAATTGTCATCATATGATCTCCTTGCATTCAGACTTCATTCAGAGTTCTGGAGGGAAGGTATCCGTCCATTGCAGTTTTTAATTCACTTGTATGCTCTGAGTCTGAAAGTTTGCAATAGCTGTTTCGTCTAATCTAGGGTGAGAACCTACCACAAAAGATAGACAAAAGAGTCCAAGTCTGCTTGTCATGGCTCCGGAGTTTCTATTACTTTTACTGTCTTCGGCTTTAACCTGTCCTGGTACGGATTGCATGTTCCACTGAAGCGCTACCTTTGGAGTTTTCAATTAACCAATCCATACGTTGCAGAGGGATGCAAGTGCAACTAAATATTCTTCGTTGCACGGGTCTCAAACATCAACGCAATCGTCCCCAAAAGATTATTCAACGAGAAACACATTCATAAGCTGTGTCCTGCGTGTGTGTCATTTTCGTCAGAAAAGTGGCGTCATATGGACCGTGTGAGCTTTGATCGACCAAAAACGAATCTTGATAAAATATTAGCCTTCTTTTGTGAGTTGAAGCTGGTCAGCTAAATAAAAGTTAAGAGAGAACGACCAGGAAGGTAAATAGCACGGCCTCAAATATGATGAACAATACAACCGTATTGGCGATTGGGAATTCAGGAAGCATGCCGTGCAAATCAAACATTTTCAGACGGGCTAACACTTCTTTTTCCCATTGATTGGGCAGGATTGATTGAAAGAACCCATCAAGTTCAGACTTCCAGTGACAGATGACGCTGAGCGATCCACGCTACAGATCCGGAATAAATGATTTGCTGATGTGACTAGCCTGCTTTCCTTCGACCGTTCAACGTGTGTGTGAGCCATTGTTGCGCTCTACTTTGAGCCAATCTCCATCTGTACTAGTGTGTGCAGTGTGCTAATAGTCCAAACCTTTATGAACACACAGCACTGTGCCTTTCTACCATAAATCAAGACGTTCATAGCATAATTGATGGCAACAGAATATTCACAAGGCAAAAGAAAATGGTGAATCAAGAAACCGTGGCATCTTTTGCATAAATCCCAAGCTGCATGAGCTATCGTTGAGCTGATGCAAGTGCAACCCACAGGTAAAATAATTTGACTGTGAAATCCCAATTATAACTAATAAAGCAAAAAAAACTTTGAAAATCCAGCTTTAAAATCTACCCAACAAATTCACAGGCTGACACGACAATACGGCATAAAGAAAATAATGAGTAAACCAGCAAGAATGTTGCCACCAACCTCGTCTCATGCCGGCGCCGTGGACACCGGCACGATCTTTCCCTGCTCGACGTTGTCCGCGGCAGCGTCGCCCGCTCCTGTCGTGCCCTCTCCGGAGTGCGCGACGTCGTACGTGGCGTGCACGCCGAAGAGCACGTAGTAGACGATCATGGCCGCCGTGCAGATGCCGAAGCGCAGATAGGCCATGGACCCGAGCGAGCCCATCAGGAAGAGGTTGGTGGCGACTGACATGGCTGGCAGCCACGGCATCAGCGGCACGCCGTACACCTTGGGCGCCCGCTGCTGCTTCGCGCACAGAGCCAGCCCCGCCGTGCCGGCCGCCCAGCCGGCGCCAAACGCGGCGTACCCGGGCCACCGCCCGGCGTAGCGCGAGTTGTAGTACGCCGAGAGGCCGATGGACGACAGGACGATCAGCGCCAGGAAAGCGAGGAAGGTGCGCATGTGAGACGCCGGCGTCCTCCCCGCGACGTAGTAGCGGCGGACGAGGAGAGCGACGGCGACGAGCGCGAAGATGAAGAGCGTGCTGATGGAGGAGACGGAGGCGAGCACGTCGAGGCTGGAGAAGAGCGCGACGCAGGCGGCGCCAAGCGTTACGGCGATGGTGGCGTAGACGGGCGTGCTTGTCCTTGGGTGCACGAGCGCGAAGTAGGGCGGGATCATGTGCGTGCGCGCGATCTGCGTGGTGTAGCGCGCCTGGCCGAGCGCGCCGACGAGGAGGCCGCTCGTCATGCCCTTGAGCGCGCCGAGCGCCACGATGTAGCGCGCCCACTTCATGCCGGCCGCCGCGAATGCCACCGAGAAGGCGGCGTTCGCGTCGATCTCGCTGTACCGCTGCATGCCAACCAGCGCCAGCGACATTGCGCAGTACACCAGGGTGATGGCCGACATCGACGAGATGAGGCCGAGCGGCACGTCGCGGCCGGGGTTCTTGGTCTCCTCCGCCATCGTGGCAACCATGTCGAATCCCGTGTACGACCAGTACACCACGGCGGCCGCGCGGAACACGCCGGCGGCCCCGAAGGGGAAGAAGGACGGCGCAAGGTTGCCGGCGTCGAAGTGGGAGAACCCCACGGCCATGACGAAGGCGATGATGGCGATCCCGACCACGGATGCTAGCGAGTTGAGGGTGGACGTGAGGCGCGCGCCGGACATGGCCACCGCAGAGGTTGTGCACAGGACGACGACGGCGATGGGGTCCAGCAGGTTGAACCCCTCAGCAAGCGCGGGCACGTGGATCCGGAGCGCGTCGCTGTCACGGCCGATGAGCGCGGCGAAGTACGACGTCCACGACCGCCCGAGACCGGCCGCCCCGACGACGGCCTCCAGCAGTATGTTCCCGGCGGCGAGGAAGGCCGCCATGTCGCCGAGCTCGACGCGGAGGTACGAGAACGACCCGCCGGCCGAAGGGATCTCCGTGGCGAGCTCGGCGTAGCAGAAGGACGAGAGCAGGGCCGAGAACCCGGCCGTGGCGTAGGCGAGCGGGATGGCGGGGCCGGCGTCGAAGCGCGCCTCCTGACCGGTGAGCACGAAGACGCCGGAGCCCACGACGGAGCCGAAGCCGAGGAAGGCGAGGTCCACCCAGGACAGGCAGCGCCGCAGCGGGTTCTCGCTCTCGGCGAGCAGCGTCCCGGCCTCGACGGCCTCCGACGACCGGCTCGCCACGCGGTCCCGGAGCCGCGGCACGGTGGCCGCGAGCGCGCCGAGGTACGCGCCCCAGCTCCGGAAGGAGGGCTCCGGGAAGAAGTCCGCCTTGCTCCACCGCCAGTACCTCCGCCCCTGCTCTCCCGCCGCCATCGCGCGAAATGGATCGATGGATGGGCAATTCACAATCGCGAGTTATCTAAGCGCCCCAAAAGCCATTTTTGCTTATCGAAGAAGTGTGTGTTTGAGTGAGTCTGCTGCAGTTGGGCGTGCTGCGAGAGATTGAGATTTGAGAGGACATAGGGAGATAAGTTAGGCGCAGATGGCAAGTTCTTGCCGTGCCCGTGCGTATTATTTATCTGTAACGCGGAAGGGATAGCCGCAACTGACACGAGTGGATTCAGAGAGAAACGCGTCTGAAGGCCCCTAAAGCGTGCAGTTTTGTTAGCTGGTGTGGAGGGATCCCACAGGCAGACGCAGGAAGAAGGCTCGCGTCGCGCGGCGCGGTTGTTGCCCATTGGCCATCGCGGAGTTTGTTTCTCCGCTGGGAGGCTGGGACTTCCACTTTGCGTCACCGTGGTTTTGTCAGTGGGGAACTATAATAACACCAGCGAAGCGAGCGCGATCCCACCGCCCATGAGACGATCGGACGGCGGACACTGGAAGAACCAACAATCTAACGGTCCATACAAAACTGATTACGTGTCCACCTTGGTCTCGCTCCCTTTCTGCCTCCTTTTTATCAGGGCAGATGAGTTTGACATTTCAGGATATATGTGAACCCTCCTAATACTAGTATAGTGTCAGTGCTAACGCTACGACGGCAGTACATCTGCTTATCAATTAAATAAAAGATAAGTATGAATATAACACTTAATAATAAATAATCTTGTGATCACATTGTACGTATTACATATTTGGAAGGAGAGCGAATCAAACAAGGAAATAAACAGGGAGGATCTACATGCAAGGAAACCAGACTTGAATTGCCAAAACTGTATGTACTACATATTTGGAAAGAGAGCGAATCAAACAAGGAAATAAATAAGGAGGATCCGCATGCCCGAAGGTGTTACCCTTGATCTCCTCCCGTCTGCGCTCGCCGACATCACCTCACCAAGCCGCGGCGTCGGCGACCTCCGCCTCCTCCGCTCTGCGCGAAGTGCGCGTCCATCTCCGACAAAGCCAATCGCGGCGCAAGCTCTGGTGTAGTCGGCGCCAAAGTAGTCGAACGCCAAGCAGGCGTGCAGATGTCATCTGGAAAGCTGGACCAATAATGGCTTCCCTAATTGTCATCCAAATATGAATGCTAACATATAGCACCATTTGTGCGTCCTGATTGAGGCTAATTATTATCAGAATATCTGTTACTTTCCATAGTGTATTTAGGAATAAGTCCTTAAATGAACACATTCCTTATATAATATTTTTCACTAAATAATATTATCAAATGGGTTTAGATTTACAACATAAATTCTATATATATAGTTCAATTGAAATATATATGTGCGGGCTCTCCTGTTGTGGGCCACATGAATGAATGAGTTAGACACATTAAACAACGGCCATCGGATGTGGGTGAGTAAAACTGAGGAAAGATCTGAACGTTCATTTTGATGAATGCAAGTTTCTGGGGACGTTTTGCTGGGTGCACGAACATTGGGCCATCTCTAATGAGGTGCATTATTTAGGGTGGACGTAAGAAAAATTGCTTAGGTGCATTATAAAGGGGTATAGATAATCAAATATATTCAGGATTTGCCTCTCTTTTCTTTTGTCATTTAAGTATTTTCCGAGGGACAAGTTGGCCATTTCGCCGTCCTTCTCTTCTCCTTCCTCTCCCCTCTCCCTTTCACCCACCTCATCAACGATGATGGCACACCTACCTATTATTAGGGCCTGCTTGGAAGGCTGGTTTTAAGCCCAAAACCAGTGTAAAATACCGGTTATGTCATCTTCAAGATTGATGAGAAGGGAAGGGAGGTTGTTGTGGAGAAGACAGGTGCCATGATTAAGAGCTTCGATGATTTCATGGACACTCTTCCCCTAACAATTTCAGGTCGCCTTCAGTTTCCCATATCCGTTCTAAGATGTTGTATGCTACCTCCAAGGATCGGTTCAGGCGTGAGCTGGACGGCATACACTATGAGATCCAAGCAACTGACCCGTTGGAGCTGGACATAGAAGTCCTCAGAGACCGTACTCATTAAGTTAAGGTCCAGGCTTCTGCTAGCGTAGCCAATGGAACTTATCAGCTACTTTTGAGCGTATGATTGGCGAAAAGCATCTTGTAATATCAGGCATGGCATGTGAAAATTTGCTGCGTGGAAAACTAGCATATATAGAAGCTAGAGTGCTAGATAAGCGCCATTGCAATTTTCTCGACTGTTGGTGACTCTGTGCTGATGTTCTTCAGCTCTATTACTACTATTACGGCTTCTATGCCATGTAATGTAATGGCCATCTTTGTCGTTCTTCTGGCGTGTTGGTAATGATTAAATTTCGATAGTATTTGAGATTTGCAATCAAGCAGAAAGGTGGGCGAGAAACTTGAATGTGCGTTGTGCTTGAGTTGATGTTCTATACAATATTTATAAGGGGAATACCCAAATGGAATATGGAAGTTTTTACAAGGGAAAATAAATCCAGGTGTAATCAAATGGTTTTTTTTGTGCCCACAAATATACAAGTGTAAAATATTACAAATGTAAAAAATTTCAGAACTCCCTTAAGCTCGTCGCAGTGTGGTTCTTCACGACAGAGACACAGAAGCCATCTGCGCCGAGCGTGGTCTCAACAAAGCACTTGTGTTTGTTTGTGGTGTGATGACATGGATCTTCCAAGGTGACTAGTATAGTGCCATGTCTTCCGGTTTCCTTTTCCCAGCACGCAATATATGGTCTTTTCCTTTTCTAGAACATTTGTTTCCTTTTCCTTAATTTCAGGATATTTGTTTCCTTTTCCTTGAGATGATCTTTGGAGGTGGGGAGATCTTTGTGGGCCACAGGGATGAGTTAGACACATTAAATAATGGCCATCGGATGTGGGTGAGTAAAGCTGAGGAAAGATCTGAGAGGTTAATTTTGATGGAGGCAAGTTTCTGGAGACGTTCCGTTGGGTGCATGAAGGTTGGGCCATCTCTAGTGGGGTGCATTATTTGGGGTGGACATAGAAAAGAATGCTTAGGTGCATTATAAAGGGGTATAGATATGGGTTTAGCATGCGGCGCCCAACCCAAAGGCAAGGAGAAAAGTAGAGGAAGGGGAAGAAGAATTTGAGGAAGGAGAGGAGCACTAAAAAATGTCAAAATAATATGAAAAGTGACAAATCCTGAATTGTTTGATCTAAAGGGTGGCAGATAATTGATTACATTGGGAGCGATGACATCCTAAAATACTAAACTAAGGAGTGACATATTATTAATTCCCCTTTGTTTGTCGAAACCAGAAATGCTCTTCTGCGGCAGGGGAAATGCAAAACCTTAGGTGTTTTCAAAACAAAGATTGAGAGAGAAAAATAGAAAAAAAACCCCAAAAGGAATTAGTTCCATAATCTTTCTCGGCTCAGAGGCCATCATAGTCCACAATAAATTAACCCACACAACTCTATTTCTCTACTATTTTTAATTAGGAGTTGGTGATGGTCTGTTCTCCTCCAGAGCACCTGATCTGTTGGATCTAGCACGAGCGACTAAGATGGAAGGAGATTGTTACATAGTTTGCAGTTTATCTGGTCAACAAATTTTCAAATTTTTGAATCGGTTTAGTTTAGAATGTTAACCGCATCGATCTCAACTTGACGTTAGAAAAGAAACTAACAGAATCAATTAGGATGTATGAATGTTTTACCTTGTCGAACTGCTTGAGTTGCTGGAGCTCATCCTCGCTCTTATTCTTGAGCTTGGCGCGATACTGGCAGAAGCTCTGAAACTGATACACGAACTCGTCGATCATTCCCAGAGCCACTGGTTGGGAAGCTGCATATTGACGACGCTAAAGACGTCGCAGTAGTTGTTACACGACTCGATCAGCGCGGTGGCTAGCGGTTAGCAGGGACAGGCGCATGTAGGCGTGGCAGTACCAGCGCTCGCGATGGAGGAGGAAGACGTTGTCGCCATCACAGTAGGGAGCGACGGCCTCAGCAGAGGGCTAGGGCGCATCGTGGAAGAGGCGATCGGAGAGGCGCTGGAAGCCGTCCTCGTACATCTGGTGGATCTCGTAGACGTTCTTGTCGCGAATGTGCCCGTACAGGTGCACAACGAACGTCTTCACCGAGTCCGGCACGTAGCTGGGGTCGTACACGTCGGCCTAGCCGTGCGGCTTCGGTGCGTCGTCCTCTTGGTCGTAGGCCGACGTCATGGTGAGTAGGGGATTACTTAGGGTTCGGGGGTTGCAGCAGCGGCGTGCGGGTCAGAAGCTGGAAGCATTGCGTTTAGAGTGGAGTTTTTGCGGGCTGGTGCTTGCAGCCTGGCGAACTTGGAAAAGGGCGGGATGACGATCAGCAGAGCTCTATGGGCCGTGAGATTTCGCGTTTTCGGTTAGCTCGTCAAGTGCTGTTTCGGCACGCACCAAACAAACCCATGTATTTACCCCACATTGGAAAAACGCTAGAGCCAGATTGAGCCGTGCCACCATCTGATCAGAAGCACGCGGACGGTGGCGACTCACCAGTGCGCGAAATTTTTATGATTTGATGAATTGATTTAAACATTCAACCATTGCACATTCAGGGTAAACAGTATCATTCAGATAGAATTAGTGCTCTTTGCAAATAATTTTTTGGTCGCAAAATGAATTTTCGTTGTAACGCACAGGCACATAACTAGTCAATGCTCAAACAGAGGCCAAATAGACACATGCCGACAAATTACAAAAAGTTCAGATTTTTGAAGGAAAAAAACCCACTCTTATGTACGATTGTAACCAATTCCACAGGAGGCCACGTGGGATCCACCTGGTGCTCCCTGTTCTAACTAGTATAGTGCCCGTGCTAATGCTACGACAGCAGTACACCCACTTATCAATTAAATAAGAAGATAAGTATGAATATAACACTTAATAATAAGTAATCACAGTGCCCGTATGCGAGTACAAAAATGAAGATATAACACTCAATAATATTTTTCGCTAAACGTTTCCCGTATGCTCTTAAGACTTGTTCTTATGTCCTGAGGGATGTTTTCTGTGCACTCATTCCACTTGTATTTTAGTATTTCAATTAAGAAACACTTCCTGAGGATAGGTGAACCCTATAAGTACATTGTAGAGCATTATCAGTATAGATCTACTTTACAACCTTATAAAAAGTGATTAATAAAATAGAGAGTATCGACCATGCAGATCCGTGTATTAAACTGTTGACCATTCCAGATGTGTATGAAGTTCATGACCAAATAACCTGTCAAGTTCCTGCACAATATTGGCACATATCGATCATCAGTTCATGAGCTAGCAAGCACTTGAGGCTAAGTTGGACTTAGACAGTTCTGTATGTACCTTTATCCAGGCATGAATGAGCCGACGTCGCCGATCGCCGTCGCCGCACGCGTGCATATGTATGTACGCCGATGTCGCCGGTTGCCGTCACCGTCGTCGCACGCCTGCGTATGTATGTACGCCGACGTTGCCGACCGCTGTTGCCGCATGTAAAAGCCTCGCGGCCTCGCAGAACGGCTGGAGGTATGGCACCTCCGTTCTAGCGTTTGGGCGTTCTTTAGTTAGGAATTCCCAGGACCTGCGCAAGGAACACGGGAAAGGAAGGCATGGATTCAGTTTATGTTTTTGGAAAGGAAGGCATGGATTCAGTTTATGTTTTTTTAAGAGGATTCTGTTGCATACGAGATCACGCAAGGAAGAAAGGATGTGAAGATATGAGTGCCTTTTTACCTGCAACAACTTTATATTATGATCATATTGTACGTACTACATATTTGGAAGGAGAGCGAATCAAACAAGGAAATAAACAGGGAGGATCCGCATGCAAGGAAACCAGACTTGAATTTCTTACTCTCCTGGCCAAAACTGTACGTACTACATATTTGGAAGGAGAGCGAATCAAACAAGGAAATAAACAGGGAGGGTCCGCATGCAAGGAAACCAGACTTGAATTTTTTACTGTCCTGGCCTCGTGATCGTATTTTTTTCAAATATAACCCTTCTCGAGACTTTTTTATGGATCTAGCCCCATATAGCCTAATTTCAGCGCACGGAGAGCGCTGATTTTTCATTTTTATCCACGGAACCAAAGGGTCCGTGAGTCTTTGCTTAACTTTTTCAATTTTTCTCGCGGAACCGGTAGTGGCATGCTGCTTAATTTTTATCTTTTTCACTACAGATCCAAAGATCGGCAATCGCGATTTATTTTTTCATATTTTTCTGAATTATTTAATGGGCGGCACCGTTTGAATTTTTCATTTTTCTCCCACGCTTGAATTTTTAGTGGCACGAGCATTTTTTTACCAAAATTATCAAGCGGACGGGCACCGCTTGATTGTTTTTATTATTTTTCAAGAATTTTTCTTGTATTGGCATCATCATTATAATTTTTCCGAATTAGACTCTCGCGCGATGAATTTGCGATTGTAGCCTCGAGCGGAAAAATTCAATGAGCTGATGGCGCGATATTTTACAGCGCCAGACTTGAATTTTTTACTATATTAGTATCATCGTTATAATTTTTTATGAATTAGGCTCTCGCGGCGATGAATTTGCGATTGTAGCCTTGAGACAGAAAAAATCAGCGGAGAGGTGCTAGAATTATTTTTTCTCATTGCGAGAAGCCTTTGTAATTTTTTCCACGCCCAAAATTATCCAGCGGTCGGGCAGAGCTTGGTTTTTATTTTTTTTGTGCCTGAAATTACCCACCGTCCGCTGGATAATTTCAGATGTGGGAAAAAAATTCTAGTACCTCTCCGTTGAATTTTTTCGACTCGAGACTACAATCGCAAATTTATCGCCGCGAGAGCCTGATTAGAAAAAAATTATAACGACGATGCCAATATAGTAAAAAAATTCGAGCCCGGGCACTGGTAAATAATACCATCTCCCGGTTTCCTTTTCCTACCACGTAATGTATGGTCCTTTCCTTTTCCAGGACGTTTGTTTCCTTTTTCATTGATGATACTGGAGGTGAGTGGAGGTCTGTTGTGGACCACAGGGATGATTAGACACACTAAATAATGGCCATTGGATGTGGGTGAGTAAAGGTGAGGAAAGATCTGAGAGGTTAATTTTGATAGAGGCAAGTTTCTGGGGGACGTTTCGCTAGGTGCACAAATGTTGGGCCATCTCTAGTGAGATGCACTATTTATGGTGAACGTAGAAAAGAATGTTTACGTGCATTATAAAGGGGTATAGATATTTACCACTCTATAGGATAGCATTTTAAGATTCATCGTTATATAGAATACAATTGATTATTTACCACTCTATAGAGAGACCTTAGGAATTGCCACTTTTTGACAGTTTGTCTTTGTACAATTATGTCCCCCTTCTTCTTCTTCTTATCCTCTCTTTTTTTTCTTTTTCTTTTTTTGCTTTTTCCCGACATGACGATGAGGTTGGTGGTCTTGAGGTCGGATGGAGGAGAAGGAGGAGGAAGGGTAAAATCATCACAAATAGAGGCGAAAAACTCCAAAGTGGCAAAGTCTAAATTGGATCTTGTATAGAGCGATAAATAATTAATTGCATTCTATACGGAGTAATTACAAATCTAAAACACCGTTCTATATAAAAAAGAGAGTAAATACTGAATTTGCCCTTTAAAAAAACAAATACAAGGATTTGCCTCCTGTTGATACGAAGGACAAGATCAAAGAAAGGCTTTTTCTTTAACCAGGAATTTTTTGCCAGTGTGGTCAAGGACCTCGACAAGAGGAGCATGCATAAAATTGTTTCATTTTATAATATCAAAGTGGAGGCTACAATATGTATGTATAAAAAAAAGCACGTGGATTTCGTGAACTCGTTTATTACATTCGAAACAACTGCAATTAGTCTAATCCCGCTCCCGCCGCCGACTGTTTCTCAGTTGGCCGGGACGAAGGAGACAAGGTTGAGCGTGTTGGTCCAGTCATGCTTGTACACCTCCGCCCTGTACATGCCGTGGTTGCCGTCGGGGTTTAACGCATCGATGACGAGCCGATAGTTCAGGCCAGACACCACCTGCACCTCACCGCTGACCAGCTTGCTGAACGTGAGCCCGTCGTTCGCCTGCTTGACGTGCTCCCCCACCGCCCATCCGGCGAGCTTCTGATTGCGTGGGTCGCTGATGTCGATGGGTGTCCATTCCCCAAGGGCTAACGCGGTGGGCGTGACAACGGCGTAAGCGACGGCGACAAGGAGGCTGCAGGTCCTCATGGCTTCTGGTTTCTGACTTTGGATCGATCGATGCGGTTTGCAAGTTTGAGATTAACCAAAGCGGTTTGCTGCGTCGATGTTAGACGACGAGAGAAGAACGGTGGGAGCATTTAAATAGACAACACTGAGGCTTGGAGGCAATGGTAGGTGCAAGTTAACTGGTTGCATATCCATATAATTCAATATCAATTAATTGGATACTTTTCCATATTATACTGCTATGATTTTTTAGTACCAATTAATTGTATGTATTTCCTTTTTTAATTAGTACCAATTAATTGTACGCATTTACATATTATACTGCTATGATTTTTTTAGTACCAATTAATTGGACGCATTTCCATATTATACTGCTATGATTTTTTTTAATTAGTACCAATTAATTGTAAGTATAGTGCCCGTGCTAACGCTACGACGGCAGTACACCACTTATCAATTAAATGAGAAGATAAGTATGAATATGAAAGTGCATCTAGGCACTTATGTTATTTTGGTGATTAATGACAAACACTCATAATGACAATCTATGCAATTAAGTAAATGCTTAACTTAGTGCTTAGCAAATGACAAACCTCTAATATGATTATATTGCTATGAGACTAACATGTTATTGCCTAGTTGAGTATCAGTCTCATCTATTTAGAGGAAAATCAAATAGGAAGGTTAAGCAAAGATAAGGTATGCAATTTTGGTATCTATTCTATATTTGTTATTGCATTCCTTTCGTGCAAATGCATAGTGAACTCCAAGTAGCATGTTGATTTTATATATGCACATTGGTTCATGTCATATTTATTTGTGCATATATATTCATTTGAGTTCATTATAGTATGCATGTATTAACTAGAGTTAAACTTCATATTGCTATAGATTGACTTGGTACATGCATGTTTTATTTGTATATCTTCTCATGCAATTCTCTTGGTGAAGTTTATCTAGTGTTGGATCACATATTTACTCTTACTCCAAATATTATTTGCACATGTACAATTCGTGTATATTCTATCATGTGCTTTATTTAAGTAAAGTCTATGATCCTTGCCATCATTTAATTGATTCATCATATTGGCAATTATCTCTCTAGTGCATATAGATCAATTACATATTCATCATGATGTACTTAGTAGAGAACATTTCTTATGTCAAGTGTTTCCATTTATATTGTGCTTCTTTATATGAAACACTTGTTGTAATCAACTGCTCACAAATATCAACTTATTCATATCTATTGAGTTTTTGGGACTAATGTCTTTCATGAGTAGTTTGGAAAGAATTAGGTCCCGTATGTGTATGATGACCAAGGTATCTTGGAGGATGATCATTAAGCCGAGGTCAACAAGGCGGCGGTGTCACCAAGAGTGAGGACTAAGTCAAGAGCAACTTGGCGTGAGATTGTCGAGAGAGGATGATCAAGTCAAGGTTGATAGGACGAGAGTCTCATGAGGTGAATCGAGTCGAGTTGGACAAGGCGAAGATGTCATCAATTATATGGTGAAGGTCTTCATGCATCGACATCAAGAAAGAACACGGCAAGTGACTAGTTCTAGACTTATATTATCTTTGATTTAATTTGAGTCTAAGGATTGCCGTACTATTAAGAGGGATGCGATGTCGAATGACTTTTAGATGTGTCAAGTGCTCAAGTGATCCATCCTTGTGAATCTTAGAAAGAGAGTGGTGTTGGTAGTGCCGGAAAGTGAGGGTTGTAGGTCTCTCTTGATTTCTTTGTGAAATCTGTGGTTATCCTTTGAGATTTGGGTAGTGAGACCTTGTTATTTGTGTAGCCCTCGTTCTTAGCTTTCGGGAGAGTCCAAAATCGCTGAAATCGGAGTCCGGAGTCAAAAGTTATGCTCGTTTTCGTCGAGCTGCTCAGTGCTGATTCGGACTATCCGGAGTTAGTCCGGACTATCCGGATAATCCGGAGTATCCGGACATTTATCCGGACTCTCCGGGTTGGGTCTCTCTGTTAGCCTTTCTCAGTCAATCCGGAGTATCCGGATTGAAGTCCGAGTCTCCGGTTGTGCGCACCTACCCCAACGGCTAGTTTTGGGAGTTCTATTTATAGCCCTTCCTCCCTCTTTTGAAGGGCTTTTGGTGTGGATTTTGAGGGGCTGTGTGGGGGCTTTGAGGAGCTTTTACCCTTAGATCTAAGTGATCCCCTTGTGAGAAGGGTTGGGAAGAGTTTGGGAGTGAGTTTTGAGTTGGTTGAGCACTTGATTTCATCTCCAAGCTTGTTCTTCGTGAGCATTTGTTACTCTTGGAGGTTGAGGACTCCTAGATGGCTAGGAGGTCGCCTCGAGCCACCGGAGCTTTGTGTGGTTGGTAGTGGGAAGTTTGTGAAGGCAGGTTCCGCCTCCGTAAGGGAAGGAATCAAAGGAGTGAAGACCGGCGAGTGCATTTGTGCAACACCGGGAGGAAGAGGGTTGAAAGAGACCCGGCTCAAGTGTGACCGAGCCGCCTCAGCGGAGACGTAGGATCCCTCAAGGATCCGAACTTGGTGAAAAATCATCGTCTCCAAGTTTGCTTCTTACTCTTGTTTTAGTATTTGATTTTGAATCTTGAAATTGCCAGATCGACTCTTTTGTTGTGTTTGGCTCTAGATCTACAATATCTCCATGTACCTGATAGCATTTAGATCTTTTGTATTCAAGTAGATTGTTGAAAAATTGCAAAGATTTAAAATCTCCATTCGAAGTCTCCAATCCGGAGTATCCGGACTCCATAACCCGGACAGTCCGGACTATCCGGAGTATCCGGATTGAATACCCCGGACACTCCGGGTTAGGACCCTCGGGATAGGACTATCCGGAGTATCCGGATTGAAACCCCGGACACTCCGGATTGTTCAGGACACTCGGGAGATTTTATTTAGCTGCAATATTTTTATTCCGCTGCATTTAGCTATAAAGTTTTTAATTCGCCTATTCACCCCCCCTCTAGGCGACATCCCCTGTCCTTTCAATTGGTATCAGAGCAAGGTCTCTCCTTTTATTAGACTTAACCGTCTAGAGAGTAAAGGATGTCGACTAGAGGATTAGTGCACTCACATAATCCACTTGTGCTAGATGGCACAAATTATGCTTCATGGAAATTAATTATGACTTCTCATTTTAAATCCATGAGCCCCCAAATATGGTGGATCGTAGATGTCGGCTTTTCCTCTCCATTGAATGAAGTTGCTCCAACTGAAGGAGAAAGGAAATGCCTACATCTCGACGCTCAAGCTACTAATGTTTTATTTTGTGTTGTGAGCGATGAAATTTTTGATAGAATATGCAATCTCAAGAGCGCTCATGAAATGTGGATAAAGCTTCAAGAACTATTTGAATCATCCACTTCTATTGAGGATTGCATTAAGGAAGAGATATCGGGAGATGAAACATCAAGCTCCACCTCAAGCTCAAGTGATGAAGAACCGACATCTCCATCAACCTCAACCTCCGCCTCAAGTGACGATGAAGATGCTCTTCCATCACAAATCCGTTGCTTCATGGTGAAAGGTAAGAATGAGGTAAGTGACGATAATGACGATGATGAGCTCTCTTATAATGAACTTATGAATTTGCTTGAGGAGCTCAATAAATGTCTTGGAAAGGAGAAAAAGAAATATAAAATTTTGAAGCTTGAACATGAATCACTTCGAAATGATTATAATATGCTTCAAGAAAATCATGAATCCCTCCTTTCCAAAGAAATTCATAAGCCTAAGGTGGATATAGGAATCTCATGTGATTTAATTGATGAAATGTCTTGCTTAAATGTTAATCCTAATATTTCATCAAAATTTGACATATCCACCTCTTGCAATGATTTACCTTGTTGCTCAAATTCAAATGTTTCCACTTCCTCTATGCATATTGAGACTAATCTTGTAGAGGAAAACAATGAGCTCAAGGCCAAAGTCATTAGATTAGAAAATGACTTGAAGAAGTGCATCAAGGAAAAGCCGTTCTCGGCGAGATCTTGAGCAAGCCAAGGGCACCTCAAGATAGCGAGGACTCGGCTACATCTCCAAGAGGGAAACTAACAAGACAAGGCACAACGAAAGACATTCAAGATCATCAAGTGCTTTGCTTGCAACAAGAAGGACACTTCGCCTCCGTGTGCCCTAATAAAGTGGAGATCAAGCCACAACCATCAACAATGAGGCAAACCGACAAAGAGCAAGTCAAGAAGAAGAAGAGACGCTCAAAGCCTACTTGCTACAATTGTCGGAAAAAGGGACACATCGGTAAGGATTGTCCCAAAGGTATTACTCCTAAGCCAATTATTGTCAATGATCATTATTTGCTTAGGAAAGACAAAAATGGCAATGTGTTTGCCAAGTTTGTCGATTCTCCCAAGTATTTGCAAAATTATGATATTCAATTGCTTAGGAGAAATGAATCTAGAAATGTGTTTGCTCAAAATGCTAGACTTCCTAAGACCAAGAAAAATCATGTTGATCATGTGCTTAGGAAAAATAACAATAGCAAACCATTTGCTAGATTTGCTAGATCTTCTAAGCCCTTGCATTGTAATGATTATTATGTGCTTAGAAAGGATCAAACTAGAAATGGATTTGCTAAAAATGCTAAAACTCCTAAGCCTCCTCAATTCAATTCCAATAATTAGCTTAGGAGTAATAACAATCGCAAATCCATTGCTAGTCATGTTAGTTCACCTAAGACTATTAATGTTAGGGCCATTTGGGTTCCTAAATCTATTGTGACTAACATTTTGGACCCAACAAAATTGGGTACCAACAAGTGCCTAGAAGTTTATTAGGTGCTTGGAGATGCATTGGAAAGCTTTGGCTCAATCAAGAGGATGATTTCATCATATGAAAAAAGAAGCCAAGCTTGAAGACATTCACTTCAATCATAAACCAATGACATCTCGGGTAACAAGTATTTAAATTGATTCTTATAGCTTATAGCCTTGTGTAGGTTATATTGCATTATTCATGAAAATCAATTTAGATTGCTTGTTATATGCTTGCTCATGCTTATTAGTTGTTCTGATTGCAATCTTGAGTAAGTTTGGGATTGTGGCACATTAAGGGGGAGTGCTAAATCATAACCATGTATATTACATCCCTACATTTGCCCATATTTATATAAGTACTAACATATATTTTCAAAATCAAGCCATTTAGCCAAAAGTCAAAATTTTGTATACTATTAGTATTCTTGTGAAAACTAATTGCAAAATGTATACAAATGTATTTGAAACGTTTTTCAAAGGTTTTGGCTTCAAAAAATCTATTTTACAAAGAAAATGAGTTTCATGCCCAAAATCAAGTTTCTAGTATCTTGTTTTGGATTTAAACTTATAATTTTCATAGAATTAAATGTAAAAGGATTTTGAAAATAATTCCAAAAGGAAAAAGCTAGTGTTGGTCATTCTTAACAACTTTCGTGTTCAAAAGATTTTCAAAAGACCAACTAATCAAAAGTTATTTGATTTTGAAACTCGCCCAAAAACTATACTTGACCCAAAATGGTCATACTATTGCACTTTGTGAGTTTCTTCATTTGGACTAGATCTTGTGTAGTATCTCAGTTCAAAATCATATTTAAGACTCATACACAAAATTCAAATCTCTATATCTCATCTTATTCTTCATTTGAATCTTGTGTTGAAATATTTGGCTTTGTTTTACAAATAGCTATTTCAAAAGGACCATTTTGGTCAAAAGTCAAATCTTATGTTTAAAAGGCCCAAAATTGTGAAAAGCTTTGTAAAAGTATTCTAATATGTATTTCAAATGTTTTACAAGCTTTCAAAATGAAAATTCTACATTGAAATCAATTTTAGCCCGAAAAGTTTTTGGTTTGAACTAAAATAGCTTATTTAAGCATATTGCTCAAATCTTAGCATTCAAGTTGGATTTCATTATAAATGTTGGCTAGAAACCATCTTGATAATCAATTCTAAGCCTTGAAATTGAAATTGCATGAAATCCAAATTGAGTTGTATTTTAAGGCTTTTTATGAAAAACTATTTCCTATTTAACTTGCTTCAAAAGGGTTAAAAGCAAAATATTTGTTTGAAATGCAAAATCTTATGAAAATAGTCTTCTAAAATGTTTTAAAATGCATTTCAAATGTTTTCAAGTATCTAACCCTTGGCTAGAAGCTAAAAGTCAAACTTTAGCCTAAAAAGATCTTTGTGATCTTGCTTTTGCATTTAACTTCAAATTTTTCTAAAGCAAAATCTATTTGGAGTTTGAAAAAGTGGTCAATACAAAACTCATAGGGTTGGTCATTTTAAGCATTTCTTTAGTTCAAAGTTTTTCCAAACGACCAACCGTTCAAAAGTTATAGCCATTTGAATTTGGCCAAAATCATCAATTGACCCAAAATGACCCGTTGTTGCATTTTGTGGATTTCGCTATTTGAATTGGATTTATTTGCATATCTTGGATTGAAATAGTATTTCTTACTCATACAAAGCTATGAAAGTTCAAATCTCCATAAATTTCAATCCGGAATGCATTTTGAACATTTGGCGAAAATTCAATTTCTTTTCAAACCCTCAAAGCAAAATTTGGCATATCTTTTGATTGGAGACTCCTTTTTGGAAAATTCTTTTTGTAAAAGTTTCTTGGGAGTCTAAATAATGTTTATGCCTAATTTCAAATAATTTCAACTTAATTTGAAATAGTTATGCCTTTTTCTCTCTTTCGATCTTATTTGGCATACTCTTGCATTAAGTTGGATTTTACGATTTGAATGGATTTGATTATGCAAATAGGCTTATAAACATCTCTCTAAATCATATGAAGCCATATAATTGCATATTACCATTCAAAACTCATTTGGTTCCATTTTGAGGATTTGGTGAAAATCTTAATCTTTTATGTGTTTCATATGCAAATTTCACCACATTTCTCAAAGTAAAATTTATTTATTGAAAATCTTTGTTAGAAAACCTTCTCTCACATATGGAGTTCATATCTGAAAAATTCTCAAATTTATTTGAACTCATTTGCGAGATTGTTGACTTTATTTGACTTAGTGTCAAAACTAAACCTCCAATGCTTCTTTTGATCTAATTTTTGATTGGAGGGTGATATTTGAGAAAATCCTTTTGGAAAAAGTCTCTTGGATGTTCATGGATCATTTCTGCAAAATCTTATGGCTATTGGACTTCATTTGATCAAGATTTGATCCAAATTCAAAATGTTCAGTTTTAGGGATGAAGCTGAACAACCCGGAGTATCCGGGTAATATATCCGGAGTATCCGGATTATCCGGACACTCCGGATCAAAAACACCGGAGTATCCGGGTTGTACAGCTCGGCCCAAATTCTGAAATTGCTATCTATACTTTCTTGCAATATCTTGTTCATCCTATTTTTGGGGTTTCTCCTTTGCTCAAATCAATATTCAGTCTTCATAGCCCTCGAAGAGGATTTCGAGTCGGATCTGTTCCGCGTTGATGATTTTTGTATTTGGGCAATAGTTTAAAAGTTATAATCGACTTTGTGCTGCTATTTGTATCTCTTTGAGATTTTAAGAGTTTTAAATTGGCATCTTGGCAAGCCTTTCAAGATGAAAACTAAGTGAACTTATTCATTGCTCCAAGCTTCTAAGTGGAGCATATCTATTTAAGTTTTCATTCCAATGAAAGTGCATATTTTGGCTAAGTTATTTTGGAAATTGGATTTAATTGTAACTTAGCCTCAAAATGTTTTCTCTCTTGCATAACTTCGAGTTTATTATGGAAAGAAAAATTTCCTTGTAAGCTCAAGAGTGAGTTTGAATGTGTTTTACTCATTGTCTCTCTTACAAGTGGATGACAAGATTAAATTTGAATGAGTTTCAAATATTTTCATTATAAAGTGGTGTAATAAAATCTTCAATTGATATCTTCAAATTGTTTTAAATTGCATGCAAAGAGTATTGTCTTGTATATCATATATATCATGCATGTTGTACTTAGACATTATCAAACTAACTTGGGTCAAATTAAAAGATATTTGTTCCGGAAATCGTGTGCTTGTCTATTGATGTTCAAGGTATTGGAAAAGGGTCATCTTCGACGGTGGGATGAAGGAAATGGAGAGGAGCTCCATAGTACGAGGATCTAAGACCGGCGCGGTGATCATGACAAATTCGAACATGCGGTGGACAAGAATCGACAAAGGGACGTGTTTCTTTTCGACCATATTCAATAATGTCTCAGCACACCATTATGCTAAATTGTGTTATTCTAAATGGTGTTGTATTTTTCAATTGATATGATTAATTGGTATCTTTCAAGAGGTATCCTCTAATCCTAAATTGTTTTGAAGTGTCATCTAACTTGCATTCGGCATTATCAAGAACTAAAAGGTACATATGGGTGACACATTGCAAAGAGGTATGCCCTTGATAAGTTTATGAAATTCTTGATCATGAAAGTGCATCTTACTTATACAACCTTGATTCATGATCTTGTATACATCTTGTGATCATATAAGCAATTCCTACTTGTGTAATCTTCTTTATATGATCTTGATTGTTAGAATTTGATTTGATCATGAGCATGTGCTTAAATTATATAAATTTGCTATATGATCTTGATGTTTAAAGAATATGTGAAATCATATTCGTGTGTCATGTTTAAGCATCACTTATACCCTAAGAATCATGACTTCTTTAATTTGGTATAACTAGAAAATCTATTACCTAAATCTTGGAAATAATTGGTATCATATCTTGCCTAGATTTAGGGGAGCTTAATATTATTGTCCTATTACTAGCTCCTTATCTTTATTTTATTTTCTCCCTAATCCTTTTATTGAGTGTGCAATCAAGGGGGAGAACAGATTTTATTGAATAAACAATAAGAATCTTTTAAGCACCTTTTGGGATTAATGACAAAGGGGAGAATTTATGGATTTATCAATTGTCCCTAATCGATTGACAAAAGGGATGTTTTGTAAGTATGATCTCTTATTGTATCTTTATGCTTGTTTTAATGCTAAAATATCTTAATATTGTCATTGGTGCAATTGATAATAGGTTTGTCATAAATCACCAAAAGGGGAGATTGAAAGTGCATCTAGGCACTTATGTTATTTTGGTGATTAATGACAAACACTCATAATGACAATCTATGCAATTAAGTAAATGCTTAACTTAGTGCTTAGCAAATGACAAACCTCTAATATGATTATATTGCTATGAGACTAACATGTTATTGCCTAGTTGAGTATCAGTCTCATCTATTTAGAGGAAAATCAAATAGGAAGGTTAAGCAAAGATAAGGTATGCAATTTTGGTATCTATTCTATATTTGTTATTGCATTCCTTTCGTGCAAATGCATAGTGAACTCCAAGTAGCATGTTGATTTTATATATGCACATTGGTTCATGTCATATTTATTTGTGCATATATATTCATTTGAGTTCATTATAGTATGCATGTATTAACTAGAGTTAAACTTCATATTGCTATAGATTGACTTGGTGCATGCATGTTTTATTTGTATATCTTCTCATGCAATTCTCTTGGTGAAGTTTATCTAGTGTTGGATCACATATTTACTCTTACTCCAAATATTATTTGCACATGTACAATTCGTGTATATTCTATCATGTGCTTTATTTAAGTAAAGTCTGTGATCCTTGCCATGATTTAATTGATTCATCATATTGGCAATTATCTCTCTAGTGCATATAGATCAATTACATATTCATCATGATGTACTTAGTAGAGAACATTTCTTATGTCAAGTGTTTCCATTTATATTGTGCTTCTTTATATGAAACACTTGTTGTAATCAACTGCTCACAAATATCAACTTATTCATATCTATTGAGTTTTGGGACTAATGTCTTTCATGAGTAGTTTGGAAAGAATTAGGTCCCGTATGTGTATGATGACCAAGGTATCTTGGAGGATGATCATTGCCGAGGTCAACAAGGCGGCGGTGTCACCAAGAGCTGAGGACTAAGTCAAGAGCAACTTGGCGTGGAGATTGTCAGAGAGGATGATCAAGTCAAGGTTGATAGGACGAGAGTCTCATGAGGTGAATCGAGTCGAGTTGGATAAGGCGAAGATGTCATCAATTATATGGTGAAGGTCTTCATGCATCGACATCAAGAAAGAACACGGCAAGTGACTAGTTCTAGACTTATATTATCTTTGATTTAATTTGAGTCTAAGGATTGCCGTACTATTAAGAGGGATGCGATGTCGAATGACTTTTAGATGTGTCAAGTGCTCAAGTGATCCATCCTTGTGAATCTTAGAAAGAGAGTGGTGTTGGTAGTGCGGAAAGTGAGGGTTGTAGGTCTCTCTTGATTTCTTTGTGAAATCTGTGGTTATCCTTTGAGATTTGGGTAGTGAGACCTTGTTATTTGTGTAGCCCTCGTTCTTAGCTTTCGGGAGAGTCCAAAATCGCTGAAATCGGAGTCCGGAGTCAAAAGTTATGCTCGTTTTCGTCGAGCTGCTCAGTGCTGATTCGGACTATCCGGAGTTAGTCCGGACTATCCGGATAATCCGGAGTATCCGGACATTTATCCGGACTCTCCGGGTTGGGTCTCTCTGTTAGCCTTTCTCGATCAATCCGAGTATCCGGATTGAAGTCGAGTCTCGGATTGTGCGCCTGCCCCAACGGCTAGTTTTTGGGGAGTTCTATTTATAGCCCTTCCTCCCTCTTTTTGAAGGGGCTTTTGGTGTGGATTTTTGAGGGGCTGTGTGGGGGGCTTTGAGGGAGCTTTTACCCTTAGATCTAAGTGATCCCCTTGTGAGAAGGGTTGGGAAGAGTTTGGGGAGTGAGTTTTGAGTTGGTTGAGCACTTGATTTCATCTCCAAGCTTGTTCTTCGTGAGCATTTGTTACTCTTGGAGGTTGAGGACTCCTAGACGGCTAGGAGGTCGCCTACGAGCCACCGGAGCTTTGTGTGGTTGGCCGTGGGAAGTTTGTGAAGGCCGGTTCCGCCTCCATAAGGGAAGGAATCAAAGGAGTGAAGACCGGCGAGTGCATTTGTGCAACACCGGGAGGAAGAGGGTTGAAAGAGACCCCGGCTCAAGTGTGACCGAGCCGCCTCAACGGAGACGTAGGATCCCCTCAAGGATCCGAACTTCGGGTGAAAAATCATCGTCTCCAAGTTTGCTTCTTACTCTTGTTTTAGTATTTGATTTTGAATCTTGAAATTGCCCGATCGACTCTTTTGTTGTGTTTGGCTCTAGATCTACAATATCTCCATGTACCTGATAGCATTTAGATCTTTTGTATTCAAGTAGATTGTTGAAAAATTGCAAAGATTTAAAATCTCCATTCAAGTCTCAATCCGAGTATCCGGACTCCATAACCCGACAGTCCGGACTATCCGAGTATCCGGATTGAATACCGGACACTCGGGTTAGGACCCTCGATAGGACTATCCGAGTATCCGGATTGAAACCGGACACTCCGGATTGTTCAGACACTCGGAGATTTTATTTAGTGCAATATTTTTATTCCGCTGCATTTAGCTATAAAGTTTTTAATTCGCCTATTCACCCCCCCCTCTAGGCGACATCCCCTGTCCTTTCAGAATATAACACTTAATAATAAATAATCACAGTGCCCATGTGCGAGTACAAAAATGAAGATATAACATTCAATAATATTTTTGGCTAAACGTTTCCCGTATGCTCTTAAGACTTGTTTTTATGTCTTGAGGAATGTTTTCCGCGCACTCATTCCACTTGTATTTTAGTATTTCAATTAAGAAACACCTCCTGCGGTTGGGCAGAGCTTAGTTTTTATTTTTTTCGTGCCTGAAATTACTCATCGTCCGCTGGATAATTTCGGACGTAGGGAAAAAAATTCCAGCACCTCTCCGTTGAATTTTTTCGGCTCGAGACTACAATCGCAAATTCATCGCCGCGAGAGTCTGATTCGGAAAAAATTATAACGACGATGCCAACACAGTAAAAAATTCGAGCCCGGGCGCTGGTAAATAATACAGTCTCCCGGTTTCCTTTTCTCAGCACGTAATGTATGATCTTTTCCTTTTCCAGGACGTTTGTTTCCTTTTTCTTGATTCCAGGATATTTGTTTCCTTTTCCTTGATGATGCTGGAGGTGGAGGGAGGTCTGTTATGGGTTACATGGATGATTAGACACATTAAACAATGGCCATCGGATGTGCGTGAATAAAGATGAGGAAAGATCTAAGAGATTGATTTTGATGAAGACAAGTTTCTGTGGACGTTTCGCTGGGTGCACGAATGTTGAGCCATCTCTAATGGAATGCACTATTTGGGGTGGACGTAGAAAAGAATGTTTACGTGCATTATAAAGGAGTATAGATTCCAGGATATTTGTTTCCTTTTCCTTGAGATGATGCTGGAGGTGGGGGGAGATCTTTGTGGGCTACAGGGATGAGTTAGACACATTAAACAATGGCCATCGGATGTGGGTGAGTAAAGCTGAGGAAAGATCTGAGAGGTTAATTTTGATGGAGGCAAGTTTCTGGGGATGTTTCACTGGGTGCATGAAGGTTGAGCCATCTCTAGTGGGGTGCATTATTTGGGGTGGACGTAGAAAAGAATGCTTAGGTGCATTATAAAGGGGTATAGATGATAGCCATCACAGTAAGCTAATTATGTAATTAAGGGTAAGATTTGTTGAGATATAACGTGCCTCTTCATCCTGGTTGTTCAAATATATTTGGACTCAATCTCATTATAGGCGATTTTGAATCTATCTCTAATGGGTTTCTACTATAAATATGGCACCCCTATTGTACAATAGAATTAATTTAATAAAGAGAGAAGAGTTTTGCCTACATGTGTGCTACCTGTGATTGTTCTTACTATTCGATTGGTGCATTGTATTTGATCTATGGTGATCATCGTCGTTTTACAACACGTTATCAGCACGAAGCTACCGAAGGCCGATTAAGATCGTTTGACTACATCAATCTACACTGCATCGAATTCGACCAGCATCAAGAGATTATACCTACTGCAAACCGTATGTAAGTTTGAAGCATGTAAGTAAATCGCACCTGAATAGTCCTTTAATCCTACGTATTAATTCCTCTAATTACATAGATTAGTCGTTCTAAATTAATCTGATCAGCAAATTAGGTTTCTTAAGTTGCTACTGTTCATCAAAACAATAATAAAAAAAGGAAGATGTTGCCAGGCACGCCGCCGCATGCCTGTAGCACGCGCGTCCGCCGTCGTCGCACCGGCTGCACCCGTCCATGCTCTAGCCGTGCCCATCGCGCCACCTCCCGACCGCAATCGCTGCCCACGCAAGCCAGTCGTAGTTGCGAGTTGAGCCACCGCACGGTCACGATCGTCGCTCCGCACCCGCCCCACTACGCCCGTCGGTTGTGCCGGCCACGTGTGCCATGCACCGAGCCGTCGTGTTGGCTCCTGCACCAGTCTTGCCCTACCCGGTCACGCCTGCCGCATGCGCTCGCCACACCCGTTGTGCAAGCCACTGACCGCCGCCTCCAACGGGGCAGCATGTGACATCTAGGGTTAAAAACTCTAACATCCCAAAATTTGGCTTAATTAAGTTTTTTGCTTAAATGTGCACTTATGATTTTCTGGAATTTATTTGAATTTTTTTTGGATTTATTTGAATTAAATTCAAATCAAGTTTATTGCCTTTTATTCAAATCTATTTAAATCTGTGCAAAGTTAAAATAAAGTTGTGCCAAAAATATTTTATTTGAGTCCAGAATGTCTCAAAGTATTTTTGAGATTTTTCTTGGATTTTTCGTAATAGTTTTATCGCTTAAAATAAATAAAATGAATTTATGTAATCATTTTAAATGAGAAATCTTTTAAAATTGGCATGAAAAGATCGGGCGAGCCCAAGCATCTTGTCATGCATGAAACCATTTCATGCAGCCCGATTAGCTTGCATACACGCCTGTTCGCCCGTTTTCTAGATGGAATCGCCGTATCCGTCGGATCTTGATCGGAGGGTGAGTATTTTTTTCTTAATCGGAGAAACCCTAGCGATCTTTAGCCGTTGGATCGGGTCGCGTGGAGGGTTCGGATTTCGCCACGTCACGCGCGCAGGTGTCCGTCCATTCCACGACGCGTGGACGGTCGAGACTTCGTCTTCTCCGGGACTCGTCGCCGTAACGGACTCGGACAGCGCCGCCGCGTACGGAATGAACTCCGCCTCGGACACGGCCGTCGAGGGGGCTATTTAAGCCGCGGACCCCGCCCCGAGGTTGAACCATCTGTGCCGCTTCGTTTTCTCCGCTCATCGTCGCTGGAATCGTCGTCGCCTTGTCGCTAGAGCTCGCCGGAGGTTGACGCAAGCGCCGCCGAGGGTTTTCGCGGGATTCCGACGGCAGCAGGACGTTCTTCGCCGCAGTGGAACCAGTTTCGGATTCGCCTCTTTGCGCCGAACCAGATCCGCAACGTCATCTCGCCGGAATCTCGCCAAAACGCCGCTGCCCCGTTCTTCTTCTTCGCTGCCGGTAAGAACTCGCCGTCGCGTAGCCATTGCCAGATCCAGAAGCTCGGGACCGTCGGATCGAATGGAACAGCTGATGCGTTGCCACGTCGCGCGTGAACGCTGACCGCCCGATCGGTTTTCTTCGGATCAGATTGAGCTGCGCAGGTGCCCAACCAGGTCGTGCCGCGTGTCGGGTTCAGCAGCCGAGGCGCCACGGAACAAGTTCACAGTGGACTGGCTTCGAGCCGTGGACTTAGTCTATGGACCCGGACGCGTGTCGCGCTCTGATTGGCTCAGTCCAGCGCTGATGTCACGCTGACGTCATGCTTACGTCATAATTGCATTTTTCAGTTGGAAAAATAATCCGATTGGAAATTCTGTGATGATGATGTCATCATGAGGTCACGCTGACATCATAAATCGGTTTTTCAGTTTAAAAATAAATCTGTTAATTTCGAATTTCTATTTTCTGTATTTTCAGTATTTATTTCAAACTTCAAAAGGCTATATCTTTTGTATCGTAACTCGGATTTGAGTGATTCCAGTTTATAAAAATTTGTAAAATTGAGATCTATTTAATGGTGAATTTTATTTGATTTTTGGAGTTCAATTGCTCTCTGTTTTGGCATTTATTTGCTTTTCTTCTTCGGTACGCGTAGACGTTGAATTGTGCGACGCTTTGGAGGAAGATCCAGCAACTCAAGAGCAAGTTCCAGAACCAGATCAGGATCTATTCCAAGGCAAGTTGTGCTTTGATCATGTTGAACCCATGTTTATAAAATTGCTATGTTTGTTTTACCCTATTGCATGTATTTCAAATATACAATGGTTTCAAATTAGATTGGGCTTAGCTAATGTACCAGATTGATCTACACCCTACCTTGTCATTGTATGCCATGATCCATTGTCACCCTAGATTGGTTAAATATAGTTGGTTAGTAATTATAATCAACATTGGAGGATTAGTCCGTATTAGTTGCTTAGTCATGCCACGTCATCACATGTGTCAGAATCATTGATAATTAATCTTGATTAATGGAATATGGAACAATGTTATGAACTTGTGTATCATGTGGGATCACACGATGAGATTGAGTTGTTGTGACGAGTCATGTCACGCAACGATGTTGAATTGTTGATGGCACGTGGTGCTTGGTAATCAACTGGGTGATAATAACTTGGATTGGGGCAAGTGACAAGGCGAGGATGCCAAGGTGGGCCCGATGGGCGAGGGTATGTGGATGTCTTGCCTTGATCACACTGAGGACTTAACCTTGCAAGCCTTTGACCTGAGTCAATCATGCAACCACATGTCTGGTATGGGCCAGCCTAGCTGAGTAATTTGCAATGTCTTAATTTTGGTACTATCGTGGTCGGTGTGAGTTCCCGAGTTATGGAGTAATTCACATGGCGCAAGAGGGGGCCTCGTTATGGTTTCGGACCCACGATGTTGAAACCTTAGCGGGTAGTATCCGGTTAAGCCGGCGCATTGTAAAGGCTTTGTTATAATCACTCGCCTTGGTGGTGTTTGGTTGTATCACGTGGGCAAAGTGCATAACCTCTGCAGAGTGTGAAACTATTCGGATAGCCGTGCTTTCATGGTATTGAGCAATGCTCGGAATTACAGCTTAAGGGTTAGTTTAATTAATTGGACAACTTGGTTGGGATGGCGGAAGGCCATATGGAAGATGAAATTTGACTTAGGATTGGAAACTTGGTTTATTTGAGAAATCTCAATCTATTTACTATGGTTATTTGTTTCGATCTTTACAATCTATTTATTATATTTGTTCATAAATGCCGCTTATTGCAAAATAACCATGATAGCCTATCCATTGGAACAAGCCTTGCATATAGACACATAGAATTGCATTACATGCACAACTTGTTGAGTGCTTAAGTACTCACCCTTGCCAAACAACAATAATCAACAGTTGAAGAATCTACACGTGTTGGAAGAGGAAGTCCAGAAGACACGAGTCATTAGGGTCCGAGCCTTGTCGGTTGCTGTGGTGAACTGATGAGCTATCTACGTTTTCTACTTTCCGCTGCATAATTATTAGTTTATATTTTCAGTCTTGCCCTGCGTGGCTTAATAATGTAAGTTGGTCATAAGATCATACCTTTAGATATATCAATGAATGAACTATTATTCTATTATCGTCGAGTATGATGTGATATGTACCAATGTTGAGCTGTGTGCACTAGCGTTGATCCTGGGACTAGTGCGGTAAACACAGTGGGTTCGAATCAGTGGATTCGGGTCCTTACAAAAACCCTAGCCTCCTGGTACTTGGATGTCGCGTGCATGGTGCACAGACTGTGCGGCCCAATTGTTTTTCCAAAAAGAAGAATAATAAAATAGCGATTTTGTGTTTTAACCTCCGAAGTTGTGGTTAATTACGGACCAGTCGTCGAAATTTTGTTGAGACCCTAGAGTTTCCTATAATTCCCAAAATAGTTAATAAATTTTGAACATTTATATTAAATCCTACAGATTAAATTTTTAGGTATGTAGGCTTTCATAAATTTGTTGAAATCTGGACTTAGCACACATTGGAAGCTTCATATCTCTAGGTTTATGTTTCCTGTCATATTTTTGTGTTTATATATGCTATTTTTATTTTTGGTAATTCTGAAAATTGTTTGATAACTAGAAGAACATTATGAAAAAAGGCTAGGAAAATTTTGAAAATTTTTAGATAATCATCTATTGAATACATATAGACCAAAATTTGCTTATTTAATGATAAGCATGCAAAATAATATTTTACCAGCAGTAAACTTTTTTTTTGCTTGGATATAGGATATATCAGACATCACAATGAGGGAATTTACTAAGCTCTCTCTAAATAGCAGCAATTACCTCACATAGGCAATGGATGCCAAGATCAACTTGATAGCTCAATCTCTTGGAGCTTTCATCACTCAGCGTGAAGCCGATGCCCTTGCTCTTCCCGAAGCCGCCAAGTGTACAACCCTGCATTTCTTGAGGCACCATCTCCATCCGGACTTGAAGGGTAAATATTTGATGGAGGAGGACCTGTCGGCACTATGAAATTCCCAAAAGGAACGATATAACCAGCAAACATCTGCCCTGGTGCCAGAAGCACAGTGCGAGTGGACCCTCCTATGCTTTTAGGATTTTAAAATCGTGACAGCATACAACTCTGCCATACACAAGCTTGTCGCTAAATTAACATTCTGTAACCAAAAAGTTACTAATGCTGAAATAATAGACAAGACATTATGCACCTTCCACCCTAATATAAGGATACTACAGCAACAGTACCATCATGCCAAGTACCAGAAGTACTCTTTACTTATATGCATTTTGCTAAAAGCAGAAAAGCATGATGAACTCTTGACGAAGAATCGTCACGCCCTCCCTAATGGGACACATGCTATGTGTAACATCCCAAAAAATATGAAAATAATGTAAAGTGACTCGACATGCCTTTTTATGCATTTTTGGGATTTCTACTAAATTTATTTGTAATAGGACATATTTGCTTTATTTAATTCTCTTTTCTTCAATTTTGAGCATTCTAAAGAAACACATAAAAACCTAAATTAAACAACCAAGAGAAATAATTTTATAAAATACTAAATAACTGAAATGAATAAATATGAATTTTGATAATTTTTACACAAATTCAAAATACCTTAAAAATCCAAATAGTGTTCAAAAATAGCAAAATTGCAGGAATTTTAATTTGAAAGTTTCAATATAAATTTGAGTGAAATAAAGGAAAATATAAACTACATTCAATGGTCTATCTCCACAAATATATTTTAAATTTTCTGAAATGCCTAGAGACCCAAGAGGACAACCACAAATGCCAAGTCAGGCGAGGAATTCTGAAATCGCTACAGTGATGCCGGCGAGGTGTTCGATGAAATGCCAGTTCGGTCGCTGTTGTTGACGTGGGCCGTGTGAGCCGAGGCCTCACTGGCCAACCACAGCCTGTGTTGGGAAGGAGCGCTCTGCTCTTGGCCCACGTGACGCGCCCGCGCCACGCGGCCGTCAATGATTGGCGAGCCGAGCTTCCTTCCCTATGTGCGCATTCGATGCTGCATTGTCGCCACAAGAACCCGCTGTCACATCCCCTCTCTACCCTCTCCACTCTCCCCTTGATGCGACCGGACGCCGTGCCGCGCCACGCACGGGTGCAGACAGCGTGTACTTGCCACGTGGTTTCAAATTGTAGACTCTGCATGCGCCCTCTCCTTGCCATAAGCTAACCAAAGCCTTCTCCATCTCCCCAGCTCACTAGTGCCCTATTTCCATCGTCCTTGAGCTCATGTCGTGCTCAGGATGTTGAGAGCGTGGGCATGCCGACGCCGACACAGGCTGACGAGCACGCCATCACGCCCTCCTTTACCGGGTGAGCTTGTTTACCAAATGACCATGTCACCTCGTGTTCGCCACCCCCATTGAACCCTTATGCATGCTTGTTCTCTCCCAGGAAAGCCTTGCGGAGTAGCGCTGTTGTCATCGTCTCCAAGCTCGGCGGACACGCCTTGCACTGCCTCCTCATTCCCATCTTCCCGGTGAGTCTCGGCTGTGCCGCACCGCGTCACTTCGTGCTGCCCTCCTTTAGGAGCAAAAGCCCCCATTTAATTTGGAACTTCATGCCGAAGGTAGCTGCTACCGGTGCTCGCCCAAAGGACTAGATAAAGCAATTAGGTTGGCTCGGTGAGGTGTTTCTCAATTACTCTTGGGTATAGCATCCTTGAACCCTCCTGAGGTCATTGCACACCTTGGTTTCAGCTCCGGCCGATCGAACCGCCACTGTGACGTCCCCTTCTTCTCCACCTCTGACCGCACGGTGATAGAGCTCCCCGGCCATCCTTCGCCACAACTGATAGGTAAATCAGAATGCTTATAGCTCCTTCATGCTCATCCCATGCATGCCCGAGCTTGGGCCATCTCCTTCTTCGCTCACAGCTGTGGCCACCAACGAGCACCGCCCCTCACCGTTGCTGGCCCACCTCATCGCCGTTCAGCCGCAACTGGACAGTGCCCCGGGGCTGCCTTGATTCCATGGTGCTCATCGAGCTGCCGCCAGGCCGCGTCGCCCCTGCCTCGCCGCCGGCAGCCGCCTTTTCCGCGCGCCCCTGTTGTAGCTCCCTAACATGTGGGCCGACCTTGTCAGTCTTTTTCACTGACATGCCCACATAGTCACTGCCTGAGGGACCCACATGTCAGAACACGTGAAATTCAAATAAAAACCCGAAAAAGATAAAAGGCACTTTCGCTGACTAGAAAGCGTATTTTGTCATTTTCAGCCATTTTCTAAAACTGACAAGATTCAAACTTGAATAACGTTTGCAATATAAGCCCAAATCCAGTGGAACAAGTTTCTAAATTTGTGTAAATTCATGTAGTTTGTAATTATGGAAAAATATTTTAAATTTGGTCACTGTGTAGCAAATAAATTCAAATTTAAGCTATAGGCCTAGAATGTGTTCCAAGTAAAAGTTTTGTAAATCATTTCCAAATTTGATTAGACAAATTTTTATGTGTTCCTGAGGCCATAAGAATTCCAAATATATAAAAATATTTATATTTGAACTTAGTTTGTAACAAATGCATAAATAGGTGAATTTCAATACATTCAAAATTCAAAAGCTTATAACTAGTGCAAATAAATTCCAAATTTGGTGAATTTTTTTGGAAAATTCATGATATATTTTATGTTTAAATTTTGTGCATTTTTGAGTATGTTGCATGTTGAGGTCTTATCAGTATTTATCTATGGCTTTATGTTTCTTTGCCTAGATGTCCCCTTTTGCGAAACCTTTGACGAGCAGGGACATGAGCAGTATCCTGATCAGGAGCAAGGCAAACACCCCTTTTGACCATGTTGATCCCATTATTTCACTTAAACTATGTTGTTTTCATCAAACCTATGTATGCATACGTTTATTTTTAGTAAATTGTTATATTGTGGGTATTGGTAGATATATTCCCCATTTCATGGAGCTTCCTTAATAAATATTGATATGACAACCTTGATAACCATAAGTTAGGTTTAGGTATTTAATAATGTCACGTTGGGTAATGGGTATATTCGATTATGTACGCATTTGCTTAGTCATGCTGTAGAATTGGGAGAACGAATGGGTGGTTATGCTATTTGTTTGAGAATGGAATATTTTGGATATAATGGGAATTGTGGTTATGATATTTTGGTATAAAAATCAACACTAAACTATGGTTTGGCATGGGCAAGATATGGCAATAGCCGGATGTGCGAGGGATGGACTTGCACATAGTGTAGGGGGAGTGTTCTCGCCCGAATCAATTAAGGATCGAACTTGATGCTATCGCCCAAGTAATTCAGTGCAACCACATGTGCTAGTATGGGATAGCCTTAGACTAGTAAATTAGCTGGGGTTTAGCCTTGTATTTTGGTAGACCGGAGTAGTAAGGGCGAACCGAGGTACGGTGTTGCTCGTAGGTGCTCCCTTCATCGAGACATTGGGATCAAAGCATGTCCAATACAACCTTAGGTGCCCCATCGTGGAAGAGTTATAGCTACATGGGGATGAACCACCTAATGGGGCTGGTGCAAGGCTACTCTCTAGCTAGTCGAACGGCTTCATCACAATCTAGCAAATCGAGTACTTTAAGTATCGCGAGGCATGGTTGACATAATTGCTAGAATGTGTCATGTGGGTAAAGTGTACCCTCTTTGCAGAGATTTAATCTAATTAATTATCCATGCTCACAGTCATGAGCAACTCAGGAAAATAATGTCAAGTATAGCTTTGTCTTTGTAAAAATCTTGGAAAATATGGTATGACGGATTGGATTATTTGAAAGCCAAGGATGGCTGAGGGTTTACTTGCTGATCATGGCCATGGAGGGTCATGAAATGAAGGAAATATACTTTACTTGCTGTTACTAGTTTCATATCAAATGCTCATTTAAAAATTATGACATTGTTTAATGAACTACACCCTTGCAAGCAAAATCTAGTGTAGAGGCTTGATTCCTTGGACAAACTTTGCATGTAATATATTTTGATACACTATAAGTCTTGCAAGTACATACGTGTACTCACCCATGCTTAATTTACAATGTTTAGACGAAGGTACCAACGAGATCCCTGATGACTCCTACTTCGCTCCGGGGTTTGATGACTACTTAGACGGGTGAACTAGGGCTTTCCTAGTCGGTTGCCTTTGGGTTTTGGATGGGCATACTGCAGCACCCTTCCTTTGGTTTATGAACTCTTTTCGTTGCAATTTACTTTTGTGTGTAACATTTGGCCAGTCGGCCATGTATTTGTAATATCAAGTAGATGTAATAGTGCCCTAGTTTACTATTATGCCATGTCACTATTTAGAAATGTGTGTGTGTGTGATGATACTTCTCGAATGCGATATATGTGGGCGCTAGGCTTTGATTTTGGGAACTAGCACTGGCCACATATTTGGGTACTCAAAATTGTCCTCAACCGTCCAATGCATGGACACGTGCGACCGTCGTTCCTTATCTATTGCGCCGTACACCCCTCGGTGCTGTGTGGGCGTTAGCAAGGTCCTGAAGCAGTCGGCGTGTGCTACGACCAAAAGGGTTGGTTTCAATCCTGATATGGTTATTCGAAAAAGAATCGAAAATCTCTTGGACGTGTAAGTGTGTACGGTGCAACCGGGTGGCCCTTGTGTTGAGTGCGGACCACCTGGTTAACACCCCATGCACGGGACTAATGATGGCAGTGATCATACACTTAAGTGGAGTATATGTGTCACCTCTAGTCCAATGCAGAGTAAGGTTCGATTCACATTCCGGGTGCCCACACTATGCCCAAAGCACATGATAATGCTCAGCAGCTTAGCAACAGCCAAAGCAGCGAAAAGGGACAAAGGCATAAAGGGAAAAATGGAAGAATGACAGAACATACAAGGGAAGAGGCAATCCCAGTGGAGAGGTAAATGTAAATGATCACAAAGCTTCTAGAAACAAGACTCAACCAGCAAGGCTACAAATCCTGTACAACCCTACTTTAGGTGTGAATGCACTGGCCATTGATCGCGCATAGGCCGTACCTCGAAGCATTTGGTGGATCTTTACATGCAATCCACTGGGAAATTCCAGAAGAACTATGAAAATAAGACTAAGGAACACTTCCTCGATCAACATGTTGCTGAGAAGGAAATCATGAAGGATGATGATATAGTCCCTGATCCTACAGCAGAGTTCAAAGAGTGCCTTCTCGGATATGAAAACTCTCCCATGGATGAAGATGACCTTGAGACTGAGCTCAATGAGTACCAGAAGAATACCAAGGTTCCCAGGAGGACATAAATAATTTTTATAGAGATTTGCAGTAGTCTCCTAGTTACTCCTTTTGATAATCGATGTCACATTTTCCTTTTTAGTCTGCTTAAGAGTCTCTTTTATCAGTTTAGTGATTAAGTTCCTAAATGAACATTGGTCTAAGCTCCTATTAAGCGATTATCAATTAAAGTTAAATAAAGTTTTATTTCTTAGGATATTAGTTTAATTGCGGTATGCCTGTTATATACTCTACAATATGTTCCTAATGCAACAATTGTTTGATTGAATTCATTACTTTAATATAGAACATCGTATAATCCAATGGCGGATGAGGAAATCTATCTAGTAGACAGTTGCACCACAAATATAATTCTTAGGAGACTAAATATTTTCAGACTATGACTAAGAAAACTAAAAATATTATAACCATTGCTGGAAGCGATGCCCTCATAGTTAGCACTGGAAGAGCCATCATAGTCCTCCCTGTGGGTACTCGTATAATAATATAGAATGCCATATTATACCCTGAGTCCAGTCATACTCTATTAAGTTTTAAGGACATCCGTATGAATGGTCTCCATATGGAGATAGAAAATGATGATGGTACAGAATACCTACTCATAACTAAATTTGATGGGGTATAATAAACGTGTGGTTAAAAAACTTATTTCCTTCTCCTTCGGGTTATATTATACATATATGAATCTAAAATTTATGTTACGATGAAAATTATACTTAAAACTCAAAAATATTTAAGATTTTCCATGATCGACTAGGTCATCCTAAATTGAATATGATGAGAACAATAATCAATAATTCTGCTAGCTATAGCATAAAAACTACAAACTTTCCTAGAACTGAAGACTTCTTATGTCCTGCTTGTGCCAAAGTGAAGCTTATAATTATATCCTCTTATGTAAAATTTAGGGAAGAATCACTTAATTTTCTGGAGAGAACCTAAGGTGATATTTTTGGACCTATCCAGCCCCTGTCGGGCCTCTTCGTATACTTTATATAACTGATAGATTTCTCTACTAGATGCTCCCACATGTGTCTCTTATCTACTTAGAACTATGCTTTTACTAAATTAATTGCCTAAATTATTAAATTAAGAGTCTCTTGTCCTGAAGAAAGGATCAAGTCTATTCGAATAGACAATGTTGACGAGTTTACCTCCAAGGCATTTAACTATTATTACATGGCTATGGACATTAACGTACAGCATTCGGTACCTCATGTCGATACACAAAATAGCCTTGCAGAGTCATTAATTAAAAGAATAAAACTTATTGTTTGGCCACTCTTGTAGAATTGTAGGTTACCTACCAGCTAGTGGGGCCACGCAGTGCTGCATACTACTGAATTAATTTAACTCAGACAAACTACACACCATGGAATTTCCCAACATTATGGGGAGAAATGTACCACACTAAAGAATATCGGGAAATAGATTGGAATCCGAATTTGAAGTTTGAATGATAATAAATCTGTAACAAATAGCTAAAAACCTGCCAAATGCTTTCGCTGATCATAAGGAAGTGACAAGATCTCATATACATGTAGTAAACACACCTGAAAGAGTGGAAATATCCCATAGTGATATTAAACCAATTTACTCCTAATGATAAGAAGAGGGGGAGGCCTCTAGGTGCACAGGACTTAATTCCATAGAGACGTTCGCAGAAACAGAGAACTAAACAAGTGAGAATACTATCCAAGACAATAGAAGAAGCTCAACCTGATGTTGAGAAAATCCCTGAAGTAAGCCATTCTAAAGATGGTACTCGCATCCCTAAAGTGAGTCATCATTAAGATAATAACATTAGCAAATATTTGCAAGCACAATTTAACACTGAAAAGTCAGAACACCCAGACTCCATTGTTGTGGGAAATCACAAAGAGTTAGAAGAAATTAATGAAGAGATTTCCACTAACTATGTGGATTCAGGAGAGTTGTATAAAAGAAAGACTACAATTGTATATATTCTGCCTTAAAATTGCTAAAACACTTGAGCTGGATCCAGAACCAAAGTCCATGGTAGTGTGCTAGAAGCGCTTAGATTGGATCAAATGAAAACAAGCAATTGATGCAGAATTGCGCTCGCTTAACAAGAAGAAAGTATTCGATTCTGTTGACTGAACACCTTCTAAAGTGTTCCCTGTAGAATCAAAATAGGTTTTCATCCAGAAGAGAAATGAAAATAACCAGGTTGTGAGATATAAAGTGAAGTTTGTAGCACAAGGATTCACGCAAAAACTCAGCATCAATTACGATAAAACTTACTTTCCAGTAATAAGTGGAATAACATTCCGATACTTGATATCAATGGCAGCTAGCGTAAACTTATCAATATAGTTGATGGATGTAGTGACCGCATATTTATATGGGTCATTGGTACGGATATTTATATGAGAGTCCCTGAAGGAGTCAAAATTTCGGATCCTAATAAAAATAATCGTAACATATATAGTGTCATACTGCAGATATCGCTATACGAATTAAAACAGTCAGTGAGAATGTGGTACAACTGACTTAGTGAGTTTCTCCTGAAGAAGAGAAACTCCAATAATAATGATTGTCCCTACATATTCTAAGAAATCACATAATAAATTTTTCATCATCTCAGTCTATATCGATGATCTGAATATCATTGGGACCATAGAGTAAATAAAGGAAGAAAGTTCTTACCTTATGATGGAATTTGCGATGAAAGATTTGAGCAAAATCAAATATTGCTTAGACCTGCAGCTAAAGCATTTCTTAGAAGGAACTTTTATACACCAGTCTACCTATACCAAGAAGGTATTGAAAAAAATTTAATATGGATAAATCTCATTATTTGAAGACCCTCATGGTAGTAAGATCCCTTGAAGTGGATAAAGACCCTTTCAGACTGAGGATAGAAAATAAGGAAGTCTTAGGACTTGAAGTCCCATACTTAAGCACCATTAGAGCACTTATGTATCTTGCTAATTGCACAAGGCCTAATATTGTATTCGTAGTAAATTTACTAGCTAGACATAATGCAACTCCAACTAAAAGACATTAGGCTGGTGTCAAGACTTTGCTCAGATACCTCCAATGTACTCTAGATCTTGGCTTGTTTTACCAAAGGACCAAAACTTGACCATGGTAGGATATACAGATGCTGGCTATCTATCTGATCTCCACAGTGCCAAATCTCATACTGATTTTGTGTTTCTCTATGATGGTATAACCATTTCTTAATGGTCTTTTGAGAAGACCTTGGTAGCTATTACTACCAACTACTAAGAGATTATTGCATCATATGAAGCTTCATGTGAGTGTGTTTGGCTAAGACGTGTAATTAGTCATATCCAGAAGTCATGTGGCATTAATACCATCGATACCCCCACAATTATCTATGAAGGTAATACTGCTTATGTTTACAAATGCAAATGGATTATGTTAAAAGCAATATCATGAAGCATATTGCCCCTAAACTTTTCTATCCTCACAAACTCTAGAAGAATGGCGAGATAAAGATTCTGCAAATAAAGTTATGTGAAAATCTAGCAGATTTATTCACTAAATCTTTACCAACATCTAGTTTCTAAAGATGAGTTCATGGCATTGAAGCGAGATGGCATAGGGAAATGCAGAGTTCAGAGGGAGTAAATCCCTAGACTATGATCTTTAGCATGATCCTAAAGATACTATTTTAATCTAGAAGATTATAAGTTGCACTCTTTTTCCCTTAGTGAGTTCGACTGAAGTTTTCTCACATAAAGGTTTTGAACGAGGCAACAAGTGTAACACAATATGCGAGTGCAATGTACTCTTTTCTCCATCCCTTTTTGTCTACTGGGTTTTTAGGTGGAGTTTTTAATGAGGCATATGCATTACACGGTATTCGTCCAAGGGGGAGTGTTGAGATATAGCAGGACTCTTCGTCCTAGTTGTTCAAATATGTTTTGATTCTATCTCATTGTGGGTGAATCTGAATCTATCTTTAATAGGCTTCTACTATAAACTAGCATAGTGCTTGTGCTAACGCTACGACGCAGTACGCCCGCTTATCAATTAAATGAGAAGATAAGTATGAATACAACACTTAATAATAAAAGAGAAATTTAGAATTTTAAATGAATTTAGAAAGAAAAACAAAACTAAATGGAGGTCGAATGGGCGAAAACGGGCTCCCAAAAGATTTTAAATCAAGAAAGAGAAAGAAAATAGAATTTTCTGATTTTATATTTTTTTTTGCAGCTTCCATAGAGAACACAGCGTGCTCTCTAGGCATGGCCAGCGCAAGGGGGAGCGAAGGCCAGGGGTGGCCGGCCGGTCGCAGTGGGTCGGCACTAGTGTGGCGAGATCGCCGGCACCGGCGCCTGCGGGGGAGGAGTCACGGTTGCGGTGAATTTCGCCGGGAAAGATGACGGTGATGGCTTGGGTTACCTCCAAAATCCGGCGATCCTTACAAGAGGGAGCACTAGGGATTTACGCAATGTGATGGGGTGGAGGAGAGCTCGCCGGCTTTTATAGCCGTGAAACAAGCATATTTATGGAAACCGTAATTTGGGATCAAATCAGATTGGGAGAAAATTTTGGCAATAGAGCACGAAATTTGGGGAAATAACACCATAGATGGGAAGAGGAGATTTGGTGCGGGATTGATGAAGCTTTGGAGCTTCTTTCTTGCTTTAATGGAGGGAGGGAAGAGAAGAAGTTTCTCTGGTCCGGGCTGCAGCCAGAAGAAGTTACATGTGGGTTGCCTTTATTTTTTTTAAATATAGAAGGATTTTTGAAAAGATAGCACGTTTGGTTAAAAAATTCTAGAAAAAATCTCAAAAAAGCTTTCGATTATTTTGTACTTAATAAAATTATTTTCAAAAAAATTTAAATTACAAATTTGCCGAGGCACGGCAGCCGCGAGGTCGCCGACCAGCAACCTCGCCGCGTCGGCAAAGCCACCGATGGCGACCGTGGATCCATTGCAGACCTACGTTCTCCCGGCCGCGCTCTCCGTGTGCTGAAATTAGGCTCTATGAGGCTAGATCCGTAAAAAAGTCTCGAGAAGGGTCATATTCAAAAAAAAATACGATCACAATGCCAGGACAATAAAAAATTCAAGTCTTGTTTCCTTGCATGCGGATCCTCTCTGTTTATTTCCTTGTTTGATTCGCCCTCCTTCCAAATATGTAGTACGTACAATTTTGGCCAGTAAAAAATTCAATTCTGGTTTCCTTGCATGCGGATCCTCCTTATTTATTTCCTTGTTTGATTTGCTCTCTTTCCAAATATGTAGGTGGGGGAGGTTTGTTGTGGGCCACAGGGATGATTAGACACACTAAATAATGGCCATCGGATGTGGGTGAGTAAAGCTGAGGAAAGATCTGAGAGGTTAATTTTGATGGAGGCAAGTTTCTGAGGATGTTTCGCTGGGTGCACGAATGTTGGGCTATCTCTAGTGGGATGCACTATTTGGGGTGGACATAGAAAAGAATGTTTACGTGCATTATAAATGAGTATAGATATGACACCCAATTGTACAAGAGAATCAATCTAATAAAGAAAGAAGAGTTTTGCCTCCCTATATCGTACGTGCTCCCTGTGATTGTTCTTGTTATTTCAACAGTGCATTATTTTTTATATACGGCGGTCATCATCGTTTTACAATAAGATTAAGGGGAATTATACAGGAAGAAGAGCTGCATCGCTTCGTTCTTTTCTTGTTGCATCACTTGACACACACATACACAAAAGAAATAATAGAGATTGAGGGAGCAAGCAGAGCAGAAATCATGAGGTGATCAATAGGGTTGCACCAAAGCAACCATAACCGAAGAGCAGAACAAGCAAGGTGAGATTGTCTTTGACCTAGCTTGTGCATCCAATCGCAGTATTTTACTTCCTGGCTTCCTGCCAAACAACTTTCCAGATTCAAATATCTAGCTTGATCATTCAAATATCTGTATTCAATCTTCTATCTATTTTTGTATGCACATGTGTTTAAGCTTTTTTTTAGGTTATGCTGTTTTAGGAAAAAAAATAAAGCAGATCATGGATCCAAATATCCTATTATTCTGAAGTCCATTGGGCCGAAAACAAGGTCTACATGATCACAAAAAAGGCCTACGATGCATGGTTGACCCATTAATTTGTACATGGACTACTTGTTGATGTCACTTGCTAGGACCAAATTTAAGAGTCCAATTAAACTTCAAGAAGTTTATACTTTAGACAGAGACCTACAGCCAACAGGGTAACCCCGCCAATATCGAAAGCATTAACAAGACAAGTCTTACTTCAGTTGCAGAGAATTGTACTGATTCCTTTAAAATTTGTAAAATTTTTGTGTTTTAAACAGGAACTAACCACGACTTAAAGTTGTTTTCCAAAATAAACTCCTTCACCAGCTAACAGTAGTTCCTATATTTTACGAAGATGTCCCAGTTACGCCCTGCGTCCTTGACACTCCTTGCAATTGGCTCCTCCAAGTCAATATGCAAGTGGGATGCATTGTGGGTTGGCTTTACATTGCCCGCATTGACCGCGAACATTTATGCGGGATATTGTGGTAGCCCGCGAAAGATTTATGCGGACAATGCGGCGCCTACAAAACCTACAAAATCTTATAATTCTCTTTTAAAAGTAAATTAGAACATATTAAGACAGATAAGACAACATGAATAACATGAATCAGCACAATAATAGTGTCCAACAGATTTACAACATTTTTTTTGTAATGCATAATTAAAATTTTTTTTGTTGAGTGCAACTACAACAGGCAGGTGAAGTAAAGGAAGTCCATCAGGATTAAAATGCCGCCATTTGGGATAAATGAGTTTGAACAGCACACGCTACTGCCAGCAGGGCTACCATTTGCAGGAGCATTTGAGGGGTGCAAATTCATCTCAGATACCTTTTTAACCTTCTTTTCTTGCACCTACAAGTCACATAATAATACTCAAGTTATCAATAGCACAAATAAGTACCAGACTACATTATTATCAGGTACATCTTACTTGTGAAAGAAAATATACAGAGCTAGAAAAGACTGTGTAGATGAAGTAATTCAAAAGTCTTTGGGCAGAAATGTGTAAAATTTGAACATCAGAAAATTCAAAATCATCTTTGGCTTCTGTCCTTTGAAACAAAACAACTCGTCCCCCTCTGTCCCCGGTGGCAAGATGATGTCCTGATTTATTGAACTCTATTGCTGAGATGATGTCAACTGCAAATCAAAAGAGAAAAAGGATAAATTTTAAGTTATTATGTGGCCATAATACATGACAGTCTATTATTGAGCATACAAGAAGCAATGGTCAAAACACGTATAACAGCTGGTAATCATCCATAATGATTTTATTTACTGATATGCACATATACAAACAAGCGCTAAAAGTCTAAGCCATAACTGCACGAAAAGATACAACAAATAGCTCCAAATAGTTTCAAGCCTTGAGTAACTTGGAAGTGGAAGATTGATAAATGACAAGTTTAAGTCAGCAAAGGAAAAAGATAATGAAACAGAGGTTCAACATTAACCAAGATTAATTGATAGTGTCAAACTAAGTAATTATAAGATTTCCTTCAATGTAGTATTTCCTTCAAGATTGTCTTTACCACAACACAGTGTGATACGATCACCAGGTTAAACGGTTCAAACCATTCATATGTTGCATGAACTGTGAGCGTTATTCAAGGTCTACCAAAGAGAACAAATGCACTCTGTAAAGATATTTCCTACAAACCAAGATCATCTCTGATTAAACAGTAGCCACATAGTACTGTTAATACATATGGCAATCTAGCTATATTGAGATGAAATTGATTTGCGAGAAGAAAACAACATAATCTAACGCATGCTGTTCTCACCATTTTATTTGCGAGAAGAAAACAACATAATCTAACGCATGTTGTTCTCGCCATTTTAACCCAGCACATTCACTAACTCTCTGCATACAGAAACAGATCTAAAGAGCATCCACATCTATGAGGCTAATTCAAGTAATGCCCACGGAACAAAGTTATGCGAACCGCTCACATGATAATGGACAACCCGGTCCAAGCTGCGGCATTTACTCCAAGCTCCAACCGGATCAAGAGATGTTACAAACAGCACCAGGATCCCAGTTGCCCATGCTACATCCAGCTCAGATCAAACCAAGAAAACACCAGCGGGACCAGCTAAACCGATCTCCACCTACTCCCACATTTCCACAAGCGCAGTCTTTGCAAGCTCCCTCGGATCCACCGAACTTACTTACACCGAGCAAACGGAGAGAACCAAACCAAACAAACCAAGAAGAGATGGGGAGGGCGGGAGATTGAGAAACAGGGGAAGAGAGAGATCGCTTACGGGGTCGAAGCCTGTGGTGGTGTTGATGGTGAGGAGGGAGATCTCGTCGACCTTGGGGCGGAAGCCGGCGAGCTGGGCGGAGGAGGCGAGGTTGAGGCGGCGGTCGCAGGGGGAGAGCTGGGTTGCTCCGGAGAAGAATGCGTTGTAGCCTGCGACGAACTCGATGCGGCGATTCGGGACGCGAGTGGGCTTTGTGGGCTGGCAGCCAAGCGCCGCTTAATCAATTAAGTGGGTTGTGGGTATCCGTTTGCTATTTTATGTGAGCTAAACTAAGCGGACTAGTGGACAGCCCGCGACCACTTTCATACTTACCTCCAACGTGGACAGCAGTTGGTTTACAGGATTTCACCTAGCTAGCACGCAATGGGATGCGTATATATGTGTACTGATAGGAATAAGTACATTCTCATTCCGACAAGAAAAGGAGCAGTAGAGCTGGGGAGCAACTAAGGGCTTGTTTGTTTCAGTTTTGGATTCTCTAAAAGCTGATTCTGGATTGTGGTTATAGAGAAGCTAATTCTCAAAAAGCTATAGAATCTAAAAGCACATATGAAGTGGATTGTGGATTCTAGTGTATATGGGTGGGCTGAATTGTGAGAATCGGATTCTAGAATCAGACTGTTTGTTTCTGATTCTACTTTTGGGACCAGAATCCAGAATCAAAAGCTAAAACAAATAGGCCCTAAAGCTCATTGTTGTTCCGGCCAGATTTTGGTAGGCAAAATAGTCAGCAGTAGTATTTTTGGTATTTGACGTGTTTTTAAAGAAAACTTTAGAATTGCCCAAATTAAAGATAAGAATCAACTATGCTAGAAGTTTACGGAGGAAGCCGACTAAGAAAAGTTAGATGCGGAAAAGAAAAACGTCAACATGAGCTGGAAGATATGAAGATTCGAAAGTGAATATTGACTATAGCCCTCCTTGAGACAGATTATGAAAAAGCTGATTCTAAATTTTAGGAGAATCGAGTGGGTGATGATCAGAAGTTATCACTCACTCGATTCTCCTAGAGTCTAGAATCAGTTTTTCCGTAATTTGCCCCAAAGGCGGCGGCCTATATACTAAAGAAAATGTTTGAGCCGATACCAAGGAGACATAGCACAATCCAAGATTGAGTTGTCTGTTTTAGCCTACAAATACTTTGTATCAATTAACGAGAGAATTTGCACACACCAACATTTATTATCTTTTTGCATCTACTTTTTATGTACCTTAGGAGTATGCTGTAGCTAATAGAATCTTACCTCCATAATTCAACTTTGATCGGTATTGTTTTTGTATCGACGTATTGATCAATATGTGAGTTATACATATCTCTTGTTTAGAGATTTGTTCATGTTCGTTATTGATTCACATCAACGTTTAATCTTGGGTCAGCTTTCTTTTGGGTTTGCTTATCGTCGATTTTGCCGATTTGTTGAAAAATTGGTTGGCACATCGTATATGCTGTTAGAAAGCGCCTTTCATAGAGATGCGGTGCTGCTATTACGAATTTTTCACCAGTAATAATGGTGCAGAGTTGTTGTATTGTCCAGTCAGACGTTGACTTTCATCCATCGTAGTTAATGGGCAAAAATCTCACTCATGGAAAACAACTGGGATTAACTCCATAAATCAGCATGTAAAACTACGATCAAAGTTCCCAACTGTTTGATTAATGGCACATGAATGGCCCAAATTAATCAACACTGACTGACTGATACCGAAATTTAGAAGACGCCGCTCTGTGTACTTCATACTTTAAGCATTTATACGGTCGATTGTTTTTCTATTACTCCTTCCATTCCATTGATAAATATAAGGCATATAGTTTAAACGGTCTTGTTGAAAAATATAAGGCGTACATGTAGATTTAATGAGTCTTTCCACATATACCTTTATTTATTCTCTCTCAACTACATGGATTTATTCATTACCACCTACACAAAGTATTATCTCTCATCTTCCAAGACAATTAAGAGGGATATGTAAGTCATTTTCTCTCATGTTTTCCTCAATTTCACCACAACCATAATCCTTATGTCAAGTCAAAATACGCCTTATATTTATCAACGGAGGGAGTACATCACTATACACATATATACGAGTGCGGTTTCTTAACATTCGTCTAGAAAGGTGGAGACTAAAAATAAATCTACAGCCGAACAAACTTTTACCGATATACACTCACGTGTACGTAAAGATGGGTAACAAGATTTAAACTATAATAGTAGAGTCGTATATACATCCATAACTCTTCCCCGTCCACAAAAGAGACGATTCCCGTACCTCCATTGTTATTCCAACAGATCACACGGCTCCACGACTGCAGCGGATCCGTTTCCAATTTCCACAAGCATGTTGGAAGAAGGCAGGCACCATTGGCATCTTGAAAGCGCTCGTAACTCTTGTTAAGGAATCTCGTTATTGAATAGTCCGAGATTCTCAAACAGATCTGAATTAGAGAACAGAGAGAGAAAGAGAGACACAGGTTTAGAGAGAATAGCGACCGAATTCTTTATTGCTTTGTAGTTGCTTGTATAATGGGGGGACCGTCCTCCTCCTTATATAGTAGTCGCTTAGGGTTTCGGCTAAGGGACCATCGTGAGCTTTTCATTGGGCCACATGGTTTCCCAACACTCCCCCTTGGGCCCTTTGCCGCGAGATGCATATGCCTCATTAAAACTCTAGAAAAACCCAGTGGGAAAAATATTTGGAGAAAGAGTACATAGCATACGCTTACTGTGTTGTACGAATTGCCTCATTAAAACCTTATACAAGAAAACTTCATGAAAAACTTGCTAAGGGAAAAGAGTACAATTCACTCAAACTTCAATTGCTAATCTTCGAGATTCATGTTGGGTAATCAAAATTCATGTTCGAGATTCATGTGGGAGTATGTGAAATATCTCTCCCTGAAATCTGCACTTCTCTAAGTCTCATCATTCCAATTCCTTTAACACACCTTTCAAAGGTAGATGCTGGGAGTGATTTAGTGAACAAATCTGCAAGATTTTCACATGACTTAGTATGCAATATCTTGATCTCGTTCATCTTATGCAATTCATGAGCATAGAAGAACTTGGGGTTGATATGCTTCGTGAGATTGCTCTTCACATAACCTATCTGTGCTTGAGCAACACAAGCTGCATTATCTTCATAGATGATCATGGGAGTTTGCTCAATGTTCAAGCCACATGACTTCTGGATGTGGTGAACCATTCTTCGGAGCCATGCACATTCACGAGATGCTTTATACAAAGCAATGATTTCCGAGTGGTTTATCGACGTCGCGACAAGGGTCTGCTTAGACGACTTCTAGGAAACTGCTGTTCCTCCACATAGGAAAACATAGCCAGTTTGGGACTTGCCAGTATGCGGTCTGATAAATACCCAGCATCGGCGTAGCCAACCAAATTCAGTTCGTTGTTTCTTCTGAAGAACAAACCTAGATCTTTGCTTCCTTTGAGGTAACGAAAGATTTCTTCGATCCCTTTCCAATGCCTTTTGGTGGGTACATGAGCGAACGCAATGTCCGGCTTAGTGCTATTCGCAAGGTACATGAGCGCTCCAATTGCACTCAGATATGGAAATTCTTCTCCCAGGACTTCCCCCCCTCTTCTCTAGGTCTGTATGGGTCTAGGTTTGCTTGGAGTGACCTTCCGACTATTGGAGTCTTTGCAGGATATGCCTTTTCAAAGCCAAATCTCTCCAACACTTTCTGCGTGTAGGATGATTGGTGTACTAAGATTCCTCCTTGGACATGCTCAAGATGCAAGCCTAAACAAAACTTGGTTTCACCCAAATCCTTCATTTCAAACTCAAAACTTCAAGTATGAGCATGCTTCTTCAATCTCTTCATCCGTTCCAATGATGTTCAAGTCATCTATATAGACGGAGATTATACAAAATCCATTCGAGGATCGTTGTATAAATACGCATGGACAATCTTCGCTGTTCGTGTAGCCTTTCTTATAGAGAAAGTCGCTCAAGCGATTGTACCACATTCTTCCTGACTGTTTTAGCCTATATAGTGATTTCTCCAATTTCACACTGTACAGGTTTCTATTTGCTCCGTCTTGATTCAGGATAGGAATACCTTCCGGTACCTTCATGTATATCTCTGAATCCATGTTTCCATACAAATATGCTGTGACAACATCCATTAGCTTCATTCTCAACTTCATGTTGACTGCCATTGAGATCAAGTATCTAAAGGTAATTCCTCCCATGATTGGAGAATAGGTTTCTTCATAATCAACTCCAGGACGTTGAGTGAAACCTTGAGCTACGAGCCTTGCCTTGTACCTTACAACTTCATTGTTTTCATTCCTCTTCCGAACAAAGACCCATTTGTGACCTACAGGGTTTATATGGGGAGGTGTGCGGCATACGGCCCAAATACCTCTCTCTTGTTCAGAGAGACTAACTCTGCAGTGATTGCCTTCTTCCATTCTTCCCAGTCTAGCCTTTTCTTGCACTCTGCTAGAGATGCAGACTCGGGATCATGATCAATGATCGAGGTAATCTTCTTTGCAAAGTATGCATCAACATTGGCTGTTGCTCTATTCTGGGATTCTCCTGCTATTACAAAGTTTATGGCCATTTCTTCATGGGGTGCTTCATGCACTTCTACTTGCTCTTCGCTGCTATTCCCTATCGCAGGAGCAAATTCCTTTAGCTTTTCATCGCCTATGTGTGCGCACACATTATTTCCGACGGCTTCCTACAGTGGAAGATTCAAGTCTGGAATTGCCTTTTCCATCGGCTTCTTTCCAGTGCCAGGTCTCAACTGGCTTCCCTTCTTCCCTTGGGGTATTTTCGTGATTGGTTGTGGTAAGTCCTCTCGCCCAGTTTTCTCTAGACGTCTCTGGGTATTTTGGGTTTGAGAAGCCATATTTCCTGTTCTTTTTCTTTGATGCCTCTGAACAGGATGAGGGATACCTTCTATTTTTGTTGGTATTTCCACCCTCTCTGGTGCATTTCTTGCGGGTACATGCGACTTCACCACGCCCTTCAGATCACAAAAATGATCAGGCAGTTCATTTGCTAAATTCTGCAAATCAATTATCTTCTGGACTTCTTGATTTGCTTCATTAGTGCGGTGGTCATGCGCGGGGATCCCAGTGGAATGCCATACGATTTTTCGGTATTTTTCATCCAAAGGTTGATTTCCTCCCCCTAATGACGGGAAACGATCCTCGTCAAATATGCAATCAGCGAATCGGGCTGTATGCAAGTCTCCTGTCGTGGGTTCCAAATACCTGATTATGGATGCACTCTCATAACCAACGTATACCCCAGACTTACGGAGAGGGCCCATTGCAGTTCGCTGAGGGGGTGGTATAGGAACATATACCATACACCCAAATTTCCTGAGATGGGAGATTTTCGGAATGATCCCGTGCACAAGCTGCATAGGAGAATGGATGTTGTAGGCCGAAGGTCTGAAATTGATGAGAGCTGCTGCGTGCAGGACTGTGTGTCCCCAACAAGTGTTGGGCAAGTTACAACTCTGCAAAAGCGGTCTGGTAATGAATTTAATCCTCTTTATTAGTGCTTCAGCTAGTTCATTCTACGTGTGGACGTGCGGTACGGAGTGCTCAACTGCTATCCCTGTTGCCGTGCAATAATCATCAAATGCCTTTGAAGTAAATTCTCCGGCATTGTCCATTCTAATGGACTTCATGCGATGGTTAGGAAAAGCATTCTTAATTCTTATGATCTGCGAGATCAACTTTGCAAAAGCATGGTTTCTTGTTAACAATAAGCATACATGCGACCATTTCGAGGAAGCATCGATGAGCGCCATAAAGAACCGAAACGGCCCTGACAAGGGCTGAATCGGGCCACAAATATCCCCCTGGATGCGTTCCAGGAATGCAGGAATTTCACTTTGCACTTTCATGACAGAGGGTCTAGTTATTAATTTTCCGGTGGCACATACAGGGCACACGAAATCTTCATGATTCGGAAAATTCTTAACATTAATGCCATGACCTTGTGAGTTGTTCACTATATTTCTCATCATTCTAAGATCAGGATGACCTAATCTACTATGCCATAAAGAAAATAACTCAGAGCTTCTAAATACAGTCTTCAAGAAAGTATACACTTCGGGTGCATGAATATTCGTGTAGTACAACCCAGATTCATATGAGGGACATTTTTCTAATACCATTTTTCCACATACCGTGTGCTTCACAATGCACAAGTATTCTTTACCGTTTTCTTCATTGGTTTCTACGTGAAAACCATTGGCGCGGATGTCTTTGAAACTTAAGAGAGTGCACGTTGATTCGGGGTACAAAATGGCTTCTTCAATTACCAAAGTTGTACCCATAGGTAATATAATTGTGGCTCTTCCGGAGCCTATTATATATGAATTGCTTCCTGCGATCGTAGTAATCTTTCCAGCGTTCTTCGTGATCGACTGGAAGTATTTGGACTCTCTTAAGATGGTATTTGTTGTGCCACTATCAACAATGCATATCTCTTCCATTTGGGTGCTACACGATTTCTAAAAAAGAAAATTAATCCCAATCAAACAGAGGCAAAATAATTCAAACATTGCTTGCAAATTAAAGAATACTGGAATAAAGAATAAATTGCATATTTATTCATGAGAGAAGTATGCTCTTCTAGAGCTTACAATTCATTATTCAAAGGAAAATGCTAACAACTATAATCTAAACAAAACCATGCATTAAACAGAATCTGTAAAATATGCATTAATTTCTGCTTCTATGTCATCGACAAAAGTTTTCTCTTCATTTGCCATAAGATTGGCTGCAGCATCGATGTCCAGGCTATTCTGTGAGTATGAGACAAGTGAGGTATCTTCATCTATGGCATCATCATCACCAATCTTGGCGAAGTGCGCCTCTGCTGGGGCGTTTTCTTTTGCCTTCCTCTTAGCCTGATATGCGTTGATCACTTCCTTGGATTCCTGACATATCTTCGACCAGTGTCCCCAAGTGCTACACCTGAAGCACGTTTGGTTCTGCTGTGCATATGGCTTGTCGTGCGCCTTTACCTTGTCATCCTTCTTCACTGGAGCTTTAGACTTTTCCTTGGCCTGATTCCTCTCTTTTCCACCCTGCTTGCCCTTCTTTCTATGAATGGGCTTTCTCACCTTATAGCTATTGGCATTGAATTCTGTGCTAGTGCCCCTTCCAGGTGGCCGCGAGACATAGTTCTTGCGTAGAACATCGTCTTGCGATTCCACAACTTGCATTACATCAATCAGTTCGCTATACTCCTTGTATGCGTCCTGACGATAGCTGCGTGCACTCTGGATAGCATATGGGTGGAAGGTAGAGAGAGTTTTCTCAATCTTCTCCTCATCAGTGATCTTCTTGCCACATAGGGAGAGATTAGTACAAATTCTGTGCAAGACAGAATTGTACTCGGCCACTGTTTTGTAGTCTGCAAACCTCAGGCGGACCCAATCTTGCTGTGCTTGGGGCAAGATGGTGTACTTAAGCTTCTCGAACAGCTTCTGAAGTGCAGTCCAAAGCTCAAGTGCACTCTCCTCAGCTATGTATTCATTTTTCAGAGTGGCTGAGAGGTGGTGCCTGAGGAAGTGCAAGGCTTGATCGTTCTGTTCGACGGTAGGTTTCGCTTCCTGCGAGGACCCTAGACCAATCGCGGCACAGAGCTTCTTGCCCCCAAGAACGATCTTCACGTCCGATGCCCAAGTGAGGTAGTTCTGACCGTGCGGGGCCAGTTCTTCAAACTCACGATTCACGATGCCGGACATCTGCATGATATCAAAATTCTGACATTAGATTACTGTGTGTAATCTAATAGAAAATGGTTGCAAAAAGCATAAAGTGCAGAAAATAAATTGCCATGCATATCTAGTATCTTAAATAAAGCAATGAATTCAAAAATTCATAAAGAATATTCATAAATGCAGAGAATAAAGCTAGAAAAATTAAAAACAGAGCCAAAAAAAATCTTCTGGATTTTTCTAGCAATTTTCCAAATTTTCTGTTTTTTTTTCTTCTTTTTCTTTTCTTTCTTTTCTTTTCTTTCTTTTTCTTTTCCCTTTCCTTTTCCGGCCGAGCGGCCAGTTGGGCCTTGCCCCTTCCCGACCCACAAGCGCGCACGGCTAGGGTTTCCCCTAGCCGTCACAGCCCTGCCACCGCCGCTTCTTTTCCCGTGCGCGCCACCTCTTTCCACCTCTTCCCTTGCACGCACAAGCCGTCGCCCTTCGCTCCTTCTTCCACACGTGCGACGTGGCTGGGGAAGGCGAAGCCGAGGCAGCGGGGCAGCGTCGCTTCGGGTGGCGACGCGCGTGGCTGGGGCGGCGATGAGGTCTGTGACGGCTACGAGCCGGCGACGACGAGGCCGACGGCGGAGGGTCGTGGCGTAGTGGCGCGGCCGGGTCGGGGCGCGTGAGCGAACTTCGGGCGAGGTACGACGGAGGCAATGCGAGCATGGCCGACCGAGGCGCGCGCGGCGGCACATCGTCTGGCGCGACGGCCAGCGCTACGCGCACGCGGCGGTCGGACGAGCCGACGGCGGTGGTGATGCGAGGGCGCGTCTTCGCCAAGGCGCGACGGCGGTGGCTGCGGCACGGCCGAGGCGCGCGGCGATGGTGTGCGTGGGCGCCGTCGCCAGATCGATCGAGCCGACGGCGTCGACGACATCACTCGCGGCTGCGCGCTGCGAGTGCGAAGACCGAGGCTACGGCGATGCCCGCGGTAATGCGCACCGCAAAGCTTCAAGCCTGCGGCGTGCAAGCCGATGTATATATTTTTCTGGATGAATAGAACTATAGCTTCGTGTCGTACTGAGTAGCTTCGAGCGATCACCGTGTACGAGTTTACAGTGATGTCCTTTGGAATGGTTTGACAGCCTTTACTACCCGTTATGGATTGTACGAGTTTACAGTGATGTCCTTTGGATTAACAAATGCACTGTCATATTTCATGAATTTGATGAATAAGGTGTTTATGGAGTTTTTAGATAAGTTTGTTGTCGGTTTCATTGATGACATTCTTATCTATTCCAAGAATGAGAAAGAGCATAAGGATCATCTGAGGGTAATTTTGGAAAAGCTCAGAGAGCATCAGCTTTATGCTAAGTTCAGTAAATGTGATGTTTGGTTGAAGGAAGTTGCTTTCTTGGGTCATGTCATTTCTGCTGGAGGAGTAGAGTAGACCCTGCGAAGGTGAAGGATGTTTTGGATTGGAAGCAACCCAAGTCAGTTCCGGATATTAGAAGTTTTCTTGGATTAGCAGGCTATTATCGGCGTTTTATTGAAGGTTTTTCCAAGATAGCGAAACCTCTCACTCAACTTTTGAAGAAGGAGAAGAAGTTTGAATGGACTAAATCTTGTGAACAAAGTTTTCAGGAATTGAAGAAGAGGTTAACTTGAGCACCAGTACTTGTTCTGCCGGATATTCATAAGGATTTTGAAGTTTACTGCGATGCCTCAAAGCAAGGTCTCGGATGTGTATTAATGCAATAAGGTAAAGTTATAGCTTATGCCTCAAGACAACTGCGACCCCATGAAGAAAACTACCCAACTCATGATTTGGAGTTAGCAGCAGTTGTGCACGCACTCAAAATTTGGAGGCATTATTTGATTGGGGATCGATGTGAGATTTATACGGATCATAAGAGTTTGAAATACATTTTTACTCAGCCGGATCTCAATTTGAGGCAGAGAAGATGGTTGGAATTAGTTAAAGATTATGATATTTATATCCATTATCATCCCGGAAAAGCTAATGTTGTTGCGGATGCTTTGAGCAGGAAAAGTTATTGCAACAATGTTATGGTTCAGGAAAGTCAGCCAGCACTTCATGAAGAGTTCAGACGCCTCAACTTGGAATTGGTAAATGAAGGTTGCGTTTTCAATGTCGAAGTGCATTCAACCCTGGAAGATCAGATCAGAGAGGCTCAAAAGAATGATAGTGGTATCACAGACCTAAAAGATGGTATGAAGAAAGGAAAATTTCCTGAATTTTCTGAAGATGAGAAATGTACTGTCTGGTCAGGGAAAAGAATGGTAGTCCCTAATCAAAAAGAGATCAAAGATGTAATTTTGAAGGAGGCCCACTATTCAATTTATTCTATTCATTCGGGGAGTACCAAGATGTACGCAGATTTGAAGGAGAAATATTGGTGGACCAATATGAAAAGAGAAGTTGCTGATTTTATGGCACGTTGTGATATTTGTCAACTTGTTAAAGCAGAGCATCAGAGACCAGCCAGTTTATTGCAACCTTTGCAGGTTCCTGTTTGGAAATAGGAATGGATTTTATCACCGGACTTCCCAGAACTAAGTCCGGATATGATTCAATATGGGTTATTGTGGATAGATGACTAAGGTTGCACACTTTATTCCTGTGAAGACAACATATTCCGGTGATAAACTCGCAGAGCTATACATGGCCAAAATTGTATGTTGGCATGGTGTTCCAAAGAAGATCGTGTCAGATCGAGGTTCCCAGTTTACCTCGAGGTTTTGGCAGAAGTTGCATGAGGTTCTGGGCACAAACCTAAACTTCAGTACTACTTACCATCCTCAGACAGATGGTCAGACGGAAAGGATAAATCAAATACTAGAAGATATGTTGAGAGCTTGTGCTTTGACATACAGTTCATCTTGTGATCAGAATTTGCCGTATGCAGAATTCTCGTACAATAACAGTTACCAGTCAAGTCTGAAGATGGCACCGTTCGAAGCTCTCTACGAAAGAAAATGCCGAACACCGTTGTATTGGAAAGAGACAGAGGGGGGACAAGTAATCGGGCCTGATATTCTGAAAGAAGCAGAGAGCAAGTCAGAGTGATTCGTCAGAATTTAAAAACAGCTCAGTCAAGGCAGAAAAGTGATGCTGATAATCGTCGTCGGGATTTAAGCTTTGCACCTAGTTATCATGTGTATCTTAAAGTTTCACCCCTAAAGGAATGTGTCGTTTCAGAGTCAGCGGGAAGCTTGCACCCCGCTATATCGGTCTATTCCCAGTGGTTGCCAGAAGAGGAGAAGTTGCTTATAAATTAAAACTTCCTTCGCAGTTGTCAGATGTGCATGATGTCTTCCATGTTTCTCAGTTGAAGAAATGCCTTGAGTGCCTGAAGAGCAGTTGCCGTTCGAAGAGGTGGAACTGAAGGAGGATCTCTCTTATCCCGAGTATCTGGTCAGAATCTTGGATGAAGCGGAGCGTAGAACCCGAAGCCGTGTGATCAAGTTTTGCAAGGTTCAGTGGAGCAATCATTCCAAGAAGGAAGCAACCTGGGAGCGAGAAGAGTATTTTAGAGCTGAGTTCCCCGATCTTTTTCTTTCTCCGTCCGAATCTCGGGGTCGAGATTCTCTCTAAGAGGGTAGGTTTATAACATCCCATTTTTTAGTGCTTTTGTCAAAAAAATTAATTTAAATTAATTAATTCAAGGATTTGGGTTTTCTTTGTAATTTTAGTTAACCTGGCATTTCTTTTCATCCAAAAATGGAATTTATTCCATTCGCGTCCGAAAATTCCATTTTCATCCGGATATCCAAAATTCAAATCCAATTCCAGATTTCTCTAAAAATTCCAAAACCAATTTTGTTGGGTTCCAAATATTCCATAGTATTTTTGAGAATTTTTCCAAAATTTTTAGAGCCTTCTTGCTATTTTATCCTTCGCGCTTTATTCTCAGCACTATCATTTGGCTCACCTGTCAAAGCTACAGTATCATCTTCAACCTCCTGCCTCTGTGTTTTATTTGCACGTTTCTCTCCTCTTCATTGTCCAAAAGAAGAATATTTATAACTTCTTCATTTTCGTATCAAATCAAGGGAGAGTTGAAGCGTTGCGACCGCATTGATGCAAGGATTCAATTCCCCGCCGTTACCCATCCTTAATCCGAGCGAAATGGCCGCAATTAAGCGTTAATGACAATTTATTGCTCGGTCATTATCTCGGGCGTTTCTTCACCTCACCAGACGTACGAGTACTCAAAAGTTTCATCTTTCTGTCCTCTACACCGTGCTCACCATTTCCCTTTGTTTCCTCAAATTTTTCCTCTCCAAAACTCGCGAAAACCGCAGCCCGACGTTGACCAAAGACACTGGCGAGCCAACTTTTGATCCGGTGAGCCAAATCAAATTCCGTTCGCGTCATTTTGTGCATCTTGTCGCAAAGATCAAAAGCCCTCAAGAAAATTTGGGTTTCATTACAGTACGGCGATGAATTTGACGTTTGAACACCGTCGGCCTAACCATCTTTGCGGCATCGATTCGTCGTCTCCGGTAAGCCTCTTCGAAATCCGATTTCACCTTTGGATTCGTGGCGTCGAGCTCTACGTGATGCTTACCATTTTCTTCCCATCCCGTCGCCAGCCACGTGCGCCTCCGCCACGCCTTGCTTCCGACCGCGGCTGCACGCGCTCCGGCTGCCTCCGACCGCGCCGCTCCGGCTTGGTGCCGCGACTCCGTCGCCGTTCCATTTTTCCAATCGCCGGCGACGCCGCCCCCATGGCCGAGCCCTCCATGGCTGTGCTCTCTGTTCTTGTGAAGAAGAAGGCCTGAGTCTATGACAGCCGGGTCCCTCTTGTAATAGAGAGAAGGAAAATTCAGTAATTCCAGGAAAAAGAAAGATTCCGGAATATTCCTTGTTTTTCTATTTTTTCAATCCGAGCGTATTCAAATGACCCGTTCTCTTCCGTCGTAACTCTGAATCGAGTGATTCAAAACTTTAAATTCATCTAAATTCAAGCTCTTTCTGCCAGTACTAATTTTATAATTTTTATATTTTATTTGTTTTATTTTATTTATTGGTCTCTCCGTTTTGCACGTAGTCGAAGAAGCGGTCGTCGTCGCCGACGAAGGAGAAGGCCTCCAGAATAGCGTAGCGCACTTCGTCGATGAAGGCAAGTCTCCTTAACGCACGTTGATCCCATTGTTTGTAACTGTTTTATAAAATGTTTACAACTTGCATGGCTATTTATATAAACTGATGATGTTAAAATATAGAATGTTAATTATGCCCATTTCGAAATGACATCCTTGCTGTTTGATTACCATGCCTTTGTAACCTTAAGATTTAATCATGAAATAATGTATTATGCGATTAACCTTTCTTAGTACGATAGACTGTGCTTAGGATTGATGTTGATCAAAATGCCTATGGTGGGAAAAATTCTAAAATGTTGTTGATGAAGAGGAACGCGGTATGCTACGCTAGCACAAAAAAAATTCTACCGCGAAACCAGAAAGCTACTCGCAAGAAGGGGATCATAGATAAGATTACCACTAGACGCGCAGTTGCGGAATCCTTCGCGCGTCGATGTAGTGGATCGTTCTCGCCGCAGTCGTTGCGTCGATGTAGTGGATCATCCTCGCCTTGCTGTGGATCGTCCTCCCACGCCGCAGTCGCAGCAGCGTCATCGCAGTAGTCCACACGTCCGAGAGATGGAACGCAGCAGTGCGTCGTGTGCAAGCACACAGTCGCTCGGCGAGGGCAGCGAGAGGAGTAGGCTAGGGTTTGAGTGAATCACTCCTAAACCGTGGGAAAGCACACCTGCACACTCCCTCCTCCTCCTTATATAGCCACGAGATGAAACCCTAAACTAGGGCCCATCGTGCTAAGCCCACGAGGTTCATTAATTACGGATCCAATCCAAATTAATGCGCCCCACCATTAAGTGTGTGACCTGCAGTTCACATACGTTTGGACATGGATTCGGAAAACTCCTTTTCAATCTAATAGTTGGTAGTGGTTTCTTGCAAAGTATGCCAACTCCCAAACATACTATGATCAAATCGGACAGAACCTATCAAAAGTACTCATGTAATAATCCCTTTGCCAAGAACCTAGAACATAGTCCTTCTTTTCATGCTTGAGAACAATTCTCAGGTTGCGATACCAATCAACAAAATTAGTTCCATTCAGTTTTTCCCTTTCCAAAACTGATCTCAAAGCAAAACCAGGTGTAGCAGGAGTAGGAGAAGGTGCCATTGAACTACAACAAAAACATGCAAAGATTCTAAGCACTATGTTTATGTAAAACTTTTATTAAACTTTTTAATTAAAGACACTTCTATTTTATGTCCCTTTTATAGACACATAGTGAGTATTCAAGATCCATATTCATCAAACACTAGTGAGCTTTGGCATCACTGCTAGAAATTTAATGACATAGGTAAGCAACACCTTTGCTAATTGCATCATATGTAACTCTTGTTTGTTGAGTATGAAAACAAGTAATGAATGCCTCCATCAACTTGACTCATGGCCAGTCAACTCGCCCAAGGGCTCACATGAGGAAGGAGCACTTCCGTATCTGGTGCCAATTAAGAAACCTGCCTCATGTGTGTTTTCCTAGACACCACTTGTGTTGTATAGGTTCCTTCATTCTCAAATCAAATCCCAACCACTTATGTCCTCAAGCCCAAAACCGTTTTGATAGCTTGATTAAATCTACCATTGTTATGCGTGATGTGTCCAACACATCCCTATCATCTATTGAGATAGCCATTGATATACTACTTTGGCAGTCATATCAATAACGATCTAAATTCTTGATAGGTGCAACAATTGGATGGACAATTTGATTTAAAATTTTTAACTATAGGGATGAACAAAGATTACTATGAACATGGCATCACATGCAATAAGCATAAAGAAAATAGCAAGGATTAAACACACATCCACAGAAAATCAAAATAAGCTGTGAAATAGCATGGCCCTTAGCATTAAGATCTCCATCATCATGCTTGTTTGTTCACCTAGCCACCTTGCTTGATTTGTTCACCTAGCCATCTTGCTTGATACCATCGTCTTCATCATTATGGATGCAACTCCTTACAACTTTTGATAATGAATTTTACATGAGGGTTTGAAGCATCACAAGTCGACACGCAGGTCGTTATACAATTTAAATAGCCTTATGGCTTGACACGGCACGCAGGCCATGTGAAAATTACATGCATCACATACACATAGGCCATACCATTTCACATAATTCCCTGCAAAAACGAGTTAAACAAAAGCAACCCTACGACTCCGGGGTCCGACTCGCTGTGCATCGTGCGTCGGTGTGCAAGCACCTACTCGCTCGGCAGGGGCAGCGAGAGGAGGAGGCAAGGGTTTCGTGTGAATCACTTCTAAACCGTGGGAAAGCACACCCTGCGCCCACCCTCCTCCCCTCCTTATATAGCCACGAGATGAAACCCTAAACCAGGGCCCATCAGCGTGCTAAGCCCATGAGGTCCATTAATTACGGATCCAATCCAAATTAAAGCGTCCCAGCCCATTAAGTGTGTGACCCTGCAGGTTCACGTACGTTTGGACATGAATTCGGAAAACTCCTTTTCAATCCAATAGTTGGTAGCGGCTCTTGCAAAGTTTGCCAACTCCCAAACATACTATGATCAAATCGGATAGAACCTATCAAAAGTACTCATGTAATAATCCCTTTGCCAAGTATATGAAGATTGAACTCAAGGCGAGAACATGTCATCCTTTGATGATTCAATCCATCTCTCGTATCCGTGATATATTAATAAGTTGTGATTGACTCCTCAATCACGGCATGGCCATGCACTTCCTTAATCATATCACACGAGTGGCCTTATCATATATCTCCGTTTCATTGGAGTGGCAAATTCCATCTTGACTGCTCACTTCCCTCTGCACGTTTCATAGTAAACATGAAAGCTACCTTTATAACTATCCGGTTAGGAAGTAGTGTTTGATAGCCCCAAGGAAAACTATTACACATGTAGGGAATATGACAATCTCGTGTCTAAGGATCATACATCTACTAGGTATGAGATACATCGATGACACATAAGAATGAAACATTCTCGCAGTGTCCCATTGCGGGTCTATCTAACCCATATTCTTCAACATGCGTCCACAATGTATAGATGATATCTCCATATCCCATGATCTATGAAGCATGATCATCGATCACTACATGTGCTGATCTATTCATCGTTGTCCTATACGATGATATCCGATCAGAGATATTTATCGAATTACATCATTAAGTAAAGAGCTTCATAAGCAAGTCATATACTTGTTGATCAATACAATGATATACATTCATTGGACCAATAATCATATTATTATTCATAAACATAGTCATGTTACAATCATCTAAATGATTGCCTTAAGGGCATAACACTAACAGTTGAAACGTGTTTTATAAAAACTGTAGCAAGATTATTGCTGCTGTGATTGTGAAATAAAAATAAAATAAAAATGGTTTAGGTTGGGGCGGAATGGTTTGTCAGGCGGGTGCGGATGGAGCACTGGTTCTGATTTGTGAAAGCCGCCCTAATCAATTTAAGGACCAACGCTTATGACTGTCCATTCTAAGCATTACCGTGCAACCACAAGTCTATAATGGGTACGGCCTGGCTGAATAATTCGTAGAAACCTAACTTAGACTCGCCAGTTGGTGGAATGTGGGTGCCGGATGGAGACAAGTCGTATTTCTCACACGGCGCAAGAGGGCTTCAGATCTTGGGTGGATGGAACCCTAACAGCGGTGAAACCTCAGCGGGTGAGTCGGGTTAGGCGTATACATTGTAAAGGCCTTGTCATGATATCTCTGCCGGCACACCAAAAGAAGTGTGTTCGTATCGCTTGGCATTAAAGAGATGATCATGTCTTTTGGGTAAAGCTGTACACCTCTGCAGAGTAAAACTATTCGAATAGCCGTGCCTACAGTCAAAGGCAAAGCGAAGAATGCTTTCATACTGGTAGACTTGGTTTTGGTTTTCAAAATAACTAATGTTTTGGGATTCGGGAGTGGTTAGAACTCTCGAATGTTTATTTGGCGGATTGAGCCAATCAGGTAGATGGAACCTGTTTTGATCATGATGGATAGAGTCATGAGCCAGTATACTAGCGATGGTGGTTAGAACCTTCGCTAGAATAATAGATATATTTTATTGTTAAAATATTTGTTAAAATGTACATTGTGAAAATTATTATTAAGTATAGTTTGATGAAACTTGGCTTTATGCAAAAGAACCCTATTAAGCCTTCCTTGGAAAGCCCTTCATGATGCATTTTCCCAAACTTGCGGAGTACGTTTGTACTCACATGCTACACAAAATTTTGTCATCAGAGAATTACCAAGATGCAGTCAAAGACAATGAATTCTATGATGAGGAGTTCGTTGGAGATCGCCAAGATAACTAAGCGCGCGCTCCTAGTCGTCGCCTGTGGTGTCTTTTGGGTTTTATCTTGTTGTTTTTGTTTTCGTTGCTGAGAAACTCTGGTCATGTGATCAGGAGATGTAATAAATAGCCATGTGGCTGGTAATTTATATTTATGCTATTTTTTCGCTCGCTCGTTATGATCATCATCGCTTCACTTTGTGTGTACTAGCAATCGATCGTGACTAGTATGTAAATACACGTGAGATTCCGGATGGTAAATCTGGGGTCTTACAAATATCCAACTCAGTCATGATAGATACAATGGTACCACCTGAATGATTAGTAAAAACTGATTAGGATTAAATATTTTCTCACATGATGAATAACTATTGAAGCAAAACTAAAAAGTTACCTTTTGATGTTGCAGTCCAATCTTTAGTACAAAGTAAAGCTTACACAATATCAGGATCTAAACGGCTGCGAAATGGGTCAACAACCCGTCCACCAGCACTGAATGTTGACTCTGAAACAACCGTTGACACTTGAATAGATAGCACATCACGATCAAGCTGAGAGAGAATAGGGAGCTCAGCTTGCTTGACCTTCCACCACGACAAGATATCGAAATTCTTGTCTTTTATAGATGCTAGAGTTGCTCCAAGTACATTTCCAACTCATTTTTGGTAACATGATCTGATTCACTAATGCTATGCAAGAACGTGTCAAGCTCATCATCCTCGTCAACATCATCAAATTGAGAACCCACTTTGTGCACATTTGTAGCAGTACAGACTATCTTCTTTGAAACAGAGACATAAGCTTGGAACAACTCTTAAACAACTTTAGTAAACTTATCAATCTCTTGCATAGAAGTGGCAGGGTAAATCTTCGATGCATAATAGTCTGTCACATTTGCAATAACTTTTGATTAGAATCAATAATTTGCAGTAACTTTTGATCAATTAGGAGATCCAAGCAAGCCAAGCCGGCCATCATAAATCTCACAGCAGTCACCGTATACTACATATGAGCACTCTACATGTATGGTTGCACTACAGTGGCTTCCACCTATATCTTTTTTTCAACAGCAGGTTTCCCCATTTCCATTAACAGAAACAGCTACATAGTTCAATTCCAAAGAAACAAAATAACAAAAAAGGAGAGTTCCAGCTTTTCTTTTGTGAGATTGACGTTGATTTTCTATTAGAATCAATACAAGACAAGGAGTGCTTCCAGTACATGGTATTTGCACGGTTGCACCTCAGTGCTGAGAGTTGAGAATGGCAAATAGCATGAACTAGTAATGACATGAAAAATCTCTCCAAACTGAGAAGTATCAGCTCTTAAGCAGTAGCTGCAAGAAGCTGAGATCCATTACAAGCTTTGTTAGGGGATAACAATCAAACTTTTCACTCATTATCCAACCCAAGCATGAAAAAAACTCACATCCAGAAGAGCTCATCAACCCAAGCATGAAAAAATCATTACCTTGTGAGTCACCGGTAGCCGGTAAGGGGAGGTGCGGTGGGGGGAAGGCCATCGATCGGTGGGTGGGGGCCGCGCGGTGGGGGCACCGATCTGGGGGCGGCGTGGCGCGGTGGGGTCACCGATCTGGGGGCGGTGCGGTGGGGTCGCCGATCTGGGGGCGATGCGGTGGGGGTCGCGATTTGGGGGCCGCGAGACTCCGGTCGGGGGCGTCTGGGACGGGAGTCGAGGGTAGCGAAACTCCGGTCGGGAGTCGGGGGGCAGGGATCTGAGGGCGACGGGAGTCTGGAGGCAGCGAGACTCCGGTCGGGAATCGGGGGACGGGAGTCGGGAGTCACGGCGCTGACCGCCGGGGATGGGAGTCGGGAGGTCGGGACGACCGGTCAGGAGTCTCGCCTGAGTCTGAGAGTTGAGACAAGCCTAGGGTTTGTTAACTCGGTGGCGTTGGTGTGAAGCACTTGGGCCTTGGTGGGTTACGGCCAGGTTGGGCTGCCTTCAATCCATTCGGAAATTCCGAATAAAATTATACAGAATTTTCATTCTGTTTCCGTTCCATCGGAATTCACTCTCCCGTTTTCGAATAAAGGGTTCCGTTTCCGTTTTCCTTCGAAACGGTTGGAAAGTTTCCGTTTCGTTTTCATCCCTACTCCCAAGTGCTCGTTTTTGCACACACTGAAGCCCAGCACCCCTCCTTCCTCCTCTACTGCCCCCATTCCCTTTCCATTTGTTGCCAAAGCACAAAAAGTAAAATTTTCTACTCGATTTCAAGGAAAAAACAACTCGACAAATTTCAATTCAGCAAATTTCAAAATTAGGAAGTTTCAACTTGGAAATTTTCAAATAAAAAAGTTTCAACTCAAAAAGTTCTAATAGGGAAACTTTCGACTAGGAAAATTTCACAGTTGAAAAGTTTCAACTCGGGAATTCTCTAATAGGGGAGTCTCAACTAGGAAAATTTCAACTGTGAAAATATCAATTAGAGAAGTTTCAACTTGAAAAATTTCAAATCAAAGAATTTTAACTTGTGAAATTTTTATCTCAGGATTTTCAACTCAATTTTTGAACAAAAAATCATCTGCATTCAAAAAAAAATCAAATTAGTTATTTTTAAAAATCAAACCTTGCAGTGGTGCTTGCTCTCGACCGGATGTGCATGGGAGCATGGCGGCAGCACAGACGGTGATGGGGAGGCGGCGGTGGTTGCCTCGGGCTTGCGTGGATGGCGACGTGGAGACGGTGGAGGCTGCCTCGGGATCGTGCAGATGGCTGTCTGGAGCTCTCGCAGACGACGAAGTAGAGACAGCGCTAGCCGCCTCGATCTCGTGGGGACAGTGACACGGAGATGCACGGTGGTAACATGGATGGCAAGGGGGAGGTGGCGCCTCATGCTCCCATAACTGGTGATGTAGAGATGGCGGTGACCACCTCTGGCTTGCACAGACGACCGCGTAGAGCCCCCTGTGGGCAACGATGTGGAGACCGTGTTGCTTCTCTCGGGGGATGAACAGGATAAAAGAGGAAGAGATAAAAGGGAGGAGTGGATATGAGCATATGAGACTATATGTTGCGCATCACAGGCGTCTACAAGATCAAACCCATAGGCACGCGACCGCAAATTAACATTTCGGATTATGTTCAATCCAATTCAAAGTTTGTGCCTTTTCAGTTTTACACGGCACAAATTTCCCCCAAAACAATTCCCATTGACCAGCGAGTCGAGGAAACGGGAATATCCCCTTTCCCGTGCAAGAAAGCCAAACGCATATAAAAACAGCCCCGGGCTCCTCCTTCCCGCAAACTAGATTCGCCGCAAGAAGCCAACGAAGCCAAACCAAACCGTCAAGAAAGAAACAAGAAACCCAGCCGCAGCAGCACCACCCCCCGCGATGGCGTCGCAGTCGATCGAGGACCACCGGTCGGGCGCGGAGGTCCACACGGGGCACGAGCTGTGCGAGCGCAAATCCCGCGAGTTCCTGGTGGAGCTGGGCCTCCCCGACGGGCTCCTCCCTCTCCCGTCCCTGGAGGAGGTGGGCTACAACCGCGGCAGCGGGTTCGTGTGGCTCCGGCAGAGCAAGTCCGGCGGCGTGACCCACACCTTCGACAGCATCGGCAAGCAGGTGTGGTACGCCGCCGAGGTGACGGCGTTCGTGGAGCCCGGGCGGATGCACGGCCTGGCGGGGGTCAAGAGCAAGGAGCTGCTCATATGGGTCACCATCTCCGAGATCGTCGTCAGCCCCTCCGGCCGCAAGATCGTGTTCCGCACCCCCGCGGGGCTCGGCCGCGCCTTCCCCGTCTCCGCCTTCCAGCTCAACCCGCCGCCTCCGGAGGCGGACGAGAAGGCCGCCGCCGCCGCCACGACCGACTAATCTACTAGCGAGCAAGCAGATCAAAGAGAAGCGTGTGTTTAGCCGCGTTAAGTAGTTGAATTGGCCGCTAGGAATGCGAGCTCCGGTGGTAATCGCAGCGTTGTTGTGCCGACTTGTGAGCTGTGAATCTGTGACTCCCCCCTCTGCAGTGTTAGAAATAAACGGTGCTTGCGGATTAATTCCGAATCGTTGCTACCGTGTGCTAGTGTTTGCTGCTTCAGTATGAGGCATATGGCTTGATGATCTTTGTCTAATGCGAAATACTTGTTGTTCTTGCTCGTACAACGAATCTGGTTTGTGTTCTCGGTTGCGTGTTGGACATGTGGACCAATCGAGAGTTCCAGATCAAATTAGAGAGAGAATTCGTTGAGTTGAGAAGTCTGACGGCTGTAGAGAACGGAGAGGCGAGACCAGCTCCAACGCCCTGCCCGCCCACTACCAACGTGAAGTCGTAAAGGGCCCGTTTGGTATGCTTTTAATAGTTATTAATATTTGTTTTATTAAACTTTAGTAGTATTGATTAAATTTAATAAACATTTAGTTTGCTACCATATTTTGGTAAGATTTTCTTCTCTTTTAGTTCTCAGTTCATTTTCTTTTCAATTTTTTGCTAAAACATTGATAGCCAATCTGGTGACTAAATTTAGGTAATGCCAAATTTTAGTAAGATTTAGTAAAGCGAATTTGTCATCAAATCAAACAAACCCAAAACTCCTAAGGATCAGGAAAGGGATACGCACGTAAAGTTCCTCAGATGTATTTCCTCTTTTCAGCAACGAAACTCAGGAAATTTTTAATGGGATTACATACTTAGCTCTATAGTCTTTTACAATAATTTCGTAATATTATAAATCCAATATATGTTTAAAATTTTCTAAAAATATGATATAAATAGTTTTAAGGTCTTATAAATTTTGAACTACTAATATTGAAATTAATCAATTCAAACAACAATTTCACTAATTGAAGAGATAATCTGGCGGCGTTCCTAGATCACTCATGCCTGTTTTCCTTATCAAAATTTTATTCTAGCGCTTAAGCGTTATCAAAATTTGATTATAGAGAGAACTCGGGTATGAATTTGCCGAGCTAATCATGCATTCATGGCGATGGCGGGGACATCTACCTACTCGTTCTCTAATCTCTCAGAAAGGACATCTATCTACCTACCTCCAACCGTCCAGCGATCGAGGCAGGAACCAAATGAATGCGCGAGTTAGCCTTTTTCTTTACAGCTAGGTGTTCTAGGCTTCTAGTACACGTGTAAGCTCTCTGGGGTTCAAGAAGTCCGTGGGTTAGACCTGATAGAAAAGCATCAGCCCAGCCCAGCCCAGCCCAGTCTGATCTGGCCCGGCCCAGTATTTCTTAAGCCCGAACCAAACAACGCCCGTTCTAGCTTAGACTTTTCACTATAAATATACAGGTTGGCCTAAACCAAACGTTTCTGGGCCAATACTTGGCCCAAAAGACTCTCACACAGTCGGACTGGTCCCCCATTCACATCCTGAGAGCTCCGGGATGGTCATCCTCCTCTCTGATGATCCTCTCGCCGTCGCCGCCACCCGAGCCTCTCAGGTGTGATTTGACGATCAAATTCTATTTCTGTTCAATCCTTGACCATCCACTAGAAATGTAGAGAACATAGAAGTATTCGTTTAAGTTGTTGATTTAGCTTTCTTTTCGCGATTCTTAAAATGGAAGAGTTCTTGCCCTTGTCTGATCCGTTTCTTGAGGTATTTCCAGCATTCGTTTTTATTCGTTGTATTCCCAGCACTTGGTGTGTACCAAGGTTTCAAATTTCGGTTTCGGAATAAATTTCGCCCCGAGCCGAATAACGAAATTTCGGCGAAATTTCGAAATTATTTCGGACAAAATTTGAATTTAAAAATTCAAATCCGGTCCAATCCGGAAAAAAAACCGAAATTCGGCGAAAAAACTCGAAATTTCGGGCGAAATTTTGGATTTTTTGCACTGGCTGAAAAGTGGTCTAAACTTTATCGAAAAATCGTGAAATTTTTTTGGAGGTTCCTGACACAATGTTGATGTTCTCACAAAAATTTCAGCTGATTATCACATCTGAGGAAGTTTTAAAAATTCGGAGAGTGGTACTGTCCTGATAAAACACTGACCGACAAGTTTGATCGGAATGGAAAATAGTACAAATCAAGTTATAAACTGTTGAAATTTTTTGTGCATGGTTATGATCCATAACTAATGTTCTCATAAAAATTTCAGCTGATTATCACATGTGAGGAATGTTTAAAAATTCGGAGAGTGGCGCTGTCCTGATAGAACACTGACCGACAAGTTTGATCCGAATGGAAAATGATACAAATGAAGTTAGAAACTGTTGAAATTTTTTGTGCATGGTTATGATGTATCTATAATTCTCTCATAAAATTTCAGATGATGATCAAACTATATAAATTTTTAAAAATTCGAACAGTACTACTGCCATGTTAAAAGGCTTACCAGCAAACTTGAACAAAATGAAAAATTACGTAAACCATAAATTTTTTTGAAAATTTTAAAGAATGGTGATAAGGAAGTTCTTAATATCCCATAAAATTGTGATTCATGATCACACTCCAGTAAATTTATAAAATTCTTACAAGGCACAGTACCATTTATGTTCTTTTCTTTTTGATTTTTGAAATATAATATAACAAACGAAGTTCAATGCTTACATAGATTTGATTGACCAAACAAACAAAGTTTAAATTTTTTGAAAAATTTATATAATGTTAATGAGTCAATTATTAATCTCTCAAAAAAAATTTAGATCATAATCACACTCAAGAAAATTTATAAAATTCTGACAATATAACTGTCCCAATTATGTTCATTCTGTTTTTGATTTTTTAAAGATAACAAATGAAGTTAAATTATTTTGAAATTTTTTATGTATGATCCTAATATACTAAGGATAGTACCATAAAATTTTCATATTATTATCACTCTGTAAAATTTTATAAAAATCTGACAGTGTTTCTGCCAAAATTTTAAAATGTTTAAAAAATTAGGTTTTTCAACAAATTTTCATAGGAGATGACTTTCTTAAGGGTTATTGGACCAAATCCGGCCCTAAAATTTTCAAAACCAGCCAAAAAACACGAAACTTCGTCTAAAAAAACGAAATTTCGGATTTTTACGGTAGCAATTTCAAATTTTTTTAATTTTTTTCCCCGGCCGGTAGTTGAGATTTCGGGGTGGTTCGAAATCCGAAATTTCGACGAAATTTTGAACCTTGGTGTGTACCTTCAAGCCTCAAGGACATACGGAGACAGCTAGAGCCTCCGTTTGAAGAATTCTACATTTTCTTCGAGGTATTATGCATTTGAAAGGAACTCCCCGCAGATGCTCGTGTAAAAACAGGTTATCAAAACTAAGGGTGTGTTTGGTAGGGCTCCAACTCCACCAGATCCGTGGATCTGGTGGAGCTGGGTATTCCTAGCTCCACCAGATCCGTGGAGCTGAAACTGTGAGTATATTAAGAGTGTTTAGATGGATCATCTTTTCAAATTTTAGACCAAAAATATAAACTTAATTCACTTTATTTTAGACTACAAGTTTCAGATCTCAGGTGAAGCTGGGATCTGAAGCTCTACCAAACAGACCCTAAGATGACTTGTCATGCTGTGCTAAATAAAGTACAGATTTTAGTGTTAATTGATTTATCTCTATCTGAAAATTACGCGCAAAATGTGACACAAACTGCTTCCGAGATCTGTGGCTTGATTCGAATGTAGTTATAACGTGACACTAACTGCTTCATGCTGACATTGTTGATGGCGCATTGGCACCCGACTTGTGTACGCTGATGTATTTCTACACATGAATCACAAGTACTTTTAGTCAAGTATAGCGAATTCCCACACCTAATCTTACAATGACATTTTTAGTGCCATGAACCTGTTTGTTTATAGTAAAAAATATTTGCATGATTCTATCGGAAAATGAAGTTTCTAGAATTTACAAAATGTGCTGCTTCATCACATCTTGTGAATCCGTGCTTGCATTGCCTTGTGACTTTGTCGGCATTCAAGACTTCTGAGTTAACGTGTTAGGCTGTTATGTGAAGAAATTCCTATTACATCTCGAGAAGAAATAGATGGTCACCATCTCGAATAATAGTAATCCTTAATTTCTGCATAATCTGTTCTGAATACCTTTGTAGGAGAGAAACCTGGAAATTTTTTTATCTGCAGTGTTGAAAAGCACGTGATGAGAAAAAAAATACATGTTCTATTTAATGCATTGTTGGTTTGTACAAGCAAATCGTATCTGCTTATTCGTACTCCATGGATAAAATTATAGATAAAAGTGTTATACTTACTGCCAATTTTTAGAAGCTCCTCTAATGATCTGGCTAGGTCGATGAGCTTTCTGTTCCACATTGCAGAAGTTGTTGCATTCTGAGGAGATATGTGGATTGTCACTCTATTTTTGATTGATTTTGTTCAAATATAATTTTTGCTGGTGCATGCAGCGGATTTCTACCTCCCGTATGTGCATTTGGCCATGCCATGTGGAGAAACCCTGGCTGAAACACTGCATAACTTGTTCGCCAATTGTTCAGTGTCATGTTATCTTCATTACTTGTGTCAATGCAAAAGTTTGTTCTGGTTTCACAACCTCCATGAAGAACCTTGGCTTTATGCACCATTGCATCTCCTGCTTGCTTGCCACATAATTTTTGATGGTTATTTTCTTGCTTTGGCAAACTCTCTGTCACTATTTATTGGACTATTTGTCCACATAAGTTTGTTGACTCTAAATTATGTACATACATTGGAAGCTCATTATCTACATCCTTATCTTTCTGTTCTATGCAATGTAGGGATGATCGTGGTGTTACCAGTCGTGCTTTCGTGGAACATAATATCCCTCATACTTTGTGCAAAAATCTTTCCAGTACCTTCTTGTTTATCATTCCTTGATCCAGTCGATTCACTTCAGCAGGTAAGCTTTCTCCTTGTCCAGTCTTCTGTAAATTAGCATAATTTTTTTTTGAATTATTCTACCAAAAGAAGCCGTTTGTTTTAACTGTATGTCAGTTGTGATAATAATTGCAGCTATACCTGTAATAGGTTATACATTAGAGTGGTAGTGTCTTCAGTGTTTTCTTGAATAATCTCACATAAGTCTTATCCTGTTTATTCTTAAGAGCTGTGACAGTTCGATTGCGTGATATGTAAATGGTTGTAGTATGTGACACAGAGCACTAAGGTCTCCAAACATACCCTCTGCTGCTAATTTTCGACATACCTGCTTTTAAACAACTAGAACTTGCAGTTAAATGCAAATCCTAGTGAAATCTCAAATGAATGTATAAAGCAGTGCTAAAGTGGAAGAAAGGCATACATGCTTAGTCCCATTTACTGTTCTTATCATATCCTAATAAAATTTCGTTGTAAAAAAATTAGCATACCGTTTTACATATTTTGTTTCAGAAATTTACCAGCTATCAGTATATCACACTAACCATTGTTCCTGAAACCAACATAAATATCCGCCGCACCTCCATTCTGCAATATTAAATCTTACTTTGGTGGAAAATACTCAGCCTGCACTTCCATTGCCTATCGTTTGGCAAATTTAATCAGTGATCATTAGATTGATTTTTTAGGATGGACAAATTCACCATATTACCAACTCTGCAGTGAAATAGTCTGAAACCCCATTAAAGAGGTAGGTTTTTTGTATGATGGGAAAGAACAAGTTGTATGAGATGCTTGAACATATTCCTTTTGGTCAGTGTTACTAGGACTGGATATGGATTCGGGTGACTGATTCGGCAAACTCTAGAAAATAGAATTCTTGGATTTTCCTAATATAAATACATTTTATCATAAAAATAATAAGAAATAAAATTTATAGGTAAGGTTATGAGAATGCATTTAGGATTCAAGACTAGGCATTTGATTGAGCAATAACAAAGCAAGAAGGCAATGACATACATACAGTGAAAAACTGAATACTGAATAGGAGATTTGGATTATCTCGTTGTTCATTGTTTGACATCAAGAGAAAGGCAAAAATAACAAAATATTGTCCATACTTTCATCTTCCAAGCTTCTAACTTTCTATTCTAAATATCTAATATCCAAACCAAAAGGAACTAGTAGACTGTAATATGTGACTATGTAAGAGATATGTGTAATTTCTAAAGAGGAATGGCCTCCAAAATGAACTGGCAACAACCATCTTCCAAGTTGGCACGTAGTCATATCCAACTGTCCAAACCAAAAAAGAGCAACAGCCCAAAGGAACTGAGAATAAACCAAACCAAGGAAATATCAAACTCAATACATTTAAGTCAAAACAGTAAGCCAAATTGGAAAATGCAAAAGCAATAATGTAATTTGCATACCTGGAATGGTATTATTACAAAAAGTAAGAACTGCTAGTGCTAGCAAAGATAGTAGCAACAAGAGTAGGATCCTCCGGCGAACAATTTGCAACATCATAATCAATTGGTTCATGCATGCAAATGTCATCTGCATTGATATCCCAATACTGACAAGGCCCTTCCAAGTAGTCCTTTCCCTTCCTTGATAGAAGTATTAGATTGCTATGAATGAAAACCAAATCATCAGCTCTTTGAGATGTCAACTTGTTTCGCTTAGCAGTCTTTATTTGTGAGTTGTTGGCGTCAAAAACTTGAAGTAGGGTTTCTGATAGCAGCACACCAGATGAACACCTGGTTCGGAGCGTGCCAGTCGATTTGACCTATAACCGACAAGGTAAAAATATAAAATTCACACAAAGCCGATCGTGAAGATTAATCGGCTTAGACTCAATCAGCTTGAAGCCGATCAAGATCAAAGTAAAATGATAAGTCTAATTAGCCGATTAAGGTTAATCAGAAGATAAAGGTAGATCGATTCTGAAGAAGGCGATGCGCAACAAAATCAGAGCAAATCAAACCTGGGGCATAATTTGAAAAAGATCAACAATCGGCGATGCGCAACTTTATTGATCAAGGTCGAATTACAAAGACTAAATTACAGGAGCTACTCCTAGTCGACAAGAAAAAGTAAGAAAGTAAAGGCTGGCTGATTGTATTGTGTTGGATCCCTCGCAGTTTGCTTCGACCCTTCTTTTATACCCGTCGGCCGATCGTATCCTTTTACAACACGTTTCAAGTCCTGATCCGTATCGGCCTTATCTCGGACAGTTATTTCCTTAAAGATCTTGCTGTTACCAAATATCTTCAAATCTTTCCAACCTGTTCGTTAATTTCCGCGTGTCTGACTTCATTGCCGATTTTGACTAGTCTTACCAAATTTTGGTGCAAACATATGCCCCCCATTTTTGAGAGACGACTTGTTGTCTGTCAAAAATCACAATCATCGGCTTACGTCCCATGGGCTAACTGTTGAACTTCTCCTAATAACTGCCGTTTTATTTGCGCCGTAATTTTCTGACATGCGTGTAGTGCGCTTTAACTGCTTGCGTCCTTTGAGATCTTTTTCCCGCCGCTTCAGATTTTTACCTTTGCTATAAAATGCGGCCCCCACTGCGGCCATTCTTCACGCGCTCGAGCTCTCGCACTATCCGCAATTGGCTTAAACCTCCTGTTTGACGAACTTTCGAGGCAACCCTTAGCTCATCAACTCTTCTTGATCGGCTGCAATGGACCCCAACCAGGTACTTATTCCGATCCCGCATAGCAACGACCAATATTTTTTGGGTCCTTTGGGGAATCTAGATGTCCACACCGTAACAAACCAAGAAATTCCTCGTTTACCTTTGTCGGCTTCTGGTCACAATATAGAAGGTTGGAATAAAAGTTTTAGAGCCTGGCCGACAGCTCTCAAGGGGTGGAGAAATTGGTTTATCAGAGTGGCAGCCCAAAAGAGAGGTGAATGGGAAAAAATGGGCATAGCCGAGTGTATTCCTCTTTCCCTAGCCGACCCAGAAGCCAATGAGCCCTTGGTGGCCATGGCCTGTTATTTTTGGTCGGATTGTTTTAATGCTTTCTTGTTCTGCACCGATCCCATCGGCCCAACTCTTTTGGATGTTGCTCAGTTGTGCTGTCTTCGGCCGGATGGCGAACAAATATCGGCTTTTAGTGGAAAACCAAAATATAAACTTATCCGATCTAAGGGCGAAGGTTGGGCCAAATATATCAGAAATTACAAAAGATTAATGGCCTGGTATTGGACGAAGAGCATGATGCCTTTTTGAATCTTTGGCTAGACCGTTTTTTGTTTTGTGGAGCATCCCTTGGACCAACTCAAGTTTATCAAGTGATAGCAGAACAGCTTGTTGAAGGTCGTCGGCTAGCACTAAAAAAAATCTTCCTTGGCATTGTGTATCAAATGTTTTATGTAATAAGGAGTTGGCTCTACACCGGTTTTGGGAAATTTACCGTTGGCAATGTAGGTGGTCCGATATGGTTTATGCAAATATGGTTATACTGCTTATTCAGCCGCTCTTTTAAACTGGACTTAGCCGACGGGACTCCTTTTCCAAGGGAAGACATACCAGAGGGAGCACCTATCCAGTTTAGAGAATGCCGATCCTTTGGTGAGAGGTTCATAATGTGCTCCAGTAATGAGACAAGGATTTCACCCGTTGGCTGCAGAAAATTCTTGTCTTTCTTTTTGCAATTGGATACTGAAGATTTCAAACAGCAAGGTTTCTTTAGTTATAGCGCCACAGCTGATTTTCCTTGGCCTTCATTTCTGCATTTGGAAGCCGATAGTTCTCTGATGCCTCAGGAGACCTTGGATCTGTATAGAATTTTTATCTCTCCATGTATTTTCCATGTCGGCCTTCATACTAGAAATCGGACGTTCCAGCCATCATATGAGTTTTACCACCCTTCAGTCTACGCAAGACAGCTCAGCTTTGGCTAGGTGATTCCAAGTCTGCCACTTCTCGATCGTCTTCAGCCTAGAGCGAGGGTTCGCAATGCCACATCAGCAGGGCTAGTCTTGGAACTACGCAGTCTCCCACACTTCTATCTGAACGCTCGTCGGGCAGGAGGCTTCACAACATGGTGGTCGGCTATCGTAGAATGTATATACATGGAAAAAACTCTGTCGCTTATAATCAAGGAATTCTTTCCGGACCTGCCAGAGCCATCTTTAGTGTCTAACAGCGATTCTAGCAGTGAAGCTAGCTCATTGGGTTACACTAACATAAGTCTTGTAGATATTGATAAAGTATCGGCTTGAATAACTTTCTCTGTATGCTAACTCTTTTGCCAGACATATTTTCTGACCACCTTTATTGTTATATTGCAGACTAAGGTAGCCGGCAAGAAGCCCGCATCCGGTCAATCGGGCAGTGACCAAGCGAAAAGGCCACTCCAGTCGACAGGCCTCATAGGGTACACTTCGGGTACCTTAGGAATTCAAAGTCCGTCCTTATCGGACATTGAGAAAAAACAACCAAGTAAGAATAAACATAATCGACTGCTTTTTTACTTTCCTTTTGCTCAACTGACTTTTAGCCGATTATATTCTCAGAAAAGAAGAAAACAAAGTACACCAAGGCTCCTGCGAAAAGGGGATCCAAACCCCAAGAGCAGAGCGGCGAAAGTTAGCCACATGCGTCGGCCACTGCAGAGGTAAATAAACGTACCTTTCGTTAAGTAACTTATGTCTTCATTTTACTTCCTTTAGCCGACGCAATCAGCTCAAGTCGCGAAGATCTTGGCCGATCTTCCGAAAATTTCTTCTGCGCTAGTCTCTCCACCACGGCCGACTCCAAGAGCTCCAATCGCCGATCTACCGGAGCTCTCTGACCCGACAAATCTGTTGGGTTTCTCCTTGGCCGATCTTGACGACCCGGAGATCATGGCCACTGATGACTACGATGCTGAGATTAGAAAAATTCTCGAAGTATCGAAGGAAGCGTCGGCTGCAGTTACCTCTACCCCAGGCACGAAAGAAAAACTCAACAAGCTTTTTGACCTGGTTACGAGGCCGCAATCGGAGATTCTGGCAAACAACCAGCCGATCCGTGATGCTTTAGCAGCGGTTGAAGCTGATCTGCCCCCAGAGGCCATGGAAGCTCTCCTCAACGTCTGCCACCTGGACGAGAGGAAATCTGAAGTGGAGGCAGCTGAGGCAAGAATAGCTTGGCGTGAGGCTCAAGAAGCCGACCATAAAATCTTGGATGAGCTCATTGCTGATGCCAAGGCCAAGAAACAAAAGTTTGATGCCGATACAGAGCTGATAAAGACCACGAAGAACTCCCTCGGTCAGCTCGAATCGACTAAGAAGTTTCTCATGGAAGAGTTGGCCAAGACAGAGAAGCTAATCACAGAAGGTCAGCAAACCCTTGAGAAAACTTCATCGGCTATCAAGGATCAGAAGCTGGGACTCGCAGTGGCCGTGGTCGGCGTGAAGAAACAAATGACCAAAGTGGTGCCAGTGCCAGGGAGCATAAAAGAAGACGATCGCATCATTGACGAAGTTCAATGTGTGATTGCAAAGGCTGTGGGTGCACTATCGGCTTTAGGCGCAACCCTCTCAGGCTCAGGCATCCAACATTAATTCCTGAATTGTAAAACTTCTGCTGGTTGTTTTGGAAATACTTATCTGAATACTTTTGTAATTCTTATAATCGGCTGTTTAACCGATTTTAATTTCGTTTTCTAGTAAATGTATCTCTTCTGAGTCTGCAATCCTTTTAGCCGATTAACAGCATCGTGTTAACTTGGCCTTTTGAACGTGATCCTTAGTCGGCTATGCTCCAATCCAAACGCTAGGATAGTACTTTTTAAATATTTCCCATTAATATCTTTAGGCGATACATATCCTTCCAACGTCTCTATTACGTACGAATTTCCACCGACTAACCGATTAACCTTGTATGGTCCTTCCCACATAGGTGACCATTTTCCGAATCGGTTATCTTTCGAACCAACAGGCAATATCGTTTTCCATACTAAATCGGCTTGATCGAAAGATTTAGGCATGACCTTTTTATTATACGCCCTTGCAACCCTGATCTTATTCTTCTTAAGCCGATCAAGCGTGGACAAACGTAATTCTGCCAACTCATCCAAGTTATCGATCATCGAATTGTTATAATCCTGAGCCGATAAACCGTTTTGACTGGCCACTCGTACAGATTCAATGTTGATTTCCACGGATAAAACGGTTTCTTGACCATACACCAACTGGTAAGGTGAAAGCTTCGTTGCTCCATGATAAGCTAGCCGATACGCCCAAAGCGACTCCGATAGAGTTGAGTGTCAATTCCTTGGTTTTTCATCAATCTTCCTTTTGATCAACTTGATTAACGTTTTGTTGGATGACTCGGCTTGTCCGTTAGCCTGAGCGTAGTATGGGGATGAATTCAACAGTTTGATTCCCAGACTTGTCGCGTAACTCTGAAACTCATTAGACATAACACCGTACCTTGATCGGTCGTGATTGTTTGCGGTATTCCAAACCGATGGACAATATGCTCTTTAACAAAGCAGATGGCTTCGACACTGGTCACTTTCTTAAGTGGTATAGCTTCAACCCATTTAGAGAAATAATCGGTTGCAGCCAAAATAAACTTGTGGCCTTTACTTGAAGCAAAAAATATTTGGCCGATTACATCTATTCCCCAACCTCTGAACGGCCATGGCTTGATAATTGGGTGCAAGGCTGATGCTGGTGCTAGTTGTATGTTGCCAAACTTTTGACAGGTTTGACATCCTTTATAATACTTGAAACAATCCTCTAGCATCGTTGGCCAAAAATAACCTGTCCGTCTAAGCATCCATTTCATCTTATGAGCCGATTGGTGAGAACCGCAAATGCCTTCATGTACTTCACCCATTGCCACCCGTGCTTCTTCGGCCCCAAGACATCTCAATAGCAATCCTTCCATCGTCCGATAATACAACATATCGTCCATAACAATGTACTTCAAAGCTTGTTGCCTAATCTTACGTTCTGTCGGCTTAGATGGATCAATCAGGTAATTATTTATTTGCGTTCTCCAATCCACATCTACCCACAAAACGGCTTTATTCACTAGCTCAGTTACCTGATATCAGCCAAAGTCTTTGTACCCTAACACCTGTTGAGCCAGGGTATTAGCTCTATCGTTCAATTCTCGAGGGACATGATCGATAGAAAATGATGTAAATGAGTCGATGATCTCGAAGCATTGTTCAAAATATTTCAGTAGTACTTCGTCTCGACATTGGTATTCTCCTTTTATTTGCTGTACAATTAACATAGAATCCCCGTATGCCTCAACCGCACTTACTTCGATGTTTTCTAATAATTGCAAACCCTTGAGCAACGCTTCATACTCTGCGTGATTATTTGAGCATCGACTGTTTAATCGAAATGCAAATTCAAAATTATGCCCTTTAGGTGATATGAGCACTACACCGATTCCATCGCCTTCTCTGCATACAGACCCATCAAAAAACAATTGCCAAGGGGCTGCATATACTAAATCGGCAGCGGTGTCATGTCCTATTATAAAATCGACTAGAACTTGTCCCTTAACTGCTTTAGCCGATTCGTAAATCAGGTCGAACTCTATCAAGGCATAAGCCCATTTGCCAAGTCAACCTCGTAATATCGGAGCTGATAACATATATTTTATAACATCGCTTTCTGATTACTTTACAAGCCGATGCTAAAATATAATGTCTTAGCTTTGTACATGAGAAATATAAAGACAAGCATAATTTCTCGATGAAAGGGTACCTGACTTCAGCATCAAGAAGGCGTCGGCTCAAATAAAAGATAACCCTTTCCTTTCCATCGATTTCTTGTGCTAAAACAGACTCGATAGTCTCCTCCTCAGCTGATATATATAACTTGAAAGGAATCCCTTTTCGTGGTGCAGCCAAAACCGTAGGATTGGCTAAATAGTCTTTGACGTCGTCGAAAGCCTTTTGCTGATCAGTCCCCCACACAAATTCTTGATTATCTTTTAATTTCAAAAGTGGGATAAAAGCACGGATCCGACCAGAGAGATTCGAGATAAACCTTCGGAGATAGTTAATTTTGCCGATCAACTTCTGCAATTCGTTTTTACATGTTGGTGGCATTGTGTTGACTATGGCTTTAACTCTTGCTTGATTGACTTCAATGCCTCTTTCATGTACCATAAAGCCCAAAAATTGCCCAGCCGATACACCAAACGCACATTTGAAAGGATTCATCATCAAGCCATGCGATCTTATGTTCTGGAAAACTTTTTCTAAATCGGCCAAATATTGCAAGTCATTTGCAGACTTCACTACGACATCATCGATATATATTTCAACGATGTGACCAATTAAGTCATGAAAAATCAAGTTCATGGCTCGCTGATATGTTGCCTCGGCGTTCTTTAAGCCGAAAGTCATAACCGTCCACTCGAATAAACCTATGGCACCAGGACATCTAAAAGCTGTTTTTGGTATATCGGCTTCTGCCATGAATATCTGATTGTATCTGGCATTCTTGTCCAGAAAACTTATGATATTATTCCCTGATGCAGCATCGATAAGCATATCGGCTATTGGCATCGAGTATTCATCTTTTGGTGTCGCTTTGTTCAAATCTCTAAAATCGACACATACTCGAAGTTTTCCGTTTTTCTTCATGACTGGAGCAATGTTAGAAACCAATTCCGCATATCGGCAAGGCCTTATAAATTTAGCCTCCAACAATCGCTCTATTTCTTCTTTTATAATTTTATACAGGGCTGGATTAAAACGCCTAGGGTACTGTTTAAACGGCCGATACGCTGGTTTAATAGGTAGCCAATGTTCTACCAATTGTCGGCTTAGACCAGGCATCTCGTGATACTCCCAAGAAAAACAATCCTTATACTCTCTAAGAATTTTGATTAACTTTTCTTTGTATTTTACATCTAATTTTGTGCTAATAAAAGTTGGTCTTTTTCTATCACCAATACCTATATCAATTTCCTCGAGCAGATCGGTGGACGTGAAGCCTTGATCCAACTTTTCATTCTCTTGAAAGTCTTCTATAGCCTCATAGCTATCCGTTGTTTGCCGATAGCTTTGCATTTTGTCTTGTAATGCCTTTACTGTTTTTCTTGTCCCCATCGGCGTAATACTTCGTTTGCTCGATCAAACGTGCCTGGCTTGACACTGATCGGCACAAGTCCTATTGTGCTCACGCAGATGAAATCGCAATCTTCTAGTGTTTTTCCCGATATACATCAGGCTTCTTCATGTTGCCAATTCGCGTCAGAACTGGCCATGACAATGTGAGCCGATGTGTCGGCCGTGACAACTTCAACTTCCTCTCCATTCCACTGGACAAGCGCTTGATGCATAGTCGACGGGATGTAGCAGTTAGCGTGAATCCAATCTCTTCCAAGCAAAACACTGTAATTTCCCTTGGCGTCAATGACAAAGAACGCGGTCGGCAAAGTTTTGCTGCCGACGGTCAGTTCTATAACCATGACGCCTTTGGCCTCTGTGGGATCACCTGTGAAGTCGTTTAAAACCATATTAGTTTTAATCAAGTCTTCATCGGACTTACCCAGTTTCTTGCAAGTCGTATAAGGCATCAGGTTCACCGTAGCTCCACCCTCTACCAGCATCCTTGATATCGGCTTTCCGTTTATATACCCTTTCAAATACAATGGTTTCAGATGCCGATGATCGTCTCTTGGTTTCTCAAAGATTGCGTTTTGGACTCCCGAACATGATTGAGCAAAAGTTTCTTTAGCCGACTCAGTTTTGATTTTGAATTCGGCTGGCAACATGAACACCATATTGATATCCATTGGGGGTGTATCATCCCTAATCATGGGAGAATCTAGATCATCTGCCAACTCAAAATCTTCCTCGACCTGCTCCTTTTTTCTCCATTCTTTCTTAACAACCTTGATCGGGCGAAGCTCATTGAAAGTTTCATCTCTCTATTTTTCGGCGTTGGCTTCCTGGATCTCTTGCATCCTTAGCCTTTGAAGCCGTCTGCGCTGCGATCGGCTAAGGCCAGATGGACACCACGTAGGCTTGGGCTCTACTGGCCTTCGTATCTGGCCAGCCAAATCTTCCCGGTCTGAATTGGGCTTTTGTGTTTCGATCTGGTCTGGTGCCTTATCTGGTTTGGATATTGTTTCGTGAACAGGCTTTCTGTAACCTTTGCCATGATCTCGAATCGGCCCAGACAGCCTATCTCTAGCCGATTGTCTTGGCCAATCGTCTCGGGGATAATGCTCCATCGGGCATGTATACGAAGATGGCAATGCTACTCCCCTTTCTCAACAAAACTGCCAAAAGGGACATCTTCTTTGTGCCCTCTCCACATTTTCAGTGTGATATAAATTATCCGACCGGCGAGTAGGATATCGTAGTCGGCTATTCATCCTTTCATATTTCTCCATCAACTGTGAAAACGTTGGTCCCGGTCTTTTAGCTGATTGCCTTGATGGTGATTTTTCAACTTTGTACCATTTACCCACCTGAGGATTTCCCTTGGGCTTAGTGGTTCTCGAATTTTTTCCTTCATGATCGGCTTCTATTTGTAATGAGCCGATTGTAATTTTCAACGTTTGGCCGCCGTTTGAATTCGACTGAATGTTGACTTGCCGATCCTTTTTTGGTTCATCATGCATTGGCTCTTTCCCTTTAGCCGAACATTGAACCATGTTGATTGGGAATGGATCAGTGTCAACTTGCATGGTCGGCTCATCAGCAAATTTTAGCCAACCATCTTCAATAGCCGACTAGATCTGTTGACGGAAAATATTGCAGTCATTAGTATTGTGAGAAAAAGAATGGTGCCATTTGCAATACCTGCGTTTCTTGATCTCGTCAGCCGATGGTATGACATGCCCCTCGGGCAACCATATTATCTTTTCTTGCAATAATAGATCGAAAATACGATCACACTTGGAATCATCAAAGGCATATTTAACTTTCGATTTATTTCTAGTCGGCTTTAGCCAAGAACAGACTATGGACTTTTTAGACCCTTTTACCCATTCGGCTATATTTATTTCTGCTTCATCGTCTCCTGAAGAATCGCTCGGACAATAGTCGACCATGTTAACTTTAACTTTACCCTTTTCTTTATTGCCGTTATTTTTAAATCTATCTTTGAACGCTTTATTATCTAGGAATCAGCTTTTTTGAGCTGACACACGATGAAGCAAATGACTTAGATATGTGAACTCTTGCCCTCCAAATTTCTCTCTAAGTGGTGGAATTAACCCTTGAAAATCCAAATCTGCAGGTTGGTTATCGGACAATGTGACACTAAAACACCGGTTTCCGATTTCTCTGAATCTTTTAATATAATCCATCACCGATTCTCCAAATCTCTGGCGAACAGAACTTAGGTCGGAAATCCTGAGTTCTAGACTGCCTGAGAAAAAGTATTCGTGGAATCAGTTTTCCAAATCGTTCCATAAGTGGACCGAATTTGGAGGCAAACAGGTAAACCAAGTAAAGGCTGCCCCGAATAGTGATAACAGGAACAATCTTATTTTTAGCCCATCGGACCGAGCTGCTTCGCCGCATTGTGCGATAAAGCGTCCGATATGCTCCAAGGTAGTAATTGAGTCATCACCAGAGAACTTTGCGAAATCTGGGACTCTTTAATTGTGAGGGTAAGGCATGCGATCTATATAATCAGGATACGGCTTTCTGTAGCCGATAACCTTCCCTTTGGTTGTATGCCGAATTGGTCCCTTAAGACGGCGGAGATTTGATCAGCCCAATTTGCATTATCGGCCATTGGCATAGCAGGCCCTTGATAATGTTGGTCATAGTTGGCATTCTGCCCCCCGAGTGCGAGCTCGGGTTGCCAATTATGTTGAGCCGTCGGCATACGAGCGTACTGATCGTGCCGATTATGTTTGACTTGGGGTTCCGGCACTGGGACAAAAGGTTCTGAATAAGTTACTACCCTATGTGAACCTGGATTTCTAAACAGGGTAGGTTCCTGTGGGAATCTCTCAGAGCCAATCGGCTGTGAAACCGACTGGGGAAAAGCATAGAATGGAGCCGACGGCGGCAGATTTGTTGATGCATCTAATTTGGCAGCGTCGGTATAGGCATGATGATGGTTTACCCCACTTGGCCGAGGATCTCTAGGCAATATGATGGTGGGCTGAGTAGGCATAATGGTAGGGGGTGAGGTTATAGCCGATGATTTAGGATCGGCCATTGTGCTCTGCGTATCTTTTGCTACTGAAAAAACAGGGTAATTTGGCAGAGCTTGCAATGGGTCAAGCAGACTACCTGACGAGGCTAACTCCTGGGCTATAGTTTTAACGCTGTTTGCTATCATCGGCTTAAGCGTAGTAACAAGGGCCGATGATTGATTTATCAGGGCGTGATGTACAGATTGGTTAATCATAGCCGATAACTCAGCTTGAGCAGGCAGATATCGGCTTACTGGTTCTGTGACACCCGCATCTCAAAGGGCATTGACCGTCGGCAGGGCGGATTTTTGAGTGACGCCACGTCTAGTTTTCTGATAACAGCTTAGCATCATCTCCTCCAGCGCAGTTTTTCGATCTTCAATCTCTTGACGTTGTTTTGCAGTCAAATTGTCCAATGTTGGGACGATTATAGGTTCTGCATTGAGATCGGATGGCAGATTCGACTTTCCTGATGAAGACATTGTCCCACCGGGCGTGCCAAGAGTGTGTTGGCGTCAAAAACTTGAAGTAGGGTTTCGGCGACAGACACCGCATTTAACACCAGTTCGAGCGTGGCAGACAATTTGACCTACAACCAACAAGGTAAAAATATAAAATTCACACAAAGCCGATCGTGAAGATTAATCGGCTTAGACTCAATCAGCTTGAAGCCGATCAAGATCAAAGTAAAAGGATAAGTCTAATTAGCGATTAAGGCTAATCAGAAGATAAAGGTAGATCGATTCTGAAGAAGGCGATGCGCAACAAAAGAACAAATCAAACCTGGGGCGTAATTTGAAGAAGATCAACAATCGGCGATGCGCAACTTTATTGATCAAGGTCAAATTACAAAGACTAAATTATAGGAGCTACTCCTAGTTGACAGGAAAAAGTAAGAAAGTAAAGGCTGGCTGATTGTATTGTGTTGGATCCCTCGCAGTTTGCTTCGACCCTTCTTTTATACCCGTCGGCCGATCGTATCCTTTTACAACACGTTTCAAGTCCTGATCCGTATCGGCCTTATCTCGAACAGTTATTTCCTTAAAGATCTTGCTGTTACAAAATATCTTCAAATCTTTCCAACTTGTTCGTTAATTTCCGCGTGTCTGACTTCATTGCCGATTTTGACTAGTCTTACCAAATTTTGGTGCAAACATGAGTTTAAGCTCCAATTTCTTTCACAGAAAGATGAAGAGGTAAGCTGACAAAGCAACGTCACTACTCAATATGTTGCAATCATAGTATGCTTTGTGAATTAGTCAATTACTATATGAGTTACCTATCAGCCAACTTTGCAAGTCTTGGAGCATGTGATCCATGGTTAGCCCACCATAATTGTGGTGTTGAGGTAAACCTATCCTTCTTTACATGCAGCTCTCCAAAATAGACTGTTGTGTGATAATATCATTGTGGGAGAGTCGACCTTGGATCAACTAATGTATTAGTTTCACCCATAGAACTCATCCGGTGCACTGACCCTGACATAGCCATGTGTGAAACTGGCGAAAAAAGTTTTTTTTTAAATAATACCTTTTTTATTCAAATTGCAAAAATATACCTCGAACTAAAAAAATTGCAGAAATATACATCTGTTGCTTTTTGAACACGCGATATCCAAATGTCGCCCAACCAATGGGCTCCTGATAGATGTTTCGCCCAACCAACGGGCGACTGAGTGCCAAGTCGGCGCCATCATTCTGTTGCCCAACCAGAGAGCGATAGAATCCTTTGTCGCCCAACCAGACGGCGACAGGGAGAAGTCGCCCAGCCAAAGGGCAACTGGAAGGCATAAAATTTATAATTTTTTTAAAAATTTATTTATGAGGAACTATTATCTGGATTCCCTCTACTTTATGGAAATATTATTGATCACATCTCCTTAAAATAGAAGGATTTTATTCATATCTCTTATAAATGAAAGAGTTTCCTCATCATATCCCGCTTGGATGGAATGACATACTCACAATATCCCATAACATGAAAATCCTATTTCATTGTATCTCATTCAGATGGAAATGTAGAGATTAAAAGGCAAGAATTGCATAATCAAATCACGTGCCAATCCCCAAGATCATAGAGGGGGAGCACACAAACGCCTGGCTGCCTTTCCTCCTCCTATAAAAGCCACTTTCATCTCCATCATAGAGGACTTACGAAGAGACGCAGGAAGAGACAGAGGAGAGGAAGGCTCATACACACACAGGAGAAAGAGAGGAAGAAGCAATACAAAAGATTCAAGGGGGTGCAAGAAATGATATGGAAGGAGCCCATGGCCATGGCTCCTTCTCTTTTTTTAAGACAGCTAAAGCTGTGATTAAATTATGAGGATAGAAAACAAAGTTTAAAGTTACAAGGTGCAGAAGACTACACTTGAGATGAAAGGGGAGGAGAAAAAAAGAAAAAAAAGACAAATTCTTGAAAGTTGCCATTGTACTATCATGTTGAGGCTTGTTAAAATTATACTAGCATGAATAATTAACTGATAATTTGAAGCACTCTTAAGTAGCTAACAAGTTCGCTTCATAGTGAACTATTGAATAAAACCCGACATTGATAATTCAAAGTGCAGAGCTAAGTTACAAACTGGGATACAATATAGGTACATACCTTAAGGAATTCATAAAACTGGGATACAACATAGGTACATACATGCCTTAGAGAATTCATACAACTGGGAATTCTACAACGTAAGTCACAAAACCATACATTCTATGACCATGGTTGTCGATCTTGGGCATAATAAAAAAAACAAAAGTTATCTATTGGTGGCTGACGGGGTATTACGCTTGGATCGCTGATAGGGCTTAATGTAATATCATCGTCAGAATTAGGAGGACTCCGAGGACGCAAGTTTTCTGGCCTAGGTGTCATGAAACGTCATCATCATCGTCATTTGTGTGGTTAGGAGCTAGCCCGCATGTAGTGCTGGTTGAACGTTCTCTTTCATTGTTTCTTGAACGACCTGCTGTGGTAGTGCTTGAACGGCCTGCTGTGGTAGTGCTTAAACGTCGAGGTCTAGGTGATACGAGATCGTCATCATCATTGTCATCGTTATATATATGCATAGTTAGGAGCAAGCCCCCTCCGGTGGTGGTTGAATGTCCTCTTCAACTTGCTGCTGCAGCAGTACTGTGTCGATCTCTACCCCTCCAATTAGATCCTCTTTTGTATCTTTTACGCGAACCAGGTATCACACCCCCGCCGAAGAGCATATACATCACTAAAAATTCTGGTATATCTTTGTTCAGCAACTCTTTATCCTCTGGGAATGGCTAACACACAAGACGAGTATACGAAGTAGTGAACTTATATATAATGGTAAAAAGGTTAGTAAGGTGAACAAATATAAACTAACTAACCTTAATATGCTCTGCATATCGATCGGGCAGCATCAGTACCATGTAAGATCTTTTAGAGAAACCTGTAGCAGAAGGGTGGTCAGCTAATTCGCATACCCTGAAATACCTTTGACACCTCCATTGCAAGTGCGCCTTTAGGTCGTTGGAGGTCACAAGGTTCAGGCCAAAGGTTGTCACGTTATGCCTCCGTAATGTCAGAAGCCACTCTTGCAATTTGGACACCACTTTACTTAAGTTATCATCCTTGAATGGATCGTCCTTCCCATCATGCGTAACTTTCAACGTGTAATGAAGGGATACGGTGCTCATATCTGGTGTTCACGAGAATGCTCTGCTAGAGGATGCAGCCATGGTGAAGTGTGAGTGGGAGCTGTGGTTGTGTGTCTGCGGTTTAGCCTTTTATAGACTCGAAGGGGTGGTGTATGGAGTAAGTGTTGGAAGGTAAGATTTAAACATACAAACGAATAGCAAAATACTGGAGTTTGTAGTCAAGTCGGGCTGAAAAGTAGGCAGTGAGTGGTCATTTCAGCCTGACAAAGCTACAAGTATAGTGTTGTCAAATCAATCTGAAAAAGTTTAAAGCATTGGGCAGAGTGTCGCAACATGTCATTGGAATAAGTGATGTATGATTTCTTTTTTGGCAACTCATCTTGACAAAGCTACTACTTGTGACTCGTCTAATCGGCCTGACAAGGCTGCACGCTCGTGAGTAGGCTACTCGCCCTAAAAAAGCTGTTGAACGGCCGTCATCTCCAACAACTGTTTAAGTGTCTTAGAATCTGCGCCTATAGTGATCGTTTAGGGTGTTTGTTTTGGTAGGATTGAGACGCAAAGCAAGTTTTAAATAGGATCCTATTGCAGATTATGGTAGTACAAGTATCATAGGGTGTTTCGGGGCTATTCCTACATAATTTCTTTTCTAAACATGTTATGTTACGGGCTACTGAAAAGGCTTAAGTGACCATTCACTTTACACGATTGCGATCCAGTTTTCTTTGTAAGTCTGTGACTACACCATATATGATATGTTAACCTTTTTTGAGGTATTAGTACGGGATATTATAACCATTTTAAACTAATTGACTCTTTATGCTTAAAAATAGGCCTACTGTAACAAAGAATAACAGTATTGCATAGCCAAATATAATAGTAAGACTATCATAAAAATCATATATCGTACAACATATCCAAAACGGATTAACTAAGTACATGAGATAAAAAGTTACAACAATCCAAAACACAAGAAACTATTGCCAGCCCCATTTCTGGGCGGCTCCTCGTGGCTGGGCAGGCCTCCTGCGAACCTGTCCCTGCGAGTAGGTGAACTGCGTTGGTGCGTGGTGGGCCCTCTGTGGTCTAGCTGGAGGTGTAGCGTACTCCGGCTGAGAAGGCTGCGTCGGTGGTGGTGCGCCCTGCAACTGCGATGATCCAGGCTCATCCGCATCAGCGAAAAATCTTGACACACTACCATCGTCGAGGTCGTACTCTGCGTGGGCTGGATCATCATACTGCCCCTCGTAGTCGTTAGGTGCAGGTGAGTATGTAGAGGAGAACCACCGTGCCTGTATCCCTGTAACTAATGAAGAATTGTTGGTAACACTCAAAAAATGATTGCAAAATATAAAAAGTGCGATTAAGTACTCACCTTCGACATGAGCGGGTAGACCAGCGTGTCCAGCAGCTCGCCGGTTAGTGTTATGCCCTTGAGGCAGTCATTTAGATGATTGTGACATGACTATGTTTATGAATAATAATATGATTATTGGTCCAATGAATGTATATCATTGTATTGATCAACAAGTATGTGACTTGCTTATGATTCTCTTAACTTATTGATATAATTCGATAAATACCTCTGATCGGATATCATCGTATAGGACAACGATGAATAGATCAGCACATGTAGTGATCGATGATCATGCTTCATAGATCATGGGATACGGAGATATCATCTACACATTGTGGATGCATGTTGAAGAACATGGGTTAGACAGACCCGTCATGGGACACTGCGAGAATGTTACATTCTTCTGTGTCATAAGTGTATCTCATACATAGTAGATGTATGATCCTTAGACCTGAGATTGTCATATTCCCTACATGTGTAATAGTTTTCCTTGGGGCTATCAAACACTACTTCCTAACCGGATAGTTATAAAGGTAGCTTTCATGTTTACTATGAAACGTGCAAAGGGAAGTGAGTAGTCAAGATGGAATTTACCACTCCAATGAAATGGAGATATATGACAAGGCCACTCGTGTGATATGATTAAGGAAGTGCATGGCCATGCCGTGATTGAGGAGTCAATCACAACTTATTAATATATCACGGATACCAGAAATGGATTGAATCATCAAAGGATGACATGCTTCTCGCCTTGAGTTCAATCTTCATATACTTGGCAAAGGGATTATTACATGAGTACTTTTGATAGGTTCTGTATGATTTGATCATAGTATGTTTGGGAGTTGGCATACTTTGCAAGGAGCCGCTACCAACTATTGGATTGAAAAGGAATTTTCCGAATCCATGTCCAAACGTACGTGAACCTGCAGGGTCACACACTTAATGGGCTGGGCCGCATTAATTTGGATTGGATCCATAATTAATGGACCTCGTGGGCAGAGCACACTAATGGGCCCTAGTTTAGGGTTTCATCTCGTGGCTATATAAGGAGTGGAGGAGGGTGGGCGCAGGCAGGGTGTGCTTTCCACGGTTTAGAAGTGTTTCACCCGAAACCCTAGCCTCCTGTTCTCGTTGCCCCTGCCGAGCGACCAGGTGCTTGCACACCGACGCACGGCGTTGCATCCCTGGACGTGTGGACTACTGCGGTGACTCTGCTGCGACTGCGGCGTGGGAGGACGATCCACGGCGAGGCAAGGATGATCCACTCCATCAACGCAACGACTGCGGCGAGGACGATCCACTACATCGACGCGCGAAGGATTCCGCAACTGCGCGTCTAGTGGTAATCTAATCTATGATCCCCTTCTTGCGAGTAGCTTTCTGGTTATGCGGTAGATTTTTTTTGTGCTAGCGTAGCATACCGTGTTTCTCTTCAGTGGTATCAGAGCTATCTCGTATATGTTTGTGATCTGGATGTTGCACATATGATGTGTGAGGTTAGTAGATTGTATCTACTACATGTTCAGCAGGTTCATATGATGAATTGGTGATAGCAGCCATCGATGAGATCGATCGGTTTAGGGTTTGAGGAAAGTGCAAACCGACTCAATCTTGATTTGGGTGAGTCCGTTCATGGTACGACATTACCCTTACCGGTCGGGTTACCGCCATCAGGGTTTCTGAAACGTAACCATATGGGACCAAGCCAATCAGATTGAGTTGGATTGGGTAAATCTGGTTGATCCATGGAAAGTGCAAACCGATTCAATCTTGTTTTGGGTGAGTCCGTTCATGGTACGATGTTACCTTTACCGGTCGGGTTACCGCCATCAGGGTTTCTGAAACGTAACCATATGGGACCAAACCAATCAGATTAGATTGGATTGGGTCAATCTGGTTGATACGTGGAAATTTTAAGGGTGTTTTCCTTTGATAGAAGACATGCCTCTAAATTTTTTTCCAAGGGCACTGCCCAGCTTGTGTATGTGATGCATGTAATTTTCACATGGCCTGCGTGCCTTGTCAAGCCATAAGGCTATTTAAATTGTATAACGACCTGCGTGTCAACTTGTGATGCTTCAAACCCTCATGTAAAATTCATTATCAAAAGTTGTAAGGCGTTGCATCCATAATGATGAAGACGATGGTATCAAGCATTATGATTAGGTGAACAATCAAGCAAGGTGGCTAGGTGAACAAACAAGCATGATGATGGAGATCTTAATGCTAAGGGCCATGCTATTTCACAGCTTATTTTGTTTTTCTGTGGATGTGTGTTTAATCCTTGCTATTTTCTTTATGCTCATTGCATGTGATGCCATGTTCATAGTAGATATTGTTCTTCCCTATAGTTAAAATTTTTTAAATCAAAATGTCCATCCAATTGCTGCACCTATCAAGAATTTAGATCATTATTGATATGACTGCCAAAGTAGTATATCAATGGCTATCTTAATAGATGATAGGGATGTGTTGGACACATCACGCATAACAATGGTAGATTTAATCAAGCTATCAAAACAGTTTTGGGCTTGAGGACATAAGTGGTTGTGATTTGATTTCAGTAATGAAGGAACCTATACAAGACAATTGGTGTCTAGGGAAACACACATGAGGTAGGTTTCTTAATTGGCACCCGAAAACGGGAAGTGCTCCCTCCCTCATGTGAGCCCTAGGGGCAGGTTGACCTGGCCATTAGTCAAGTTGATGGAGGCATTCATTACTTGTTTTCATACTCAACAAACAAGAGTTACATATGATGTAATTAGCAAAGGGGTTGCTTACCTATGTCATTAAATTTCTAGCAGTGATGCCAAAGCTCACTAGTGTTTGATGAATATGGATCTTGAATACTCACTATGTGTCTATAAAAGGGACATAAAATAGGAGTGTCTTTTATTAAAATGCTTATTAAAATTTTTACATAAACATAGTGCTTAGAATCTTTGAATGTTTTTGTTGTAGTTCAATGGCACCTTCTCCTACTCCTGCTACACCTGGTTTTGCTTTGAGATCGGTTTTGGAAAGGGAAAAACTTAATGGAACTAATTTTGTTGATTGGTATCGCAACCTGAGAATTATTCTCAAGCATGAAATGAAGGAATATGTTCTAGAGAATTCAATTCCTGATGAACCAGCCGAAAATGCTCCTCGCAATTTGAAGGTTGAATATGAAAAATATGTTAACGCTTCTGTAGAGGTCCGCTGTCTCATGCTTGTCACCATGGACTCTGCGCTCCAAAAGCAATATGAGGACCAGGATGCTTACAATATGATTGTGAGCTTGAAGGGCATGTTTGGGAATCAAGCAAGAGCTGAGAGGTATGGTATCTCAAAGCTTTTATTTGCTTGTAAGCTGGCTGAAGGCAGTTCGGTCAGCCCTCATGTGATCAAGATGATTGATTACATTGGGAGATTGGAAAAACTTGAGTTTCCCCTTAGCCTCGGTTTGGCCACAAATGTTATTCTCCGGTCTCTACCTCAGAGCTTTGAGCCATTCATTATGAATTTTCATATGAATAGCATGGAGAAGAGCCTAACCGAACTACATGGGATGCTCAAGGCTGCCGAGGAAAGCATTAAGAAAAAACCCAATTGATGATGGTTCAGAAAACAACTGTATTCAAAAAGAGGAAGGCTAAGGCTGGGGAAACAAGAAAGAGCAAGGGCAAGGGCAAGGGCAAGGCTCAAGATGAGATTGCAAGCCTCAAAACTACGATTCAGAAGCTTAAAGTTGGTCCTCAACCTGATACCCAATGCTTCTATTGCTAGAAGTTAGGACATTGGAAACGAAACTGCGAAAAGTACCTGTCAGATAAGAAGAAAGGAAATGTGATTTCCACTTCAGGTATTAATGTTATAGAAATTAATCTTGCTACTTCTTCACTCAGCTCATGGGTATACGATACCGGTTCGGTTGCTCACATTTGCAATTTGATGCAGGGGCTAATAAAGAGTAGAGACTTGGCAAAAGGAGAAGTGGATCTTCGCGTGAGGAATAAAGCAAGAGTTGCTGGTCTTACCGTTGGCATATACCCATTACATTTGCCTTCAGGATTAGTTTTAGAACTCAATAATTGTTATTTTGTTCCATCTTTGAGTAGAAACATTATTTCACCTTCTTGTTTGGAACATGAAGGTTATGATTTCAGAATAAAGAACTTTGTTTGTTCGATCTTTTTGAATGATATGTATTATGGTCGTTGCCCCATGGTGGATGGGTTGTACGTACTTGAACTCGAAGATAAACCTATCTATAACATTAATGTAAAAAAGCCTCAGCCTAATGATTTGAACCCTACCTTTTTATGGCATTGTCGCTTAGGACATATAAATGAGAAGCGCACGAAGAAGCTCCATGGTGATGGACTTCTAACCTCATTTGATTTTGAATCATTTGAAACATGTGTGTCTTGTTTACTTGGCAAGATGACAAAAGCCCCTTTCACTGGTTTTAGTGAGAGAGCGAGTGTATTATTGGCCCTAGTACATACAGATGTATGTGGACCAATGAGCTGGACTGCTAGGGGTGGGTTTCAATACTTTGTAACTTTTACCGATGACTTTAGTAGATATGAATATATCTATTTAATGAGGCATAAATCCGAAACTTTCGAAAGGTTCAAAGAGTTTCAGAATGAAGTACAAAATCAACTTGGCAAATCAATAAAACACTTACGATCAGATCGTGTTGGCGAATACTTGAGCCAAGAGTTTGGTGATCATCTAAAGCAATGTGGAATCGTTCCGCAACTTACTCTGCTAGGAACGCCTCAATGGAATGGCTTGTCCGAACGACGAAACCGAACTTTATTAGATATAGTTCGGTCAATGATGAGCCAAATAGATCTGCCATTATCCTTCTGGGGTTTCGCTCTAGAGACAGCTGCGTTCACTTTGAATAGGGTCCCATCAAAATCCGTTGAGAAGACGCCATATGAGATATGGACTGGGAGAAGACCCATGTTGTCATTTCTCAAGATATGGGGATGTGAGGCTTATGTAAAACGTTTACAATCAGATAAATTCGTACCTAAATCAGAAAAATGCTTTTTTGTGGGGTATCCTAAAGAAACAAAAGGATATTACTTTTACAAAAGAAACGAGAACAAAGTTTTTGTTGCTCGAAATGGTGTCTTCTTGGAGAAAAAGTTTCTTTCAAAAGAAATCAGTGGGAGTGATGTGTATCTCGATGAAGTTCGAGAATCACATGAATATGTTCAAACTACCACTGAACCTTCACAAGATGTACAAAGTGTTGTACAACCTGTGAAAGAGACACCAGCCCCACGTAGGTCGGGGAGGCCACGTCATGTACTTATAAGATATGGGAATGACATATTATTGTTGGACAATGATGAGTCCACGACTTATGAAGAAGCAATGATGGACCCAAACTCCAAAAAATGGCTTGAAGCCATGAGATCCGAAATTCAATCCATGCATGACAATCAAGTTTGGAACTTGGTCGATTCTCCTGATGGTGTAAAAACCATTGAATGCAAATGGATTTTCAAGAAGAAGATAGACGTAGATGGAAATGTTCAGATATATAAGGCACGGTTGGTGGCAAAGGGTTTCAACAAGTTCAAGGAGTTGACTATGATGAAACCTTCTCACCGGTAGCCATGCTCAAGTCTGTCCGGATCATTTTAGCTATTGTTGCATATTTTGATTATGAAATATGGCAGATGGATGTCAAAACAGCCTTTCTTAATAGGAATCTATCTGAGGATGTATACATGATACAACCTGAAGGCTTTGTTGATCCTAAATATGCTAAAAGGGTATGCAAGCTTCAAAGATCCATTTATGGGTTAAAGCAAGCATCTCGGAGTTGGAACATTCGTTTTGATAAAGTAGTCAAAGGGTTTGACTTTATCAAAAACGAAGAAGAGCCTTGCGTTTACAAGAAGGCTAGTGGGAGCGCACTTGTGTTTCTGATTTTGTATGTGGATGACATATTATTGATCGGGAATGATATTCCTATGCTTGAAGATGTTAAGACTTCATTGAAAAGGAGTTTCTCAATGAAGGACTTGGGAGAAGCATGCTATATCTTGGGCATAAAAATCTATAGAGATAGATCAAAAAGGTTAATTGGATTAAGTCAGGAAACGTACATTAACAAGATATTGAAAATGTTCAATATGCATGAATCCAAGAGAGGTTTCATGCCAATGTCACATGGCATCAGTCTCTGCAAGAATCAGTGTCCTTTGACAACTGATGAGCGAGACAGGATGAGCAAGATTCCATATGCTTCAGCTATTGGGTCTATTATGTATGCCATGATCTGCACGCGCCCAGATGTCTCATATGCTCTAATTGTCAAGAACAGATACCAAGCAGATCCTGGTGATAGTCATTGGGTAGCCATAAAAAATATCCTAAAGTACTTGAGAAGAACTAAGGGTATGTTCCTTGTTTTTGGAGGTGAGGAAGATCCGGTTGCAAAGGGTTACACCGATGCAAGCTTCCAAACTGACAAAGATGATTTCCGATCGCAATCCGGGTTTGTGTTTACACTAAATGGAGGAGTAGTAAGCTGGAAGAGTTCCAAGCAAAACACGGTGGCCGACTCTCGACGATGTAAGCGGAGTACATTGCGGCCAAGGCCGCAAAAGAAGCCGTGTGGATTAAGAAATTTATCACAGAGCTTGGTGTGGTCGCTAGTGCCTCTAGTCCAATGGACATCTATTGTGATAATAGTGGTGCCATTGCACAAGCTAAAGAGCCTAGATCTCATCAGAAGTCTAAACACATACTCCGACACTTTCACCTTATTCGCAAGATTGTGGATAGAAGTGACATAAGAATATGCAAAGTACATACGGAAGCCAATGTGGCCGATCCGTTGACAAAGCCACTGCCACAGCCTAAGCATGAGGCGCACACGAGGTCTATTGGTATTAGATACTTAATTGATTGACTCAAGTGCAAGTGGGAGATTGTTAGTGTTATGCCCTTGAGGCAATCATTTAGATGATTTTAACATGACTATGTTTATGAATAATAATATGATTATTGATCCAATGAATGTATATCATTGTATTGATCAACAAGTATGTGACTTGCTTATGAAGCTCTTTACTTATTGATATAATTCGATAAATATCTCTGATCGGATATCATCGTATAGGACAACGATGAATAGATCAGCACATATAGTGATCGATGATCATGCTTCATAGATCATGGGATATGGAGATATCATCTATACATTGTGGACGCATGTTGAAGAACATGGGTTAGATAGACCCGTCCTGGGACACTGCGAGAATGTTACATTCTTATGTGTAATCAGTGTATCTCATACATAGTAGATGTATGATCCTTAGACCTGAGATTGTCATATTCCCTACATGTGTAATAGTTTTCCTTGGGACTATCAAACACTACTTCCTAACTGGATAGTTATAAAGGTAGTTTTCATGTTTACTATGAAACGTGAAGAGGGAAGTGAGCAGTCAAGATGGAATTTGCCACTCCAATGAAACGGAGATATATGACAAGGCCACTCGTGTGATATGATTAAGGAAGTGCATGGCCATGCCATGATTGAGGAGTCAATCACAACTTATTAATATATCACGGATACGAGAAATGGATTGAATCATCAAAGGATATCATGCTTCTCGCCTTGAGTTCAATCTTCATATTCTTGGCAAAGGGATTATTACATGAGTACTTTTGATAGGTTCTGTCCGATTTGATCATAGTATGTTTGGGAGTTGGCATGCCTTGCAAAGAGCCGCAACAAACTATTGGATTGAAAAGGAGTTTTCCGAATCCATGTCCAAACGTACGTGAACCTACAAGGTCACACACTTAATGGGTTGGGACGCATTAATTTAGATTGGATCCGTCATTAATGGACCTCGTGGGCTTAGCACACTAATGGGCCCTGGTTTAGGGTTTCATCTCGTGGCTATATAAGGAGTGGAGGAGGGTGGGCGTAGGGTGTGCTTTCCACGGTTTAGAAGTGTTTCACCTGAAACCCTAGCCTCCTCTTCTCGCTGCCCCTGCCGAGCGACCAGGTGCTTGCACACTGATGCACGGCGTTCCATCCCTGGACGTGTGGACTACTACGGTGACGCTGCTGCGACTGCGGCGTGGGAGGACGATCCACGGCGAGGCGAGGACGATCCACTCCATCGACGCAATGACTGCGGCGAGGACGATCCACTACTTCGACGCGCGAAGGATTCCGCAACTGCGCGTCTAGTGGTAATCTAATCTATGATCCCCTTCTTGCGAGTAGCTTTCTGGTTATGCGGTAGATTTTTTTTGTGCTAGTGTAGCATACCGCGTTTCTCTTCATCTCCCTCTCACACGGGAGGCTGCAGCGTGTCAAGAGGTACCTGTAGCACCCCTCCCTCCACTAAGCAGCACGCCGGGAGCCACATCGGGAGGAGCGCGGCATCCCGCCAACTCGAGGATGCGTCTCGAGCTCTCCCTAAACCTCGCGATGAAGGAGGACACCTCTCTAGTCACCTCAACCCCACGGTTAAGACGAGAAAATAAGCTCCCTGACTCCTTGTAGTACTGGCCTAGCACATCAGTCTGGAAAATACATTACGAATTAGCCTAGCACATTAGTCTGGGAAATACAAAACGAAAATATATCGTAGATTGGACGAAACGTACCACACTGTGCAGAGCCTAATCCGTATGTGCGGGATACGTGTCCCTCGTCCTGGGGACGTGTCTAGGAGGATCGGGGTCGACACGTACCAAACGCAGACGGGTACGGGAAGTGTACCACTGTCGGTACCCCTGGTATGTTTGCTGGTCGTACGGCGCATCCTCAGTATGGACGTCGTCCAGGGCTCCTCCCCACTCCTCGACCCATGGCACCATACGTATGTGCCACGGGGTGGCCCCATGCACGCCTTTCCTAGCATGCCTGCGGATAAGAAATAAATATAACATTATTAGATGGCATTACATGATGATGATTGGAGAACATCGATGCAGGGAACTTACATGTGGGCGCCGGGTGGGACCAGACGGCCGACCTGGACCAGGAATTCCTATCGTAGATCGAACTGCCTCATCACTCGATGGACAGCATAGGCCTCGACCTAGACGTCGAACACGAGGAACCGACGTGTACGCCAGTACGCCGCGTCGCGTGTGCATAGGGTGGACAACCCACATGTCACACGTAGGTGGACCTCTTCCTCTGTGTACGGCGTCCAACGTACATGATCATCGGTGAGGTGGTCGAACGCAGCTGCGAACTGCGGGTAGCCCAGCCGCACCATCCTGTGTGCCCACCTAGGCTGTAGCGACGACAAAAAATATCAACGTAGAACATTACCATTAGTACTGACAAATGTTAAAGCAAAAGTTTCATAGTCGTGATTGCAATAGCTTGCTCGTCGGTGGCACCAGATGGTGCCCATGGTCGGTGCGTCAACATCGTCGTTGCTAGCATGTACAAGAGGCCGCAGGTCGATGTCGGGCCACCCGATCTGGAACCTCTCGTATGTCCAAATCTCTACAAGAAGTGGACATTCGGTGAGGATCGACCCATTGGTGATCCGTCCACAGCCGTCGTAGAGCGCACAGTATGTCACGCACAGAACAGTCGACCTCTAGGAGTACTGCGACACGGCGTCAAGGGGTGCGTCCGCAATTGCCCTCGCGAACTGGACGAGGTGCCTGTCCACGCTATCCCCATGGGAGCTCGTGAATATGCACCAGCCAAGGAGCCACAGCAGGTACACCTCCAGGTGGCGGCTCACCCTCTGCTCATCCGTAGGCTCGACGATGTGTTCGGCCTGTAAATTTAAGTTTTCTTGTTAGTTTAGCCAATATATGTAAAGTTAAGCTTTAAAGGTTAGTTGCGTACCACGAACTGTCGAAGCCACCTGTGTGTCGGACCATGTCTGCTACTGAAGGGTCGGTACACAGCAGGTGGTAGCACACCCTGAAACCGCGCAAGTAGCTTCTCGCTCCACGTCACGTCGATGTCCTGAGGCACCACAGGGTCACCGACGATCGGGAGTCCGAGGAGGTACGAGATGTCCTCCAAAGTGATCGCCATCTCCCCTACTGGTAGATGGAAGGTGTGCGTCTCCGGTCTCCACCAATCCACTAGAGCGGTGAGCAAGGACCTATCGAACGGGAACCGACGACTCGTGTCCCGTCCCTGCGCATCTCCGTGCGCCTCCACCATACGGGCCTGTGGCAGCAATCCTGATGCTCGAAGCCTACGAAAAAATGGAATTAATATGAGCACCACACTAGTTAATTAATACAAATTACATCAGGCATATTTAGAAATTTGAAGAATAGTACGTTACCTGGGGATCCAATGAGGATCGACCGTCCAGAGCTCCCGCGGTGGCCTCGGTCGTAGTACGTAGAGCTCTAGAGGATCCTGTCCCTCCTCTGGAAAAGCAGTGGCGAAGTGGGCACGGTGATGACGATCAATAACCGAATCTAGCAACTCAAAAGGCCAGTCGTCATCTCCATCCTGGTGAGCCATACCTGCAAATTAGAAAAATGAAAGATATATATCAAATGCTGAAGTGGAAACAAATGCGTATAGAGAACTATACAAGCACCATAACAATATATAGATAGAAACAAATGCGTACAAAAAACCAGATAAGCATGATAACATTATATAGAAACAAATGCGTACAAATAACTACAGAAGCATCATAACAATATATTTCAAACAAATTACAATAATTTATGAAGCAACAACACTCACAACGACATTTATTCAATTCCCTGGCACAAGCGGCTCAGCAACTTCATCTTCCTCATCCGAGTCATCGTCGTCTTCCACTTCTGTTCTTGTATATTCACGGTCTTCCTCTTCTATCCGTTCTATTACTTTCTCAATTTCCTCACCTTCGTCTACTTGCCCCCGCGCTTCTTGCCCAATGTTTCCATCATCCTCCCCAATCTCAACTTGCTCACCACTCTGGTAAATGATGTCCTCATTGCATCTCTGAACATCCTGCTCACGGCTAGATTCCCCAATTTCAGTGTCACCATAATTGAACTCATTTTGAGGCTCACTGCACTCACTGGCGTCCAGCTGATGCTGCGGGGCAACAACCCTTTCATATGCTTGCACTAAAAGCACCCGATACCATCCACGTTGCTTCGTCCCCCTCACATATAACCTCCAAGATGCAGTTCCCTTTATCTCAACTAACTCCCAATAAACAGGATCATCTCGCATAGTACAAAGGCAAGATAACTTCAGCTGGCACTTCTCTGGTTCCATCCGAAACGTATAATACAACCAATTCAACATGTATAAATGTACGCTCTTGATCCTACTTAAACTTCTGTCCACATACCGAAAGTTACTCAGATCTGCACCCTCTAAACCATACATGACAACCCCTTCTCCATAAAAGATTCTAAATGGAACTCGTTTTGACATATCTGCGAACCGATTCATTAACACACGAATTAGTTACTCTTCGTAAAAAATACTATATCTATTTGCTCAAAAAAAACTATACATATCTATATCTACACTTCGAGAAATATATATCTATCTACATTCCTAAAAATATTCATCTCTCTACTTCTACTTCTAAAAAACATCTACAGTCCTAAATATATATATATATATGTGTACTTCTATATGTAAAAAAATATATCTATCTACATCTATCTATAAAAAATGTAACAATATATTATTATTCCTAAAAACATCTATGTACATGCATTTCTATGTACCGACTAAATTACTAAAAATATAACAAGATTTAACTACATCTAACCGTCATCTCTAAATTTAACTAGATCTAAAATTTTTACGAACTAACTACATTACTAAAAATATAACTACATTTAACTAGGTCTATCCGTAACCTCTAAAATTAACTAGATCTAAAATTTATCCTACCATAATTTATTGCTAAACACTAAACAAAATAAACAGCACAAAAAATTACCTGCACGGCTGCAAATTTCTCTCTTTTTCTCCTTCTCTTCCTCCCTTCCTTTTTCTCTCTTCTTCCTCCCTCTTCACTTCTCTCGGCTTGTCAAAATGAAACTGGCACAGAGACACAGGAAATTGCCGTGCTTTTTATACTGGGCTTCAGTCGCCCTTTGGTTGGGCGACAGAGAACCGTGCACCCCTCTGTCGCCCAACCAAAGATCGATTTATTACGTGTCGCCCTTTGGTTGGGCGACAGAGAACAGTGCACCCCTCTGTCGTCCAACCAAAGATCGATTTATTACGTGTCGCCCTTTGGATGGGCGACAGAGGGATCGTTGGGCGACCATTGGGCAACAAGGCTGACATGGCATCAATTGCCCAACCAGTGGGCGACACTTGTCTCTATCGCCCCACCATAGGGCGACATTTTCCTCTCGCCCAACCATCGGGCGATAGAGGTACATTTTTGCAATTTTTTGGGTTCGACGTATATTTTTGCAATTTGAATAAAAGAAGGTATTATTAAAAAAAATTCGGTGGAAAAATATGGACATAGTGTGAAACTAGAGAAATATATTCATGCAGCGACGGAGAGTAAAATCGGGCCTTTTCTATGACTTAATGGTGGAATTCATTGTAGGCATATAATAAAGTGGAGTGACGATTGTTCGAACAAAGTTGATGAAGCAGGACATAACATTTCGTAATATATATGTGAATTACATGGTGCATACAGTTCGGTTTGGTGCATATATTCACCTTTGAACTTCTACAGTACAAATAACGATAGGGACAAATCATGAACATAAACTATAGGTAAGATACATATGAGCCTTTTGGAATTGGAAACACTGGGGATGGATTCTGCGTTCTGTGCGGAGGCCATTAAGGCTCAAATGTGTAACCGTACGACACCCACATGGAGTGTTGATCATTGGGATGGCATGGACATGGCTAGTGGTCACGGTAGTGGCAAGCAAAATTGCAGCTCGGATTGTCCTAGTAGCAGTAAGTGTGGTAGTTACTACTGAGATGGAACACCTTCTCATTGTTCTTCTCCCTAATTCTTTGCCTCAGGAGGTCATCATTCTACCTCTGGAGCTCATGGTTCTTCCTCTAGAATTCTTCGTTGTTGTTCTTCTCCATGTGGAGCTCCTTTTCAATTTCGTCAAAGCATGCTAGCACTATGTGGATATAAACTTGGGAAAGTAGGCGATATGGTGGGTCCACCCATTTGGTGAATTTGCAATCCGCAGTATGCAAGGAAGAGTAGGTGTTAGTGAGTGATATAGCGATACATGCTTGGAATCATATGTAAGAAATGAAGTAGTTACCATACATATAGGACATAAAAAACGACGTCCTGCATGCTAATAGTCATCGAAAACATGGACTACCACATCCAAATTGTGCTTGCATTTTGGCCAATGCTAGGGGAGGTGTGCGTTGTCTCGTAGTGGATTTGTAGGAGTAGTAGTCTCGTGTTCTGAGGAGAAGATCGGGGGCTGGGGGATCTGGGTTTAGGGGATTGTAGATGATTGTGTTGTTGAGTGATGGTCGCGGCCCCGAAACCCTCTCCCTCCCCGTCTACACCTCCCATGCCTTGAGCTACCTACTCTATTCATCATGACACCGTACTTTGCGCCATCTATGTCGTAAAGCAAAACACACTTATCCTTAAGCTCATGCTCAATCCACTACGAGAAGCATTTCGTGCCCCTTCCATTCCTCTTAACCAAGTGGAGAGGGTCCGTAAGGAAGTCATCCAGCGCTACAAGGACATCTTCCGCGCCAGGTGATGCCTTCTTCATAGCCTCTGCTGTATGCTTCGACGTCAGTTCATCTAGCTTCTTCCAGAGTACATCAAACATCATATGCTGATTCTGATCACACAACCACTTGAAAAGTTTCTTAAGATATTTGTTCCTAAATTGCTTGTAGAAGTTAGCACCCATGTGTTGCTTGCATCACCTACTTTGCAAATCAGGCCATGGAAGGGGCTCATCTTGCGCTTCCAACAGCTGCAAAATCACCTTCAACAACCTGAGATGCCGATCATGTATGATACAGACTCAAGACCTCTCGACTTTTGTGGTCGGCAATGAATTTATGGGGAAGGCGCTAGATCTCAAACTCGAAGGTCACACAAGACAGGTTTAGACAGGTTCAGGCCCTCGACGGAGGAGGTAATACCCTAGTCCTGTGTGCTGGGATTATCTGGATCTCTTGGATCTAGGATTGCTCATCTCCCTGTTGTTGCCCACCCTCTCCCTTATATAGTGGGGGTGGGGCGGTTTACAGAGTCCCGATCGGTTAAGGGATTCCGATCGGTTACAGGATAGAGTTTACATAATTATCTTACCCTGCTAACAACTCGGATTACAATTGTATCTCTTATATCTAAATACTTGTTCAACTATCTCTAAGATATATCCCCTTCCGCACGGCAGCAAGGCTTGGCGCGAAGCTTATCCTCTGGGCTTTCCACTCGGCCCTGTCTCTCCCTTAGGCACTTCTGGGCCGGTTATGAAGACACTTGGATTCTTATATTCCATAGTAGCCCCCGAGTGATTCATGATCCGATTGCTATATGTTTATCTGGGTCTCAACTTTGGATCAACGTTCTCAGCCTCCAGCATAAACCTCTGACTGGTTCCTTCTTTGATTCGAATGCTTCTCCTTGCAGCAAGGGGATTATGAAGGACTCGAATATAACCCCCGGTTTTTTGTTCCAGCTGATCATAATCTTCCGTCCGACAGGTTTATTATGGGTAGCTTCGTGGATTTGATCCATATCTCATATGAAGATTAGATATTTCTTCCCGCTCGAGGCGAAACCCTAATATCTTTCCTCTTTAAGGATCAATACCGGACAGTCTTCGAAGTTGTCTTTGATTTCCTGTGCCAATTCATTTTCTGAGAAACTCTTCAGCTTCTGAAACTATCTTAACTCCAAGTCTCCTCGGCTTCTGATGTCATTACATCTTCGCATTTACTTCAACCTTACCGTATCAGCTATAAAAGGTGAACCAATGCTTTTAGAATGTATTCTCCCACGCTTAGTCCTCCATTTTCCTACACCAAGCTCCACCTTCTCCCTGAGGGATTTCATGGACAACCGGGATCCAGAACTTGCTGAGGAGTGGGCGCTATTCGACGCTGCCATGGCCGAATGGGTTGAAGAAGAGGCAGTTTTCCTTGACCACGCCACCGTTGACACCTTCCTCGAGATCGTCCCTACCCTTTATAAGGCTAAGGAAGCTCTCGCGGAGGCGCTTGGTCGCGTGCGCCGCGGAGAAGTATAATACTCCTGTAAATGTAAGAGTCTTTTCCCAGGCATAATGCCTTGGGAATTTATATAATAAAGAAATTTTTTCCGAGTGATATCTATGACTATCGTTAGACATAGCTTAGACCCAACTTGGGGCATATCAAAAGCTTGCATGGCTCTTTGGTCGGGTGATATCCATATCCGATTGACGCAGGATATATCTTAGGTCCAACTTGGGATATGTTAAGATTTGCGCGGCTCTTGGCCGAGTGATAACTATATCTGACTACTGTAGGATATAGCTCTGGTCCGACTTGGGACATATCATATTCACGTGGCTTTTGGCCGAGTGATACCCATATCCGACTGCTGTAGGATATAGCTTAGGCTCGACTTGGAGCGTATCATATTTATGTGGCTCTTGGCCGAGTGATACTGTCGGGACCCGACCGCAAATCGACCCTCTGTATTCTGTGCGACCCAGATCACGCTTAGCACACACAAATCATACTGAGGTTGCACATTACGACATTCACAAAGATATAAGAATAAATAGTGCAAACATGTATATAAATCAAGTTGTACGACCTTATGGTCTCCTTACAGATAAGTCAGCCACACAGGGCTTACATTATTCAAAGTAAAGAAATAGCAGCGGAACATAAGTAAAGGTCGTGGAAGCCTTCATCTTGCCTCAGGCAACCAACTGGGCTTGCCCCCTAGTTGTTCGTATCCTCGATGTACTCCTCCTCCCAAACTGGTGTAGTCTCCTCCACTGATGTTGGAGTTGATAAGCAAGGTGGGGTGAGTACACAAGGCACTCAACAAGTAATGCACAGAATGCAGTGCTATTACTACATGCAAAACTTATTCCAAAGGGTTGGCTTAAATGGTTCTTTTGCATCAAACAGCAATTTTAAACCAATATCTTAATTAGATTAAAGCATTGGAACAGTTATAAGTAATACTAATTTCTTCAAATGGTTTTTCTTCGAAGATTCTCGGCACACAAATTTAATACCATTTTAACACTTGGCACACAGCCACCCTTCCCATATTTTGTTTATGAAAATCTACCCCTTGACTGTAATCCAGATCTAACGGTACAGATCTACTCTAGAAGAACACAAAGAAAAGTGACGTGGACGAACCAGAAGCGTGCGATGAAGATCTGACGGACGACGGCTTCGGTGAAGGCGGCGGCGCGCAGTAAGAAAAGGTGCGGAGTTGAGGAAGATGACACAGCCCACGGCGCTACGGGCTTCTCGGCGTGATGAAGTGGCTCGCTCGACGCGGCTTGGCGGAAGGATTACTCCGGTGACCTTGGCGACGGCGGGAGAAACCGAGGCGGCGTAAACGATGAAAACCGCGGCGGCACAAAGACGCAACTACGGCGAGCTCGCTCAAGCGCTAAAGAGGGTCTCGGCATGCGTGGAAGGAGTCAAAAGACGCGGCGTGAAGGTCTCTGCACGACGCCATCAACGGGACTTAAGGATCGCTCGACGCGCGCGAAATCGCGGCGAAATCACGCCATCAAAGCCCACATCTCTCCGGCGATCTCGCTGGGACGGCGACGTGGCGCAATCCTGCGCGTCCGTCGGCGACGATCCAAGGCTCACGCATGCAGCGACGTGGCGCACTCACGAGCGCTCGATCCGGATTGGACAACTTGGGTCAAGCGCGCTAGGGTTTCGACGTGGTTGGGCCGGCGACACGCACAATAATGGGCTCGCCCATTCTCGCTCATCTGATTTTTAAATCATTTCACATTTAAAATAATTCTAGAAGTTCAATTAAATCATTTGGAGCTTTTAAAATAGCAGAAAAATTCCAGAAATTACTTTGAGATGTTTGGAATTCCATTAAAATATTTTCAATAAAACTTTGCAAAAAACTTTTCCATTATTTAATTGTTTTCAAGAAAAGTCCTATTTGAATAAATCCAAATAAACTTAAATAAATTCCCAAAAATTAAAAAAAAATCAAAAATACTCCAAAATTTAAATTAGAGCAAAATTAGGGTGTTACAAACCTCCCCTTAATGTAATCTCGCCCCGAGATTCGTGGTCTATCTAGAGAAATAGGTTAGGAACTCCTTCTTCGAGATCTTCTTCACGCTCCCACGCTGCTTCACTTTCCAATGGTTGCTCCATTGAATTCTGCAGAAACGTGTTGACTTGTTCCTTGTCTCTCTACCCATTACGTCCAGAATCTTCATCGGATGTTCTTTGTAAGTCAGATCTTCTTGCAACTCAATTGCCTCCAAAGGTGTTTGCTCTTCCGGTACTCAAGACACTTCTTCGCCAGTGATACATGGAATACATCATGTACTCCTGCCAAAGACGGCGGTAACTCCAACTGATAAGCAACTTCACCTCTGCGGCTCAAGATCTTGAATGGTCCGACATATCTGGGTGCGAGCTTTCCTTTTGCATGGAACCTTCTAACTCCTTTGAGAGGCGTGACTCTAAGGTACACAAAATCTTGGGTTCAAAGCTCGGTTCCTCATGACGGTTGTCGATAACTCTTCCGCCTTGATTGTGCAATCTTCAATCTTTCCCGATCGTATGCGTCTGTTCTTCCGCTTCAAAATGTCTGGTCCAAAAACATGTCGTTCGCCTGTCTCATTCCAATTCAATGGTGTTCGACAGGACCGACCATACAAAGCTTCAAATGGAGACATTTGTAAACTCGCTGATAATCGTTGTTGTAACTAAACTCAAAGATATGGCAAACACTTGTCCCATGAGGTGGAATATGCTAAGGCACATGCCCTCAACATATCCTCTAATATCCGATTGACTCTCTCGCTTGTCTATCCGTCATGGATGGTATGTCGTCTTCAAGTTCAAATGAGTTCCCATCGCTTCATGTAGCTTACCCCAAAATGGAGGTAAATTGGGTACCTCATCTCGACACTATTTTTTCAAGACTCCATGCAAACAAACAATTCTTGACATATAGAGTTCGCTAACCGGTCTCCTAATAAGTGGTCTTCACGGTATGAAATGTGCAACTTTAGTTAAACGATCTACTATGACCCATATGGAATCATATCCACTTTGCGTTCTAGGCAATCCGGTTATGAAATCCATACCAATTTCTTCCCATTTCCATTCAGGTATCTTTAGGGGTTGTAATAGCCCTGCTGGTCTTTGGTGCATAGCTTTGACTCTTTGGCATATGTCACATATTGCAACATATTCGGCGACTTCTCGTTTCATGCTTGGCCACCAAAATCTCTCCTTTAAATCTTGATACATTTTCGCACTTCTTGGATGAATTGAGTACTTGGAGTCATGGGCCTCCTGCATTAATCGCTTCAACTCCTTTTTGTTCTAGCACACAAATGCGCTCTTTAAACCACATAGTACCTTGTTCATCCAGTTTGAAATCTTTTGCTTTGCCTTCATCCATTTTGCCCTTAATTCTTTTGATCTTATCATCATCTTTCGCCCTTCCCCGATCCGATCTTCCGTAGGTCTTACTTCCAAAGTTGCTAGGAATCCTTCCGTACCATTTCCATTCTAATTTAAAATCCTTACACAATTCTGCTCGACTTGTTTCCAACAAAGATATTTACACCGTGGTTCTTTCTACTCAAGCGTGCGCCACCACGCTGGCTTTACCCGATGGTAGTGAATTCTACATTATAATCCTTGATTAACTCTAACCATCTTCTTTGCCTCATATTTAGGTCAGCTTGTGTGAAGATATACTTAAGACTTTTATGATCGTGATACACTTCACATCTATTTCCGATGAGATGATGACGCCATATCTTTAGTGCATGCACTACGGCAATAATTCCAAATCATGAGTTGGATAGTTCTCCTCATGTGGTCTCAATTGCCTTGATGCATAGGCAATTACCTTCCTATTTTGCATCAACACGCATCCCAATCCCTGACGCGATGCATCACAATAGATGTCGAAGTCTTGATGAACGTCAGGTAAAACTAGTACAGGTGCCGATGTTAATCTTCTCTTCAACTCCTGAAAACTCTTCTCACACTCAGGTGTCCATAGGAATTTCCTTTCCTTTTCAACAATTGCGTAAGAGGTCTCGCAATCGAGAGAATCCTTCGATGAATCGACGGTAATACCCGCCATTCCAAGGAAACTACGGATTTGGGTTACCGACTTGGGTTGTTCCTAATGTAGAACTGTCTCCACTTTCTTTGGATCTACCGCAACTCCCGCTGCAGTCATTATGTGTCCAAGAAATTCAACCTTATTCTTCCGTAAATCACATTTGCTAAATTTTGCAAACAAGCTGTTGCTCTCTCAACTTTTCAAGGACTAGCCTCAAATGCTCGGCGTGCTCTTCTCGCCTTGGAATAGATAAGGATATCATCTATGAATGCGACGACGAACTTATCCAAATATTCCATAAAACCTTATTCATTAAGTTCATGAAATATGCCGGTGCATTTGTCAAACCAAAAGACATCACTCAGAAACTCGTAGTATCCATATCTTGACGAAATGCGCTTTCTTGAATATCCTCCGATCGGATCTTCAATTGATGGTATCCTCGATCGGAGATCAATTTTGGAGAAGACTCTGCTCCTCTCAACTGGTCAAACAAATCATCGATCCTGGGTAGCGGATACTTATTCTTTATCGTCACGTCATTGAGTGCACGATAGTCTATACACATCCTGAAACTTCCGTCCTTCTTGACGAATAAGACAGGTGCTCCCCATGGCGATGAACTAGGTCTTATAAATCCTTTTTCCAGCAGTTCTTCAATTTGCTTCTTCATTTCCACCAATTCCTCTGTGGACATCCTGTAAGGTCTCTTAGCTATAGGAGCTGTCCCTGGAACCAGCTCTATCACGAACTCGATATCTCTATCTGGCGGCATTCCAGGTAAATCTTCCGAGAAAACATCCGGATATTCATTGACTATGGAAACTTCCTCTAAGTCGATGCCTTCATGTTTGTTGACCATTAATTGTCCATCCCGCACTGGTTTTGCTTCAAACTCAATCTTCTTTCCATCCGGGCTCTCGACCGATATGACTCTTTTTCCGCAGTCCAATACTGCCTTGTGATTGGTTAACCAATCCATTCCCAGGATAACATCCAAGGTTTGGGTATTAAGGACGATTAAGTTCGCTAGGAACTCAACTCCATTAATTATTAGTCTTACCCCAGAACATCCTACTTTAGATCGGAGTTCGATCCAGGGGATTGACTATGAGCACACATTTAAGATTCACTATTTCCATATCATTTTGAACAGCAAAATCTCGGGAAATAAAAGAATGCGAAGCTCCAGAATCAAATAAAACGGTAGCTGGTACTGAGTTTACTAGGAACTTACCCAGTACAACGTCCGTGGCGTTCTGAACTTCATCCGTTGTAATGTGGTTGACTCGGCCTCGTGCAGTTCCTTGGGATGGAGTTGTTGCTGTTGATGCCCCACGGTTCACGATTGGCGGGAGTCCTTGCCGTGTGTTCCTAGGTTAAAGCGGACCGGGTGACACCTCCTTCTTAGGGCGCTTGTTGGCAAATGCCCCATTTCATTGCAATGATAGCAACGCCTTCCCACCGCTCGAGAGGTTCCTCCACCTGCGCTACGCTTCCGGGCCGAGTCCAACATTCGACCCATCGGGCGATTTGCGGCAGCGGTGCCCTATCATTGCCTCTCGGGCTGGTACCGATGAATGCTGAGGTGCCGCCCTCTGCCTCTGCGCTCGACGACCTCCTTGTTGCGCCATTCTGCGCTTCTGTTATCATCCAACTCTCGGCGCTTGTCCTCTAAGATAAGAGCTTTGTTAACTAGCTCTTGGAAGTCGTGGAATGTGTGGGTGATCGGTCCACTGCAACCCTGCATTCAATCCTTCATGAAGCGGGATTGTCCGCCTTATCCGTAGCCACGCCCTCCGTGTGTAGCGTGCGCTTGGGTGAACTTGTTTAGGTAATCGCCACCGATCGCCGCCTTGCTTGAGGCTCGAATTCCTCCTTTTAAGATCCATGATACCCTCGTACATGGTATCGGGCGGAAGGTCGAGGTGAATTCCTCCCACGTGATACTGTGGGTCCTCATGAGTCGCGCAGGTTTTCCCACCACTCTGCGGCAGTCCCTTCGAGTTGATGAGAGGCATAGAGTACCCTCTCATGTCCTACACACTGGGTAATGTGCAGCTTTCTTTCAATTGTCCTTAGCCAATCGTCCGCTTCTAGTGGATTGGCGTTACCTGAGAAAGTGGGTGGACGAGTCCTCATAAACTCCGACAACCCGAGTAGGGTGTGGTCCATGGTTACCCCTGTGTTGAACATTCACAGCAGCTTGATTGGATATCTGCTGCATGGTTTGAACCATCGTGTTCATAAGTTGAGTCTGGGCAGTCAAGAAGGCTCCCAGGTTCTGCATATCGACCTGCGGCGGTTGAGGGATCGGCTCTTCATTCTGGTTGTCCGCCTGGTTAGCTCCACTTCCGCTGGCTCCAACATTTCCACGAGTCCTCACCATCTGTTGCCAGCTTCCAAGGTTAAGAGAAGAAGAAAGCATAGACAAGTAGAAGAATTCATGTGGGGAAACAGGTGTAACTTAAATTATTTAGCCACTTTATTGATATAATATAAAGCAGTACGGTTGCTCACAAGTGCCTAAGGGCAATGCAACACATACGAGACACTCACAACCAAAAACAAGTAAGCAAACATAGGAATCCATGACGACTCACACCTAATGGTGACTCTGAAGAAAAAGACGCGACTCAGACATTCGAGTCTCGACACTACACTCTACTAGACTCGATCACTCATCGAGCCAACCCGGTGTGGCTCCTCGGAGCATACACCGTGGGTGCTCCGACCGGGGGCAACCGGTCTGGTGACCTCATGCGGTGGTGCAATGACCCCATCGACTACCGGTCCCGGCTACTCGCTCTGCACCGGTGCCTCTCGCCTGCTCCTCCGGATCCGGATCGTAACTCCGAAACGCTCGTGCTCGGGTCCATACAAAGCCATCTCCAACTCCTGGATCTTCGCATGGAGTGAGCTAAGCCCTCCCGCACCGGATCTTTGCCTCTGCGACCTCGACGCGGGTCCTCTGCAACTCCCGGACCGCCTCGCCCAAGGCGCCCTCTGGGCGATGACGCACTCGCCAGTGGGTGATAGTGGTGTCCTCCTCTACAAGCTCCATCCTCTCCAAACGATTGTCTCGACGCGATGGTGACGAAAGACGGTGCCTCCAACTCTGCGGAGTAAGTGCGGGCAATCGCCGATCGCTCGACGCTACCGACTCGGATTCCGCCTCAAAAGAAGACCTCCGACCGTGATGTAGATAGGACGGCTCTCCTCATTCTCTCCCGAGCATACATCGTGATCTTGACATCCCAGCGACGCCAAGTCCCGCCTGCACTCACCAAGTCCTCGACACAGCTGGTCATCAAAACCTCCGAGCAACTGCATCATACGCCATAACTCCGCAGCGTATCCTCCGGTGCGCTCTCCATAGGTGTGGATCATCCTCATCTGACAAAATAAACCTTGTTTAAATTAAACAGAGAATAATAAAAATTCAGCATAGGTATGAAACAAGAGAGAAGAGATAAGTCAAGATTTCATTGATATTCTTGCTCAAGTTGATTAGGTCTTTAGAAAATAGTTTTACCCTCCTAGGCACGACCAAACTAGGGTCAAGTCCTACAGTCAGCCTGGCTCTAATACCACCTCTGTCGGGACCCGAATTTGCAAATCCGGACCCTCTGTGTATTCTCATGCGACCCGAGATCACGCTTAGCACACACAATCATCTGAGTTGCACATTACGTATATTCACAAAGATATAAGAATAAATAGTGCAAACATGTATATAAATCGAGTTGTACGACCTTATGGTCTCCTTACAGATAAGTCAGCCACACAGGGCTTACATTATTCAAAGTAAAGAAATAGCAGTGGAACATAAGTAAAGGTCGTGGAAGCCTTCATCTTGCCACAGGCAACCAACTGGGCTTGCCCCCTAGTTGTTCGTATCCTCGATGTACTCCTCCTCCCAAACTGGTGTAGTCTCCTCCACTGATGTTGGAGTTGATAAGCAAGGTGGGGTGAGTACACAAGGCACTCAACAAGTAATGCACAGAATGCAGTGCTATTACTACATGCAAAGCTTATTCCAAAGGGTTGGCTTAAATGGTTCTTTTGCATCAAGCAGCAATTTTAAACCAATATCTTAATTAGATTAAAGCATTGGAACAGTTATAAGTAATACTAATTTCTTCAAATGGTTTTTCTTCGAAGATTCTCGGCACACAGCCTTAACAGTTCATTTTTAACACTTGGCACATAGCCACCCTTCCCATATTTTGTTTATGAAAATCTACCCTTGATCAGAATCCCGAGCAATGCTCAATACCGTGAGCACGGCTATTCAATAGTTTGACACTCTGCAGAGGTTGTACACTTTACCCACAAGATACTGCCGCCACCACACAGTGATTGTCCGCAACAAAGCTTTTCAGAACTTCTACCTTAACCAAAGAACCTCTCCCAGATTGCCTTCACTATCACTTCCCTCACACAGAGCCAAGTATAGGACCGCCAATCACCGCTGGATGGGCACCAAGCCGTAGCACGTGTACGCTCCCCATACAGATACACCCCGTGTACTGTCACCCCGAGGTATCGAGGAAAGATATCGTAACCCTAGTCAACTAGGTCTGTCCCATATCGACATGTGGTTGTACGGTGACTCGGATCAAAGGCTTGCAAGGTGAAGTCCTTAACCGACCAAGGCAAGACTTCCAACACTCAACAAAGGCACACAGACTCACATCACTCATCAACCCAAAGCCACACAGCCCACCAGTGCACACACCTCTTGCCACTTGCCCTCCTAAATCATTTCCCACCTAGTTGATTATTGTGCAACACATGCCAGCAATAACTCAACATCGGTACGGAACCACATAGGTCGCTGTACCTCAATCTCATCATGTGGCATCATCACACCACGTTTTAAAATACATTCAATGTCTTTAATCAGTATTGTAGCATTTTTCCGAAAGATCACTCATGATTCGTTGCAAGGCTAAGCATCTACTCACGGTCTAGCCTCCCGTGTTGGCACAATATTAACATCCAACGAATATAATCAAACTTAGGGTGACAATGATTTAGGGTATACAATTAATAATTCGAGGTGGCATAACAAAATGGGTTGATTAACTACATTATCCCGAATCAATTTAAATTCATTTTAAATAAATAAGCATGCATAGTTTCAAAGCATAAACTACATTTTAAAAACCTGGGATCAAAATGATCAAAGCATCACTTGCCTTCAAAGAGTTGCTGGTCTTGTTCAAACTTGGTCTTGAGCGATTTAATTCTTCCTCGAAACTTTCCTAAAATTTGCGCTTCACGCGTACAAACAAAATATGCAATAAATAGCTAATACAGAAGACTAAATGACCTCAAAATTCAAATAAAATTCACCATTAAATATCTCACAATTTTATGAATTTTTAGAAATTTGAATCACCCAAATCCGAGTTAAAATGCCAAAGTTATAGTCATTTGAAGTTTGAATAAAATCAAAATACGTAAATTAAGAAAATCCGATTTTTCTGAATTATTTTTATACTGAAAATTTGCTTTATGACGTCAGCACCGCCATGATGACGCCAGCACAGAAATGAATTCGGTCAAAATATTTTTATATATAAAAATATTTATGACGCTATCACGACGTCACCGACACGCGGCACGCCTGCAGGCCGCCACGCCGCTCGTCTATGGACTGGGTCCACGGTTCGGCTCTGGTCCACCGTGGACTTGGTTCAAAGAACAGTGCAGCCACGCGGCAAAATCCAGACGGTTCGCTAAAATCGACGGTCAGATCCTATGCCTACGCGGCTCGGCGACGCCGCGATTTCCGCACGGCCACGCGTCACGCATCGAACGGTCCCCTCGGATCCAACGGCCAACGCACGCGCGGACTCGGCGATGCTTCGGATACGCAGCGACACGCGGCGCAATCGCAATGGCTCGTTTGAAATCAACGGCCGAGATTGGTCACGCTTCGGTCAAAGGAAACACGCGGCCGCACGCGATTGGTTGGAGGTGCGGCGCTATCACCCGCCGCGACGCTCAAATTTGAACGGCGCGATCCTAGGGCAAAACCAGATCCAACTCAACCGCTCAGATCCGATCCAACGGCTCAGTTACCGGAGTCGCTTACTATACATGGCGCGACGTGGCTCAATCCTACGCGCACACTAACGATCCAACGACCGAGATGTAACCAAGTTACAGAGACTAGATCTAATCTCTACCGCTCAATCCGATCTAACTGCATGATCTACTCTAGAAGAACACAAAGAAAAGTGACGTGGACGAACCGTAATCGTGCGATGAAGATCTGACGGACGACGGCTTCGGTGAAGGCGACGCGCGCAGAAGAAAAGGTCACGAGTTGAGGAAGATGACGCAGCCCACGGCGCTACGGGCTTCTCCGCGTGATGAAGTGGCTCGCTCGACGCGGCTTGGCGGAAGGATTACTCCGGTGACCTTGGCGACGGCGGGAGAAACCGCGACGGAAGTAAACTACGAAAACCGCGGCAGACAAAGACGCAACTACGGCGAGCTCGCCAGCGCTAAAGAGGGTCTCGGCGTGCGTGCGAGGAGTCAAAAGACGCGGCGTGAAGGTCTCGCACGACGCCATCAACGGGACTTAAGGGCTGGCTCGACGCGGCGCGAATCGCCGGCGGAAATCACGGCCATCAAAGCCCACGCTCTCCGGCGATCTCGCGGGGCCGGCGTGACGTGGCGCAATCCTCGCGCGTCCGCGGCGCGACGATCCAAGGCTCACGATGCAGCGACGTGGCGCGCTCACACGCGCTCGATCCGGATCGGACGACTTGGGCTGGGGCGGCGCTAGGGTTTCGGCGCGGTTGGGCTGGCGACACTCACAGTAATGGGCTCGACCCATTACTGTTCTTCTGATTTTTAAATCATTTCACATTTAAAATAATTCTAGAAGTTCAATTAAATCATTTGGAGCTTTTAAAATAGCAGAAAAATTCCAGAAATTACTTTGAGATGTTTGGAATTCCATTAAAATATTTTCAATAAAACTTTGCAAAAAACTTTTCCATTATTTAATTGTTTTCAAGAAAAGTCCTATTTGAATAAATCCAAATAAACTTAAATAAATTCCCAAAAATTCAAAAAAAATCAAAAATACTCCAAAATTTAAATTAGAGCAAAAATTAGGGTGTTACAGATACCCATATCCGACTGCTGTAGGATATAGCTTAGGCTCGACTTGGAGCGTATCATATTCACATGGCTCTTGGCCGAGTGATACCCATATCCGACTGCTGTAGGATATAGCTTAAGCTCGACTTGGAGCGTATCAGGATTTTCTCGGCTCATGGCCGAGTGATACCTATATCCGGCTGGCGTAGGATATAGCTCTGGTCCATCTTGGGACATATCAAGGTTTATTCGAACGCTATCCGTACTCGTTTATTACGATACACAGATTATCGACCCATCTTAGGGCATACCATTGGAACCGAGCCTTATCAGGCTCAACTCGTGATATATGATTCCGCCATGCGGTAACCAACTAGCGACCCAACGTGGGGTATATCACAAGAAGATATTTTTAATCCAAATTGGAGGATACCCACATCTCACTTAGTTCGATAAGTGGTTAAACATCCCATCGTGGGGAGCAACGTGTCCCAAATATGACTTGGTCAAACCATGACTGCCTCCGTATGTCAGGACGCCGAGCTAGCAAATCATTACGAAGCATAGAGCAGGGTTAGGTGTTCTGCAATCATTTTCCCACCGATTCGGCAAAAACCTAATTTTCCCCCTTTTAAGACTAAGCCATGCATTGACCGATGGTTCATTTTTTCACCGCGCACTCCTGCCCCTTCTGCTTCCCTGTCTCTCCGACTTCTCCACCGCTAGGGTTAACTGCTGCTGCGCTCGCATTTTTGCGCCGTCGTTGATCTTTCCTCCGAAAATATCTTCTCATTCTTCCAAAGACACCTCCTCGCTGCCTTTGCCCCAAGATTGGACCACCTCGATAATGACGGAAGAGCGGTTGCAGTCCATGGCGGATGACGGGGTTCTTCCCGCCCTGACTTTAATTTCTGCACGACCGGCCGCAGGTGAATCCATCCCTACCCCTCGTTCTCAAGAAATTGTGGTTTTCGAATCTTTCTTCCAACGCGGGCTGGGCCTTCCTGCCTGCGCTTTTCTTCGCGCTCTTCTCTTTTTCTATGGTATTGAATTGGTAAACTTGAATCCCAATTCTATCCTACAAATCTCCCTCTTCGTTCACCTCTGCAAGGCATTCTTGGGCATCCGCCCTCATTTCAATCTCTTTCGTCACTTTTACCTTTTAAAGCCTTATCCCTCAAAAAGCGACCCCAAGGTAATTGGGGAGCCGATTTCAATTATGGAAGGATTAAAGAAAACTACTTTGCCATTCCTTCAAATCTTCAAATAAAGGCCGGCACCAGTGAATGGTTCTATTGTGCCAATCCCGATCCTCGCTCTCCCTTCTTTGTCGGGCGCCGACCTAGGTGTTCCTTTCTTGGACGCCTATTCCCAATCGCCGCGATATGGATCAAAGGATTTCTTGGTGCCGATTGATAAATTAACTAAGATGGTCTCACGGAGTTGGTCCGCCTCCATTTTGTCGCCACGGATACAACCTCTAAAGGAGCGAGCCCATCCGAGATATGAATTTGAAGGAAGCGACGATCCGACCCGAACCGCCTCCGAATCGCCGAAGGAGCAGTATATGCTTGGGTAGGCGACTTTTTCATCCCAAGCGAGATGTCCACCGCCGATGCCCAACGCCCTTATCGCGATCAAATCCTCCTCCCGAGGTAAGAAAGTTTAGTGATAGACCTCCACATTCGTCTCTCAATGACTTTTAACAGCTTTTAATACTCCTTTCCAGATCGATTGGCTTTCTTTAGTGACGCGCCTCTCCCGTAAATGCTCAGACATAAGAGCGCCCATTGAAGCGACACGCAAGCTCCCAAGCCGAGACCCACCGCCAAGAAGGGAAGAAAACGATTATCAAGGACCTCCGCCTCGGCTCGATCGGTGGTCCCAAGATCCAAGAACCACCAGCACAAGCCCCGATGCCTTCAGTTCCCCTTCCAATTAAGCCCGTGGTACAGCCAAGTCCAACTCGAAGTGACTCGAGCATTCGGAAGGGGCCCAGGGTTCCAGATCATAGCACCCCGACTGGTCCCTCCGGAAGTGGTTCTGCCACTCGAAAGAAACCCCCGATGAGGATAAAGAAGTCCGACAGGTTGGATGTCCCATCGACTCTTATTCGACTCGTTTAGCCGGCTTATTCACCGATCATTCTTCTTATAGGAATCCTTCTTATGATATCCCCGTCGAGACACCATCTGGGCCCCCTGAGGGAACTGAGTCCTAGGACGTACCCGACCTGGTTGAGGAGGCCCCACAACCGCCTCGCTTGAGACACAGGGCTCCTCCAACCTCACCGCTTTCAACAACACCTCGCCTAAGATCAGTCCCGATGCTCGAGGGCCCGTCTCCTATCCATCCCCCGAGGTAGAAGAGATCCCCGAGATCCGCCGGCTCTTGCTCGCCCCCAACTTATAATGCAAACCGCATGGGTTGATGAGGAAGACGGCTTGAAGTCCCTCGACGATCCGGCGGAGGAGAAAGAAAGGAATGACTTTTATAGTCACGCCGCCGCTTGTGCTCGCCTGGCCCGAGTAATATTTTCACTACTCTTGTCACCTACTTGCTTGTGCCGGTTAGCATGTTGTCACCTTTCCCTGTGATGGTTACAGAAATTGGGAGAACGCTCTGCGAAAAAGTCCGAATACCTCCAAAAATGCTCCCGGAGGTCAGGACGTGCCAGGAATATCTGGCCGACTTGGAGCAGATCAAGGCTAGACATGCAGCCGAGCTACAGGATCTTCGGTTAGAAGTCCAGGCCTTGCGTGAAGAGAAGAAAATCCTGTGGCAGGAGAAGCTAGATGTTGTTGGCTCCCTTCGAGGTAGATATTTCCTGGACCATCCCATGCTCTCATTTAATCGTCTGGTCTTTTGATTTCCTTATCTCCGTGTCAGTTCGGGATTCTACTATTGCAAAGCTCCAAGAGCAACTTAAGGCCCTGAGGCCTCGGGTTGAAATCGGAGAAGGAGTTAGAAGGTACGCTCAGCAGCTTGGCCCTCCGTTGCCTTCGTTGTCTTCTTGGTATTTCTTAATAATCTATTTTGCTTGCAGACTACAAGTTCAAGACACGGGCGCAATACGCCGCTTATAACGATAAAATCTAGGCCCTTGAAACGTCTTGTGCTAAGTTTTGCGAGGCCTCTGAGCCATTGTTGAGGTTACTTCATCCCGGAGGCGAGAGGCCGCTTAGTAGGGGCCACGTTATCTCCCAACTGGAGGAAGCCCCCAAGGAGCTTAAGAGACTCTTGAAGGAAACGACGACCAACGGTGCTAGCCAGGCTCTGGCGATCACCAAGTCGCTTTATCCCCGAGTGAATCTTGAAGCCATTAAAGATGGCTATGCCTGCAATGTGGAAGAAGACCGGGCCGCCGAACTCTGGGATGAAGTTAAGGATGCTTCTTCGGCTATCGCAGAAACTTTGGACCTATGATCAAATATTTGAAAGTGTTTCTTTGACCTTGCATTTTTTCTTTAAATATGCTGCTATGCTCGATGAGGCCAGCCGAGTAGTTTTGACATCTTAAATATCATGTCCGACTAGTTCAGCCCCCAGGCTCTGGGGCATGGTTCATGATGCATGTCTCAAAGTCTTAAAATTCGTAGGAGCGACACACTCATACGCATAATTTTCGAGAAGATTATACGAGAACAACTTTAAGAGCGAACATTCATTCATAAAGAAGCAATTGAATTATAAAGTTCAAGTGAAAAAACGACGTAGCTGTTCTATGTTCCAGGTGTTGTTGACAATTGTGCCGTCTTCACGCTTGAGCTTATAAGCCCCAGGACGTATCACCTTATCGATGATGTAAGGGCCCTCCCACCTGGGGAGAGCTTATGCTCGATTTGATTCTTTCTAAGGACCGATCTCCTTTGAAGAATGCGCTCCTTACATTGCGACCGTGATAGCGACGTAAGCCCTGAAGGTACTTTGCCGACTGAATTGTTGCGACGTCCCTGGCTTCTTCTAGTCAGTCAAGGTCCTCTAACCGGCTTTCTTCCGAAGCTACCTCCTCATAGCTCCGAACCCGCGGGGATCCGAATTTAACTCTGGGAGGACCGCCCGAGCCATACACCAGAAGAAAGGTGATCGCCTGCTTGCTCACTGGGTGGTTCGTAGCCTCTAGAGTACGGAAGGCAATTCTTTGACCCACCGAGTGGCGTATGGTTTGAGAAAATAAAAAATCCTTGCCTTTAGGCCTTGTAACACCATGCCGTTGGCTCGTTCGACCTGCCCATTATTTCGGGGGTGTGCTACTGATGCGAATCAAATTTTTATGTCGAGTTCACCGCACCAGTCTTGAAATATGCCACCTCTGAATTGGGTGCTGTTATCCGTGATGATTCGGTTTGGTACGCCGAATCTAACCACAATTTCATGGAAGAATTCTTTGGCCTTTGCGGCTGTGATTGTGGCGACTGGCTTGGCCTCAATCTATTTGATGAATTTATCGACGGCCACGAAGAGATGAGTATAACCACCTTGAGCCTTCTTCAAAGGTCCCACCATGTCAAGCCCCCAGACCGCAAATGGCTAGGTGATTGGGATGGTCTGTAGTTCCTGTGCTGGTTTGTTCACCTGTCGTGCAAAGAATTGACATCCTTCGCATGTTCGGACGATGTCCTCTCAGATCGCTGATGCAGAATCACCGTAAAAACCCCTGATGATAAGCCTTGCCGACTAGGGTTGTTGACGCTGCGTGGTTTCCACAAATTCCCGAGTGGATTTCCTTGAGAAGTTTTCTTCCTTCTTGTTCTGATATCCACCGTCGTAGTACACCAGAGGAGCTCTTGCGATAGAGTTCTTCCCTGATTACCACATAGCTCTTGCTTCGGCGCATTATTTGTTCGGCCTGCACGCGGTCTTTGGGTAGCTCGTCCTTTGTCAAATAGTCCAGATACGGAGCTGTCCAATCGGGGGTAATGATCAGGACTTCTGCCTCCAAGTTCTTCTCCACTGGGATGTCTGACTTTGGCCGAGTGCTTATTGTGGGTTTATGAATTTCTTCGACGAATACTCCCACGGGCACTGTGGTCCGGTCGGATCCCATTTTTGCTAGCTCGTCGGCCGCTTCATTGTCCCGACGGAGCACATGAACAAGTTCCAAACCGCCAAAGTTGCCTTCTAGCTTGCGTACCTCCTGGCAATAGGCAGTCATGTTGTCTTCGATGCAGGACCATTCTTTTTGCACCTGATTGACCACGAGCATTGAATCTCCGCGAATCGTCAGACGTCGGATACCGAGCGCTGACTACACGAGTCGTTGCCACGATGTAAAGTAACAGAGGTTCCCCTGGCATCGGTGAAACCAAGACCGGGGGTGTCGTTAAGAAGGTCTTCAAATCTTCAAACGCTTGCTGTGCCTCTGGCGTCCATTAGAACTTATCCTGCTTCTTGAGGGGTTTAAAGAATGGCATACCTCGCATACCCAGTCGGGAAAAAACCTGCTGAGTGCGGCCATGCACCCTGTAAGCTTCTAGACGTCCTTTTGGCAAGTCGGTGGTTCCATATTTGATATGTCCTTGATCTTTTCTGGGTTGGCCTCAATGCCTCGTTGGGATACGATAAACCTGAGCAGTTTTCCCAAAGATACTCCAAAAACACACTTCTCGGGATTAAGCTTCATGGTGAAAGTCCTTAGACTTTCGAACGTCTCGGTTAGGTTGGCGATGAGGTCCTTCCTCTCCCGAGTCTTTACCACGACATCGTCCACATATGCCTCCACGTTGCGTCCGAGTTGGGCGTGAAAACACCACTGTATTGCGCGTTGATACGTTGCACCAGCATTTTTCAACCCGAACGCCATCGTGGTATAACAAAAGGCCCCAAAGGGTGTGATGAATGATGTCTTGATATGGTCTTCCGCCTTTAGGAGAATCTGGTGGTACCCTGAGTAGGCATCGAGGAAACTCAGGATCTCGCACCCGGCGGTTGAATCAACCACTTGATCGATTCGAGGTAGCCCGAATGGATCCTTGGACATGCCTTGTTGAGATCAGTATAGTCAACGCACATGCGCCAAGTTTTATTCTTCTTTTGAACTAGTACAGGGTTCGCCAACCAGTCGGGATGATACACTTCTTTGATAAAACCTGCAGCTAATGGCTTGGTGATCTCCTAGCTTGATGGCGTTCCGACGATCTGGAGCGAACCGCCGGAGTCTTTACTTGACTGGCCTTGCCTTTTCATCGACGTGTAAAGAATGATCGATCACCTCCCTAGGAACACCCGGTATGTAGGATGGCTTCCAGGAGAAGATGTCCTTGTTAGCCTGGAGTAAGGTGACGAGCATGCCTTCCTATTTATCCTCGAGCCCTATCCCGATCAGAGTCATTTTGGATGGGTCGGATGAGTCGAGAATAATTCATTTGGTTCCTTCACAGCTTTATCTCGACGTGGCCGCTTCTTGGATGGGATGTCGCCTTCTTCCCGCAATGTGGCGACCTCCGCTTGATATTCTTCCTCGGCGGTTGCCTCCTGCACCAAAGAAGTTCATAGTTCTCTGGTCGATTCCAAAGATCGCGATGTCATCGCGAACCATGATGACGCTTTTGGGTCCCATCTTCATCACCAAATAGGTGTAGTGCGGGACGGCCATGAACCAAGCTGATCGGTTTTCCCAAGATAGCGTGATACGCTATCTCGAAATCCGCTACCTCGAAATTTATATACTCGGTCCGATAGTTGTTTTTGGTACCGAAAGTGACGGGCAAAGCAATTTGCCCGAGAGGAAACGAAGACGCCCCAAGGATCACCCCGTGAAACGGCTGTGAGCTCGGCCTTAGCTCGGAGCGGGAGACGTTCATGTCGTCGAAGGTTTTGGCGAACAAGACATTGAGTCCACTCCCTCCATCAATCAAGAATTTCTTGAGCTTTACATTGCGAATAACAGGGTCGAGTACTAGAGGGTACTTACTAGTATGTAGAACTCGGTTGGGGTGATCCGAGCGGTCAAAGGTGATCGGACTTCGCATCACTTTAGATATCGGGGTTGCTTTGTTCCACCGCATTGATCTCCGAGCGGTAAGCTTTGCTTCCGCTTGACTCGATTCGTGGAGCCCCGATATGTAGTTCACCGTGTTCGGTTCATGGTAATCATCCTCGCTGGGAGGGTCTTTCTTCTTGGCAGCCTCATCCTTCGCTGGAGCCGGTTGCTTGTTGCTTTCACGCGCAAAACACTTCAAGGTAAAGCATTCTTTGGCGGTGTGCTTTCCCTTAGGGTGGAAAGGACAGATCACATCCATGACAGTATTGTAATCGGGCGCCTCCCTCCATGTGGCTCAGGGCCGGCTGCGTTCTGCTACCGCAACTAACTCCTCGCCTTTCTGTTTTTTGTCTTTGTACTTGGAGGACTCGGCCTTGTCGCTTTTGTTCTTCTATTGCGGGCGATCTTCTTGGCGCTTAGCCAGAGCGTCTGAGGTCGTGGCATAGCGGTTGACCAACGCAAACATCTCCTTTCGCAGGCCTGGTTTCTCGATATTTCTTGACCGATCGGATCGCGACCCCTTCTCTCAAAGGTCGCTACCACCACTGCATTAGATACATCCCTGATGGTGTTTTTCTTCTGCATGAAACGCCGGATGAAATCTCTCAACGTTTTGTCTTTCTTCTGGTGAAGCTGATATAGGTCCCATGGGGTGCCAGGCCTCTCATAGGTTCCCTGAAAGTTTGCGATAAATTGATCGCAAAGATCGCTCTAGGAGTTCATTGAGTTCGCAGGAAGTCCTGTGAGCCATGATTGAGTTGAAGGGGTGAGATTGACTGGCAGATAATTTGCCATGACGTTTTGATTGCCTCCAGCCGCTTTAACCACCAGGGCATAGACCTGCAGCCAAGCTTCCAGATCTCGATCCCCATCAAACTTAACGATGCCCTTGGGGTTGAAACCTTCGGGCCATACTACTCGGCGTAACCGAGAAGTGAACGCCGATTCCGCCGATGGATCTGCTGTCGCGATGAGGAGTCCGCGGCGAGCCTCGCTCGGCGATTGTCATCAACGATCGGGTGGAGTTCGCGCACGCAGCCCATGACTCGCAATCGCCGCTGTCGCCCGACCGGGCGATGATGGTCTCTATGGTCATTGTAGTCATCGTACCGTTGATCACTTCGTCGATCGTGGCCGATACCGAAACGTTCGTGGTCGTCGCAGCGCCAACGTCGTTCTTCCTTGTCCCGCTCTTGCCGTATGGCGGTGATGTCTTGGCGGAGGTCGCGGTTGAGATTCCAGCGGGCGTCTCCGACTGGTTGTGTGGGGCGCCGACTGCCGGTACTCCGGCTGGTAGCAATCCGACTGCTAGCGACGCGAGTAGCCGCGTGGGAGCATGAGTGCGCTTCCCCTAACGGCTTTTCCTGATTCTGCTTAATCACTGCCGCCGTCACCATGGCCTTGATCTAGGTCACGATCGGGGCCACCGGGCTATCAGATGCAATCATCGGGTCTAGCGTGTCGAGAAGCGTCTTGGAGGCGACGACGTTCTGCAGCGGTGTATGGAAGACAACTTAGTCTCCCAATTTTGATTGTAGGATGTCCTCATGGACATTGCGGCCGCGAGATCGAAGCGATCGCGCCTGTGCTTCCTTAGACTTACGAAGAAGGCGATCTTCCTCCGCGGCTTCTTTAATCTCTTGTTGGCGTTGGAGATCGGTCTTTTGCTCTTCTATTGCGAAGATGCCACGAAGATCGTAGCAATTCCACGCGACGCCGACTGGTTCACTGACCGAGTCAGAGTTACACACCAGAGATGGATCGGCCTGATCTTTACCAGATTGGATCTAGTTTAGGTCTAGGCAAACAAGTTCTTCGAGTGCATCTGCGACGAAGTCCAGGCTTCCAAATCGAAAAGCCTGGCCGGAGATGAATGTGGTGATGATTCCTCTGATTGCTACCATTGAGTTTGTAGGAAACGATTATAGCGCTTCCCCAACCTGGCGCGCCAACTGTCGACTTTTGTGACCGGCAATAAATTTATGGGGCAGGCGCTAGATCTCTGTAACATCCCAAAATTCTGCTTAAATATTATTTTATTGCCTAAAAGTGCATTTATGATTTTCTGGAATTTATTGGGATTTTTCTGGATTTATTTGAATTAATTCTTATTTCAAGTTTATTGCCTTTTATTCAAACTTATTTAAATTTGTGCAAAGTTAAAATAAAGTTTTTCCAAAAATATTTTATTTAAGTCCAGAATGTCTCAAAGTATTTTTGAGATTTTTCTTGGATTTTTCCTGATTATTTTATTGCCTAAAACAAATAAAATGAATTTCAGAATTATTTTAAATGAGAAATCTTTTAAAAGTCTTGTGAATGTGTTGGGCCGAGCCCAAAGATCGCGCGCTGGTCGCTTCGACGCGCCCACCCGCCCAGAAACCTCTCGCGAGGCGAAACCCTAGATCTTGGTCGTTCAAGGTGATCCAACGGTCCAAAGAGACCGCGTGTTCACTCGCTTGACCGCTGGATCGACACGGTCGCTACCGCTCGGTTGTCGCCTTCATTCGAACTCGAACCGCCGCCGATCAACGCTTCGGACTTCTTTCGCCGTGTGGAGCGCGGACGCCGAGGCTTTAAATAGGGGTAGCACCTCGAGGTTCGCAGCTGAGCGCCGATCTTTGGTCGAGAGGTTTCGCGAGATCACCAGAGGACGAGCCGCGAGCTCACCGGAGTTTAAGCGTGGAACCGCCGCGGTTTTGGCCGAGGACGCCGCCGATCCGCCGCTTTTCCGCCGCTTGGACCGCAGATCCGAGTTCACCGCATCGCGCCGCGCCGATCGCGCCACTTCTTCACGCCGGGACACGCTTAACGCCGCCGCCGAGGCTTCTTCTTCATCTCGGTGGACCTTCGCCGCCGCCGCCGCGAAGCCGGGTGGGTTCGTGACCGCTTGATCCGAGGTAAGCCATTGATGAGGGGCGCGTGTCGGGCTTAGATCATAGCCGTCCGATTCGCTTTCTCTGATCGATCGAGCCGCAAGGGAGACCGATCGATCGCGTGACGCTGCGGTCGCTATGGGTACCGAGGCGGCATGGACCGGTGCACCGTGGATTCGCGATCGCGTCGTGGGACTCTGACCATACGCCCGACACGGTCGCCTCGATTGGTTGGCGCCAGGTCGACGCCGCGCGACGCCATGCTTGCGCTATAAAGGGATTTTCAATTGGAAAATAATCCGATTGGAAATTTCGTGATGATGATGTCATCGTGAGGTCATGCTGACGCCATAAATCGGTTTTCGAATAAAAATAAATCTGTTAATTCGAATTTCGATTTTCTCGTTTCAGATTTATTTCAAACTTCAAAAGGCTATATCTTTTGCAATTTAACTCGGATTTGAGTGATTCCAGTTTCTAAAATTTTTAAAATTGAGATCTATTTAATGGTGAATTTTATTTGATTTTTGGAGTTCAATTTCTCTGTTTTGGTATTTATTTGCTTTTCTTCTTCTAAGACGCTGTGAGACGTTGAATTGTGTGACGCTCGAGGAAGATCAAGCAACTCAAGAGCAAGCTTCAGATCAAGATCAGACCTATTCCAAGGCAAGTTGTGCTTTGATCATGTTGAACCCATGTTTATAAAATTGCTATGTTTGTTTTACCCTATTGCATATATTTCAAATATACAATTGTTTCAAGTTAGATTGGGCTTAGCTAATATACCGATTGATCTATACCCTACCTTGTCATTGTATACCATGATCCATTGTCACCCTAGATTGGTTAATTATAGTTGGTTAATAATTATAATCAACATTGAGGTTTATTTCAGATTAGTTGCTTAGCCGTGCCACGCCATCACATGTGTCCGAATCATTGATAATTAATCTTGATTAATGGGATATGGAACAATATTATGAACTTGTGTGTCATGGGATCACACGATGAGATTGAGTTGTTGTGGCGAGTCATGTCACGCAACGATGTTGAATTGTTGATGGCACGTGGTGCTTGGTAATCAACGGGGTGATGATAACTTAGATTGAGGCAAGTGGCAAGGGGCAAGGAGGCCAAGGTGGGCCCGATGGGCAGAGGGTATGTGGATGTCTTGCCTTGATCACACTAAGGACTTAACCTTGCAAGCCTTTGACTTGAGTCTATCATGCAACCACATGTCTGGTATGGGCCAGCCTAGCTGAGTAATTTGCAATGTCTTAATTTTGGTACTATCGTGGTCGGTGTGAGTTCCCGAGTTATGGTGTAATTCACATGGCGCAAGAGGGGGGCCCTGGATGTGGTAACCAGTCCCACCAGTGTTGAATCCTTAGCGGGTAGTATCGGGTTAAGCGAGCATTGTAAAGGCTTTGTTATAATCACTCGCCTTGGTGGTGTTTGGTTGTATCACGGGTAAAGTGCATAACCTCCGCAGAGTGTGAAACTATTCTGATAGCCGTGCTCATGTATTGAGCAATGCTCGGAATTACAATTAAGGGTTAGCTTAATTAATTGGACAACATGGTTGGGATGGCGGAATGCCATATGGAAGATGAAATTTGACTTAGGATTGGAAACTTGGTTTACTTGAGAAATACTGGGTTATTTATTATTGCTATTTGTTTTACATTCTTTACAATCTATTTATCGTATTTGTTCATAAATGTCGCTTATTGCAAAATAACCATGATAGCCTATCCATTGGAATAAGCCTTACATATAGATACATAGAATTGCATTCATGTACAACTCGTTGAGTGCTTTAAGTACTCACCCTTGCCAAACAACAATAATCAACAGCTTGAGGAATCTACACTGTGTTGGAAGATGAAGTCCAGAAAACACGAGTCATTAGGGTCCGAGCCTTGTCGGTTGCCTCGTGGTGAACCGATGAGCTATCTACGCTTTCTTTTCCACGCTTAATTACTAGTTTATATTTCCAGCCTTGCCTGCGTGGCTTAATAATGTAAGTTGGTCATAAGATCATACATTTAACTATATCAATAAATGAACTATTATGCTACTATCGCTGTGTATGATGTGATATGTACCAATGTTAAGTCGTGTGCACTAGCGTTGATCTTGGGACTAGTGTGGTAAACACAATGGTTCGAATCGATGGATTCGGTCCTTACAGAGGTGGTATCGAGCATACCGACCGTAGGTCTTGGCCCTAGATAGCATGGGGTGTCTTGGTGTGTCCAAAATTATTTTCTAAAAGAAAATCTAAACATGACTAATAAAACACTCTCGACTCATCTCATTCTCTACTTCGCTTTGCTGAATTTACCGCTTTACTTGCCGCTCGGGTGGAGCACTTATTCAAAGTTCTTGTGGAGCAGATGCCGATTGTTCCGACCTTCGAGGAGTCACCGGTGGCTACGCCATGGAGCCGTGGAGAGTCCTTCTGACGCTGGGAGGCTTCTATCGTCCGCTTACCGAGGAGGCAATGGTCGCTTAATGGTGTACACCGAGGATTTATTTGCAAGTCGATTATCTACGCCGAGAACGAGGAAGCTAGCAGCCAATCAACATCTCTCGCCGTAAGATTCTCGCACGAGGTTGCCATTCGTGAGGTCGCCGACTTGCTCTTCGCCGTTCCGCCGCGACTACGCCGACGAGCTTCACGACTCGTGTTCCGACTTCACCCGACGCTCAAGCATGCCGACGCCGACGGATCGTGGAGGACGAGTGTGCCATCGCGACACCTTGCGAGTTCGCCTTGCCTGTGAGGATCATATGAGAGATACTACTCAGAGCCGGAGATCGTGTACGAGGCACTCGTGAGTGGCAGAGCAGAGCTTGAGGTGACCTGTGCTTCACCATCGGGATGATCACCGAGCCGGGAGAGGCCCTAGAGGCGGTCGAGGACGAGCCGGAGCGCGTGACTCGAGAAGTTCAGAGCCAGCAGAGGAGTCCGAGGAGGATCCCGAGGAGCGAGAGGGAGCCGAGGGGAGTGCACCCGTGGTTGCAGAGGACCCAGAGTAGGTCATCGTGATAGGTTCGTTCCTATGCCCGCCATCCGCCGTGTATGCGCCGGATCGGCCTCACCTGTGGTGGCGGATGAGTGAGTGTCACTTTGAGTTGTGTTGAGACTCGAGTGTGAGTCGCGTCTTTAAGTTAGTCTTTACCTTTCTAGTTGACGTTAAGGTTTCGTGGTTTAGTTTGCTTCTTTGTAATGCCGAGTGTGCGGATGGGTTGCAAAGCTTGTAGGCTTAACTAAGCTGCCATACCAAGAATAATAAAAAATTATTCCAGTTTGGGTATAATCTATCTCCCGCTTTAGAAATTCTTGCTTCTTATCTATGCTACATCTACCTTCCCTAACCTAAGAGGCAATCATCGATGGTGAATACTGAGGAACAACGGAGCTTCGAAGTGGATCGCGCTGTAACGACAACACCAACGATGAGGCAGCCCTCAACCACCGCCGGTGACATGCGTAATCTGGGAGCGCTTGCGGTAAGCAGACTCAATCGATGCAGACTATGATGCGCAGATGCAAGCAGATGACCAACGCAAAGAACCAAAGAACAACAACCTCAGAGCTCGTAACAACCATGGTGGACCCCGACCTCACTCAAAGCTATCGATTTTATGAGGACTCACCACCAACGCTTTCGAAATGTGAACCCTTTGGAAGCCGATGGACGGCTTAGGACAATTGAGAAGAAGTCGCATATCACGCAATGTGAAGGCAACGAGAAGGTGCTCTACGCCTCATCAACTAGAAGGAACCGCCGCAATGGTGGAGAATTATCGGCCGCCATGGAGCCCCACAAGAGATCACCCGGGAGGAGTTTACTAATGCTTTCGCCACAAGATCATGTCCCGAGGGAATGATGGACCTTAAGAAGGAAGAGTTCGTGGCTTTGAAACAAGGGGGCCAACCAGTGGCCGAGTACCTGAACAAGTTTACTCAGTTAGCTCGCTATGCCCCTGAAGACGTAGCGACAGATAAAGCTAGGCGCCTCGTTTCATGAAGAGACTGAATTCAGATCGCAGTGGACCGATCACCCACAATTTTCAAGACTTTCAGGAACTAGTCAATAAAGCTTTGATCCTAGAAGATAAGCGCAAAGAGCTGGGTGAGAATCGTAAGCGCTTAATGACTAATCGTGGTGGACGCCCAAACCATCTACGCTTGAGGACGTCGCCACAACAATTTGCTAGATTCCAACCACCACCGTGAACAAGACATCAACCCTCGCACTCGCCCGCCAATCGTAATTTTCGCACCCAAAGACAGGCAACAATGCGCCAGAGGGAATCAATACCGCCGTGAAAAGATGCTATACCGCAATGAGCCAGGCACTTTTCCAATAGGTGTCCACGTAGGGAGGCATTACGCCAGTGCGTTTCAACTTGGGAACCACACCGCCAAAGCACCACCTCAGAGGAAATCGTGCGCCAGTCAAGCCGAGCAACCCGCAATCAACAAAGGCGTGGAAGGATCAACCACATCACCGCCGATGGAGCTCGGGAGGCTGCACGCCGTCTTCGGGTAAGTTTCGTCAACTCAAGACACTGCTCACGCTTTGTTTGATTCGAGCTTCGATTCGCTTGTTTCTCAAAGTTTTGCAACCAAGAATGGATTTCAAGTGGTGAATCTTAAGTGTGTGTTTAGTCCAAGCCCCAAGATCCGAGCTTAGATCTAGCCTTGGGTGTTTGGGAGCTAAGTTGCTTATGGATGGGATAGAATTCTAGCGAATCTTATCTTGATAGATGCGCAATCCCTAGACGCCATCCTTGGAATGGATTGGTGTCTCAAGCATAAGGCCGCTTTGGATTGTGGCCAAAGGATCGTGACTTTGGAAGGCCCTAGCGGCAAGAAAGTAGAGTTTCAGCGACCGCAGCTCGCAATGGGCGCTAATGGTCAACAGCGTGAAAGCCATCAAAGATGGAAGATGTGCCAAGAGCGTGGAATACCGGATGTGTTTCCGTAAGATTTGCCAGATTGCCACCGACCGTGATATCGAGTTCGTGATCGTTAGCGCCAGTGTACAAAGATCGATATCAAAAGACCATATCGGATGCCTACCGACGAGTTAGTGGAAATGAAGAAGCGATTGAGGAACCGCAAGAGAAAGGTTTCATTAGACCAAGTTCATCGCCGTGGGAGCCCCAGCTTTTGTTTGTTCGTAAAAGGACTGAAGTCTTAGAATGTGCATCGATTATCGTGCATCGAATGAAGTAACGATCAAGAATAAGTATCCGCTGCCCGTGATCGATGACTTATTTGATCGCTTAAGAGGAGCTGAGTTTTCTCAAGATAGATCTTCGCTCGATACCATCGCTTGAAGATCCGAGCGGAGGATGTACCTAAGACCGCTTTTCTATGCGATATGGACATTATGAGTTTACAATCATGTCATTTGATTGACTAATGCCCCGCATATTTTATGAACATGATGAATAAGGTTTTCATGGAATATTTGGATAAGTTTGTTGTAGTCTTCATAGACGATATCTTGGTTTACTCAAGACAGAGGAAGAGCATGCGTAACATCTAAGAATGGTTTTAGAGAGGTCATGAGAGCATCACCGTATGCTAAGTTTAGCAAGTGTGAATTTTAGAAGGAGAAAGTTGAATTTCTTGGTCATGTCATGACTACTAAGGGAGTAGCAGTTGACCCAAGCAAAGTGGACGCAGTGTTGCATTGGGAGCAACCGAAGTCTGTTACCCAGATCCATAGTTTTCTGGGAATGGCGGGATATTACCGCTTGGTTCATAGAAGGATTCTCGACAATTGCTAAACCCCTTACGCAGTTGTTGAAGAAAGAAAAGAAGTTTGCATGGACGCCAGAGTGAGAGAAAAGTTTTATGGAATTAAAGAAGCGCTTTAACCACACCTCGTATTAGTACCGCCATATGTGCGTAATGGATTTGATATATATCGCGATGCTTCAAAGCAAGGCTTAGGTGCGTGTTAATGCAAGAAGGCAAAGTCGCTGCTTATGCGCCGAGACGCTTAAGACCGCATGAAGTGAATTACCCAACGCATGATTTGGAGTTATGCGTAGTGCATGCCTTGAAGATATGGCGCCATTATCTCATAGGAAATAGATGTGAGATATATAAAGATCATAAGAGCACAAATACATATTCACTCAAGCAGATCTGAATATGAGACAATGTCAAGGTGGCTAGAGCTAATTAAGGATTATAATGTGGGAATCCATTATCATCCCTAAAAGCCAATGTGGTGGCGGATGCTCTAAGTCGAAAGAGCCATAGCGCAAATACATTGACAATGGAGGATCAACCAAAATTATGCAAGGAATTTCGTAAACTAAGGTTGGAGGTCGTTCATGAGGAATGGTAGCCGACCGAAGTAAAGCCAACACTGGAAGGTCGATTAGAGAAGGCCGTAAAGATGACGATAAAATTTCTAAGATTAAGGCTAAAAGGAAGAAGGCCTAGCCAGAGATTTCACTCTAGACGAGCAAGGAACCATGTTCTTCAAAGGCCGAATTTGTGTGCTTGGATAAAAAGGAGCTAAAGCAATTGATTCTTGAGGAGGCTCACGATTCAAAATACTCAATTCATCCAGGGAGTGCTAAGATGTATCAGGACTTGAAAGAGAGATTTTGGTGGCCTAATATGAAGCGTGAGGTAGCTGAGCATGTTGCATTATGCGACGTGTGTCAGAGAGTGAAGGCCATGCATCAAAGACCCGCTGGTCTGTTGCAACCATTGAAAATTCCGGAATGGAAGTGGGAGGAAATCGGAATGGATTTTATCACCGGTTTACCTAAAACTCAGAAAGGTTACGATTCCATTTGGGTTATTGTGGATCGTCTAACCAAGGTCGCCCATTTTATCCAAGTAAAGACCATTTACTCAGGAGATCGTTTAGCAGAGTTGTACATGTCAAGGATTGTATGTTTGCATGGAGTGCCCAAGAAGATTGTGTCGCATGAGGGACCCAATTTACCTCGAGATTTTGGAATAAGTTGCACGGCCATGGGAACTCGTCTCAATTTTAGTACAAAGATATCACCCGCAGCATGCATGGTCGACCGAAAGAGTAAATCGATTTTAGAGGATATGTTGAGAGCTTGTGCTTTAGCTTATATTTGCGACATGGGATAAGTGTTTGCCATATACGAATTTAGTTACAATAATAGTTATCAAGCTAGCCTACGATGTCACCGCTCGAGGCATTGTATGGACGTGCTTGTCGTACTCGCTGAATTGGAACGAAACAGAGAACGCTTGGTGTTTGGGCCGACATTCTCGAAGAAGCGTAAAGTCAAGTTGCAATGATCGAGAGAGGTTAAAGATAGCACATCAAGATGAAAAGCTACGCAGATAACCGCCGCCGACATTTGAGTTTTGAACCGTAAGATCATGTGTATCTCGTGGTTACCCCTCTTAAGGGCGTTAAAAGATTTCACGTTAAAGGAAGCTTGCACTAAGATATGTTGGTCCGCTCAAGATTCCGAGCCGTCGAGGAGAGGTAGCTTATCGCTTAGAATTGCCTCGACCCTGGCAAGAGTGCATGATGTATTCCATGTGTCGCACTTAAGAAGTGTCTCAGAGTGCCAACAGAGCAAACCTCGTTGGATGCAATAGAGTTGCAAGAAGATTTGACTTACAAAGAGCAACCAATGTAATTTTGATGTTATGGAGCGCAAGACCGTAAACCAGTCTATTCGCTTTGCAGAGTTCATGGAGCAATCATTCAAAATGAAGCCACTTGGGAGCGAGAAGAAGATTTGAAGTCGAATTCTAACCTTTCTTTAGTTAGCCTCAATCTCGGTCGAGATTCTCATTAAGGGGGAGGTTTGTAACATCCCAAAATTTTGCTTAAATATTATTTTATTGCCTAAAAGTGCATTTATGATTTTCTCGAATTTATTTGGATTTTTCTCGATTTATTTGAATTAATTTTATTTCAAGTTTATTGCCTTTTATACAAACTTATTTAAATCTGCAAAGTTAAAATAAAGTTTTTCCAAAATATTTTATTTAAGTCCGTAATGTCTCAAAGTATTTTTGAGATTTTTCTTGGATTTTTCCCGATTATTTTATTGCCTAAAACAAATAAAATGAATTTCGTAATTATTTTAAATGAGAAATCTTTTAAAAGTCTTATGAATGATGTTGGGCGAGCCCAAGATCGGCGCTGCTGGTCGCTTCGACGCGGCCCGGTCCCGCCCGTAAACCCTCGCGAGGCGAAACCCTAGATCTTGGCGTTCGCGTGTGATCCAACGGTCAGCGTAGAGACCGCGTGTTCACTCGCGTTTGACCGCTGGATCGACACGTGTCGCGCCGCTTCGGTTGTCGCCTTCGATCCGAACTTCGGAATCCGCCACGACGACGCGTCGGACTTCTTTCGCCGTGGAGCGCGGACGCCGAGGCTTTAAATAGGGTGGTAGCACCTCGAGGTTCGCAGCTGAGCGCCGCATCTTTTGGTCGAGAGGTTTCGCGAGATCACCAGAGGACGCAGCGCGAGCTCACCGGAGTTTAAGCGTGGAACCGCCGCGGGTTTTGGCCGAGGACGCCGCCGATCCGCCGCTTTTCCGCCGCTTGGACCGCAGATCCGAGTTCACCGCATCGCGCCGCCGATCGCGCGCCACTTCTTCACGCCGGGGACACGTCGAACGCCGTCGCCGAGGCTTCTTCTTCATCTTCGTGGACCTTCTAGCCGCCGCCGCCGCGAGCCGGGTGGGTTCGTGACCGCTTGATCCGAGGTAAGCCATTGGATGAGGGGCGCGTGTCGGTTAGATCATAGCCGTCCGATTCGCTTTCCTGGATCGATCGAGCCGCGCGAGACCGACGATCGGATCGCGGCGCTGTCGGCCATGGGTACCGAGGCGGCATGGACCGGGTGCACCGTGGATTCGCACTGCGTCGTGGACTCGGACCATACGCCCGGGACACGTGTCGCTTCCTGATTGGTTGGCGCCAGGGCTGACGCCAGCGTGACGTCATGCGGGCGTCATAAAGGGATTTTCAATTGGAAAAATAATCCGATTGGAAATTCTATGATGATGACGTCATCATGAGGTCATGCTGACGTCATAAATCCGTTTTCAGAATAAAAATAAATCTGTTAATTCGAATTTCTGATTTTCTGATTTCAGTATTTATTTCAAACTTCAAAAGGCTATATGTTTTGCAATTTAACTCGGATTTGAGTGATTCCAGTTTCTAAAAATTTGTAAAATTGAGATCTATTTAATGGTGAATTTTATTTGATTTTTGGAGTTCAATTGCTCTCTGTTTTGATATTTATTTTCTTTTCTTCTTCGGTACGCGTAGACGTTGAATTGTGTGACGCTTCGGAGGAAGATCAAGCAAGTCAAGAGCAAGCTTCAGATCAAGATCAGGACCTATTCCAAGGCAAGTTGTGCTTTGATCATGTTGAACCCATGTTTATAAAATTGCTATGTTTGTTTTACCCTATTGCATATATTTCAAATATACAATTGTTTCAAGTTAGATTGGGCTTAGCTAATATACCAGATTGATCTATACCCTACCTTGTCATTGTATGCCATGATCCATTGTCACCCTAGATTGGTTAATTATAGTTGGTTAATAATTATAATCAACATTGGAGGTTTATTTCGTATTAGTTGCCTAGCCGTGCCACGTCATCACATGTGTCCGAATCATTGATAATTAATCTTGATTAATGGGATATGGAACAATATTATGAACTTGTGTGTCATGTGGGATCACACGATGAGATTGAGTTGTTGTGGCGAGTCATGTCACGCAACGATGTTGAATTGTTGATGGCACGTGGTGCTTGGTAATCAACGGGTGATGATAACTTAGATTGAGGCAAGTGGCAAGGGCGAGGAGGCCAAGGTGGGCACGATGGGCGAGAGGAATGTGGATGTCTTGCCTTGATCACACTAAGGACTTAACCTTGCAAGCCTTTGACCTGAGTCTATCATGCAACCACATGTCTGGTATGGGCCAGCCTAGCTGAGTAATTTGCAATGTCTTAATTTTGGTACTATCGTGGTCGGTGTGAGTTCCCGAGTTATGGTGTAATTCACATGGCGCAAGAGGGGGCCCCGGATGTGGTAACCATCCCACCGTGTTGAATCCTTAGCGGGTAGTATCGGGTTAAGCCAGAGCATTGTAAATGTTTTGTTATAATCACTCGCCTTGGTGGTGTTTGGTTGTATCACGTGGGTAAAGTGCATAACCTCTGCAGAGTGTGAAACTATTCGGATAGCCGTGCTCGCGGTATTGAGCAATGCTCGGGAATTACAGTTAAGGGTTAGCTTAATTAATTGGACAACATGGTTGGGATGGCGGAATGCCATATGGAAGATGAAATTTGACTTAGGATTGGAAACTTGGTTTACTTGAGAAATACTGAAGTTATTTATTATTGCTATTTGTTTTACATTCTTTACAATCTATTTACTGTATTTGTTCATAAATGCTGCTTATTGCAAAATAACCATGATAGCCTATCCATTGGAATAAGCCTTACATATAGATACATAGAATTGCATTCTGTGCACAACTTGTTGAGTGCTTTAAGTACTCACCCTTGCCAACACAACAATAATCAACAGTTGATGAATCTACACCTGTGTTGGAAGATGAAGTCCAGGAAAACACGAGTCATTAGGGTCCGAGCCTTGTCGGTTGCCTGTGGTGAACTGATGAGCTATCTACGTTTTCTATTTTCCGCTGCTTAATTACTAGTTTATATTTCCAGTCTTGCCCTGCGTGGCTTAATAATGTAAGTTGGTCATAAGATCATACATTTAACTATATCAATAAATGAACTATTATGCTACTATCGTTGTGTATGATGTGATATGTACCAATGTTAAGTTGTTTGCACTAGCGTTGATCCTGGGACTAGTGTGGTAAACACAGTGGGTTCGAATCAGTGGATTCGGGTCCTTACAATCTCAAACTCGAAGGTCACACAAGACAAAGGTTTAGACAGGTTCAGGCCCTCGACGGAGGAGGTAATACCCTAGTCCTGTGTGCTGGGATTATCTGGATCTCTTGGATCTAAGATTGCTCGTCTCCCTGTTGTTGCCCGCCCTCTCCCTTATATAATGGGGGTGGGGCGGTTTACAGAGTTCCGATCGGTTAAGGGATTTCGATCGGTTATTGGATACTAATCGGTTACAGGATAGAGTTTATATCTTTATCTTACCCTGCTACCTGTGCAAAATCACCTTCTACAACCTGAGATGTCGATCATGTATGATACAGACTCGAGACCGCTCGCCGACAATACCGGCTTTCTCGCTCCTAAGAAGCCACAGCCAGGATCCATGTTCTCATTGTCCACAAAAGCTAGTGCGATGGTAAGAACCTGATTGTTGCCATCTACTCCGATGGCAGTCAATATTTGGCCCCTGTACTTCCCAATAAAAAATGTACCATCCATGCAAAGCAAGGGACAGCAATGCCTGAACGCGTTGATGCACGCACCAAAAGTAAAGAATGCTCGCTTAATTACCATCTTCCCAGGGAATTACTACGAGTGCTACTTAAAAATATCAATAAATGTCCCGACATCCCTTTCTTGAATGACTCGAAGCATACTTGGCATGTTTTGGTATGAGTCTTCATACGTATCGAACCTAGCTTTGAGGGCCTTTGGCTTCATCCTCCAGGCCTTGGCATAGCTTATTATATACTAGAACCTCTGCTCTATTGCAAGTTTAATGGAAAACGACTTCAATCCAAGTTGCCCACAATCTCTCAGTACATTGCATTTGTAACAAAGCCTGAAGAGACGTTTTTATACGATTGCGTAGACTTTGTTAGCACGCATGTGTGCAGAACAACTATTGAGCAATTCCAAAGGGTGTTCCACTTAGGCTAGTACGCATGGATACACTATGAGCAACCCTCTATTTCATATCTCACATCATACACCCACGGTGTTGACTTCACAACCTTAAATATTCTCCGTAGTGACACTACCTATGCTTTGACTACTTCCTGCACCTCCCACTTACTTTTGTAAATCCCTCCTTGTTCTTGGCACCGGTATGAGCGGACTAAACTAGGATCTTGTTCTTTGCAAGTAAAAATTACAGGGCATGAAAGTTTTATTTGGGCATTCAGTCGGTTGCAAGAACAGGAGAGTGAGTGAGAGAGAGAGTGTGTGTGTGTGAGAGAGAGTACCTTAGCTGGGGTTGGGGGTTATCGGCGGGGTGCCATAGGGGCTTCTTGCCGTCGGCTACTGCAAGTCGCCGGAGCTAGGGGAGGGTGGGGTTTAGTGCGGCAAAAACCCTAGAGAGAGAACTGCGTTCGAGCTATTCCAATAGTCTCTGGGTCCAATCTTTTGCGAATTGGCACCTGAAATCTTGTTCGCGCGGCAGCCCCCGTCTCTGTCGCGCTCGCGCCTCGATCCTCTCACTTTCTCCCCCGCGCGGATTCTATTCGAAGCCGGAGACATTCGCTAGTGGAGGAGGTGAAATGGAAAGAAAGACTTCGCTTGAGACTGGGCACTAGGCACTATGACAGTTCGGGCCATTCGGCCAATTTGGTGTCTAGTACTTACAAACCAAACCGAAATCAGAAAACCGAATAGTATCAAAATAAAAACTAATCCGTAAACTGAAAACTGAAATAATCAGTTAATTCGGTTTGAGCGTACAAATGCCCACCGTTAGCTGAAAAGCACTAAGGAGAGTCTGACTAGCAGCATTAATCGGAGCACAATGGTCCACCACTGTAGCGCATGTATCCGCACGCACTTGACATCGGGGTGTAGCACATGAACACATGAGGTGCTCTGGATGGACCCTCCTCGCAATACTCCAAGCCAAAGGTCAACTTGGCGCTTTAACTGATGCAGATTGAACCTCATGGTGAGATTGATCCGCGTATGGCGGCCTAATTTTTCACGGTGCAAGAATAAGGTAGATAAATAGTCCTCGATTCACTAGATGCATACCAGGAACAGGTATAACTAGTATTGTACTATAATCTATCAAGCAGATGGAAAACCACAAAAAAAAAACTTCACTACTGTTGACACTCATTTTAAGCGTGTTTTTATATCGTAAATTCCTGGTAAATTTGTAAGAAAGCACCATACTTATAGATTATTATTGCTAACCTTAACCTACAATCTAAGTTTGTGTTTTTGAAACATTCTTTGCAGAAATTGACGAAATATCATTAAAATTAAGCAAAGATCGTCGTGGCCACATTGGGCCGAAGCCCTGGGCATTTGGGCCACTATGGGTAGACCTCATGTTAGAGAAGCTTTCTGAATTATTGCGAAACCAAGTTGCAAAAGATTTTCTGTGGATATGTCTGCAGATTGCAGACGTGTCTGACAATGACACGAGGTGGGCTACAAGACCCGGCGGTATGGCCCAGAAACCAGTGCAATATGCGATGAATTCATTATGTTGATGAACAGTTATTGTTTTGCTTACACGATAAGTTCTACTTTTAATTGTGTATGCCATAGCTTGTAGGTACCTAGTGTTTGAATTTGTATTTTAACCTGCTCGTGAATTCAGTCAGCTGCATTTGTCTTTTGCAACAGCTCGTTTCATGTAAGCATTTTCTGATCTGATAATAATAGACTGGGTTGGCTTGTATTTGAACCTATTCTTGAATTCAGACAGCTGAATTTGTTCTTTTTATCCAGAATGGGCATATACTTCGTTAGCTTGTGTTGTCCACTATATAAGATCCGCCGTCAGGCCCAATACGTTGGTTGGGATCGGCCGAGTACGCTGGGTATTGCATTTTTCAGTTGCTTTTTTGGTACATGATGGAAGCATGTTGCCAGGCTTTTGCTTGATGACCTACACTCCACATTTTTGCAGAGGGTCATACAACAATTGGGCCGAACAGACTTCTCCGGCTTGTTCAGCGTCTAGTTATTATTATATAATACTCCCTTGTTGATTTTTATAATGTACGATTTGACTTGATGCAATCTTCAAAGTCAAATTTTGATCGTTAATTTCTTTTATAATATTTCGTTCATAGCTAGAAAATCATAAATATATGAAAGTACTTTTAAATACGAATATAACGGTATCACTTTTATGTCATATAATCTATATATTGCTAGACTAATTATTGGTCATAGTTTACAAACTTAGAATCTGAAAATACGTGGACTCCTTATAAAAATCAACACAGGGAGTAAAAGCTGATGATGTGTGGTTAAAAAATCTCATAAAAGGGAGAAACATTCTATAAATCCTAAAAAACAGGCCGTTAATTTGGTGGATCCGCAGATGATGTACGGTTTAAAGCTCTCAGAAAAGAGAGATAGATAGAAATCCTTTATTTTTTTTAAAAAAAAGAGACAAAATATTTGGCCCTCAATTTGCCAGATCCTAATTGGGGCTAATCTACAACGATCAGATGCTCTCCGCAACACATTTAAACTCAAAAGATAAAAAAGAGTCATCATCCTTAAAGACAACTCTCAGAGACATAATCTAAATGAAAGAGTGAGTTATCTAAAATTAGGTGTCTGCATTATACTAGATACGACGCGCAATTTTAACCTCAGTGTCTCTAATCATGTCCCTTGCTTGGTGCCATGCTACTAAGATTTCTCGCCTACGTAGCACCTAGCTAGCACCTCCCACAGTCCACAAACCGATATGGAACAAATCCAAGAAACAGCTAATTCTTCTTTTTTATGGGAACAAACGGCTGTCATCCTTAGTTTGGTTAATTACTTAATTAATTATGCAGTGGCGAATTGTGCTTGGTGGTGGTCAACCAAAACAGTGCCCTTAGATCCTGTTTGGATTCATTAGTGCTAATAGTTACCTGGCTAATAGCTAATAGCTAGCTAACTATTAGCTGGCTAATTATTAGCAGGGGCTGTTTGGATCCACTTGCTAATAAAGTCCACAAAATCAGCTAATTAAAGAGAAATGATCATAATACCCTTTTAGTAGGATAGTGGACAGGGACGCTCGAGTGGATATGATTGGAGTGAGGGCAAAAATGTTAATTGGCTATCTATTAACAGTTTTTAGTAGGGTATAACCTGCTAATGAACTAATTGTTAGCAGGATGGGCTGCTAATAATTAGCAGGTCTATTAGCAGGGCTGTTTGGATCTATAGCTGTTAATTTTAACAGCTAACTATTAGTGCTAATGGATCTAAACATGCCCTTAATATAATTAGCTATCCCTTCTCGCGCGCATGCAGCCACACGCGCGCAGAATATTCTCAAAACTGGTTAATTAACTTTGAGAAAGGTGTCCTTTCAGAAGATAACACTAGCAATGATCGATCTGATTGTGCTCCGATCAACTACAAGGCTAATAATTGATCGAACAAGAACAGAATCAGAAAAAGAGCTTTCCGATCGAACTAAATCAAATCTCGCGAAGTTCCGATGCTAATTGATCTACCTGTCTAGTTAGCCAAGTGTTTAACCTCTGCGCATGCATGGTGGCTTCCATGTCTCCACGCATGGCAAGTGGGCATAACATCTGGGCCTGGAATTTCGTCGCCAGTCGACCAAATTGTTGTGGTGCTAATTATACGCATCATTAGCTTTTGGTCAATCAAGAAACCAGATTATTCTAACTCAAGCATAGCCTGCCATTGTGTAGTCCCGTTTAAGGGCTTGTTTGGGGCCTGTGGTTGGGCTGGAAAACTGTTTTTCGCTTGTTGGGCTAAAAAGTGGCTGTAACTAGCGGCTGTGGTTTTTTGTGAGATACCGTTTGGTAAATTGGCTGTGGCTTTTCTTGAAATCTCTCCAACTCTCCAAAAATTCCCAAATCCATCCCCAAATCCTCCCCAAATCAATCTGCGAAATCCCTAAATCCCATCCCGATTGCACAAGCTTTTGCGTTGACGGAGGCGGTGAAGTACCTAGCTCGATCAAGCGGTCGGCTAGGCGGCGACCGAACTGGGGACGACGAGGTGGCGACTGAATGGGAAGGTAGTTCGGTCGGGCCGGAGCGAGGTCGGGGCAGAGCTGGCCAAGCGGAGGCGAGCTCGGCACAGAGCGACACGTAGCCAGCGAGAACCGTCGAGGGCGAAGGAAAGCCGCGCAAAAGCACGTCTTGGCCAACTGCGGCTTTTCCTCGGCTTTTGCTATGGCTTGTCTGTAAAGCCGCTTCGCCACCGCGCTGGGGGGAGGGCTTCGCACTCGCAGTCGCAGCGCAGCCCCCCAAACAGGCACTAAAGCAGCGGCGCAGCCAGGATTTTGCAATGGGGTGCAAACTTAAATCAGAAAAGTTCAAATGACATAGTAAATATTCAAATGGAACAAATTACATGTTTCTACTAGAGCCGATATCACAAAATATCTAAAAAATTACAACTTGACACGGCGTTCCATCTTGCTCCTTGAAAGCATTACATCATCACCATTAACTCGTAGAAAAAACCTACGCTATATTGTATATAACCAACCAATCATTCAAGTATGATTACCCATGCTATTTCTTAGATTGTTTTTCGCATGTTTTATTACCGAAAGTACCCTCTCAACACTTGCAGTAGCCACACAAATGATCAACACCAATTTAAGCAGACAGGTGCGGAACTGAGAGGCTGCCGGGTATGCACCGGCACCCCCAAAATTTATGAAAACTCCATAGGATATGGTTATAGTATATGGGCCATATGTCCAATAGACCACTACCCATTCGTGAAAATTTCTGCCTATCAAAAGCACACTCGCACTCAGCCCACCAAATCCAACCAACTACTCACACTCTCCAGCTCTCCTAAGTCCCTAGACCCACTTGCTCCTCATTCCTCAATCCCAAACCCTAATTTGCTCTCCCTAGGTGGCTCGGGCCATTGGGAGGGCAATGTGGGAGTGAGGCGTGCGGTAGGTGGTGTGGGCGTGCGGCGCGGCAAGCGGTAAGCTAGGCGAGCAGTGTGGCAGGTGGCAGCGCGGGCCGGGCAAGTGACGCGGCAGGTGACAGCATGGGCCTGGTGTGTAGCGTGACAGGCGATGAAGAGGCACTGGGCCAGCACGACGGACGACACAACACTAGGAAAGATAGGCAGATCGGCAGAGGGCACCATTGCTAGTTAATTGGCCTTTTTGCTACCACCATGTCTTCAATTTCACCTGTTTCTGTCTTCATGTGATGTCATTGACATCTTAAATGTGAGTTATTGATTTAGGATTTGTGGGATATGATGATTGTAAATTTGAAAACAAAAATTCGAAATATATGTACTGTATTTTTGGTAGATTTCGATCCTATGTGGTGGATTTATGCGACGACACTATGTGTGCTAACTATCCAATGTCAAATGCGCACACCCATTAAAAATTTTATAGTTCTGCTACTGTAAAAATCACATAAACGAGTTTATATGGATCATGCTTCTTTGTCTAGGGCATTCACACATGCGGTGACTAGGGTATTCACTCGACGCTGCTAGTTTTGCCTGCTAGGCTTGTTGAATTTGCCCGGTGGGCTGCTGTTTGTTGAGTGATGAGAATATTCATGGTCAAAATCCACATCCTATAGAAGGCTGGTCAAAGAAAACCCATAACCTCCGTTAACCTCTATGTTTCTCTCCATCTATCATTTTTGTGCTCAGACGATGTAGTAATTGTCTGGTTTAGGTATAGTAAATTCAAACTTTTGATGTAGTAATTATTTTTTACAATGTTAAAATATATTTATCGTGGATCTCGTTTTATTAAGCATATTTTTTTTCCAGAAAGACGCTTCAAACTACTACTACAGAAAAGGCCATCACAGATGGTTCAAAAACGTCATCACAAACGGTTTTCCGAACCGTATGTAAGCATATGTTAGTGATAATACAGTGCATTATAGACGGTTTCTGAACCGTTTGTGAAACACCTATCACATACGGTTTTTGATACAAACCGTATGTGATATCCTATTATCATAGACCATCTATGATAATAGGATATCATATACAGTTTGTATCAAGAACCATATGTAATAATTGTTTAGTGATGCGATCACGTCCCGTCGGCCAAGAGCGAATATGACAGTTAGCCGATGGAGGTGTCTGATGTGTTTTCCGATCTTCCTTTAGGTATGATAACTACTTGTCAATCCGTCGATCAAAGAGTGACTGCGACAGTTTAGCCGATGAATAGACAAGCTGATTTGGTGAAGTCTCGATGAGACAACTTTCAAGGGTTTCTGAACAGACTGCTGAACTAAGAAACCTTGCAATCGCCTACTTCAACTCCGATAGATCTTACTTGCGAAATCATGAACACAAGCAAGAATCAGATAGTTGCAATCTCTCTTTAGTGAGGATTTCTGATGAAGTTTACACGGTGGAGTTTTGAAACTCAATACGACTGCTGGAACCCAGTCAGACGCAAGAGGAAATCTAAGTCGATGACTATAGATATAATCTAATCAAAACCCGAGAAGTTCCTGAGGCCTAGTGCCTTTATTTATATGAGGACTAACCCTTACCCGCTCCGAATCGGTTACAAGTCCCTTTGTAAATTTAAGAAAACTAATCTAAGCAAGTTTGAGTTGGAGTAAAACTCAATGTCTTCTGAGTCATCCGGGGTCGATCTCCTTTGGCGTTGTGACTGAGTTGGATTTGTGTAGCCTTGGCCAACTCAAAGTTGTGTTTGAGTCGGAGTTCTTTGGTCGATACCGGTTCGTATTCGAGTTGGAGTTCTTGGTCGATGGTCGATGGATCATGCCCGAGCAACCTTGGTCGGCTTCTTCAGATTTCGGTTTAGCCGATCCTTCAAACCTGAGTAGAAGCAAGTCATGGAAATTATTAGGCAGTATCCAATTCTGGCCAATATCAAATGGAGTAGTTAGAAATGAACTCACCAAGTGATTTATCTGTCGACTCGAGCTCTAGTTATTGGTCCTTGGTAAGCATCGGCTATGGATGGATTAATGGTTGGGATGTTGTAACATCCCAAAAATTTGCTTATATATTATTTTATTGCTTAAAAGTGCATTTATGATTTTCTGGAATTTATTTGGATTTTTCTGGATTTATTTGAATTAATTTCAAATCAAGTTTATTGCCTTTTATTGAAATCTAATTAAATCTGTGCAAAGTCAAAATAAAGTTTTGCCAAAAATATTTTATTTGAGTCCAGAATGTCTCAAAGTATTTTTGAGATTTTTCTCGATTTTTCCCGATAATTTATTTGCCTAAAAGTAATTAAAGGAATTTCAGAATTATTTTAAGTGTTAAAACCAGAAAATATCGATTAAGCGAAAGAATGGGCCGAGCCCATGAGCTGCGCGTGCGTACGGCCCAATGTACCGCGCCCGTTTAGCCTGTTTTCGGGAGATCTAATCCTCGCCGTTGGATCGAGATCGCGCGGGTGAGATCAAGTCGTACCGGTTCGGGACTTCTCCAGATCAGGGCCGTTGCGGAAGCGCGTGGATGGACAGGATTGTGCAGCATCCGGATTGTTTTGTGACCGTCCGATCGTCATCGTGTGGAGCTGCGTTGTCGCCTTCGCAGCCGAACTCGATCGCGTCGGCCGTAGCCGCCGCGGACTCGTGTCCGAAGTCGCCGCGGAGAGGATCTCGGGGCTATAAAGGGGCACTGTTCACCTCTCGCCGCAAACCAAAGCCCTAGGTTATCCCTTGAGAGCGCTGCGATTCATCGCGAATTCGTGAAGATTTGCCGAAGCGCCGCGATCAAGAATCGCCGATTCACCGCCGTTGAGCCACCCCAAGGTCCGGAGACAGACCGCATCTGCTTTCGTCTTCACCGAGCACCCGTGCGCGCGTCAGATATGACGGAGCAGCGCCAGGAGGAAGATCACCGAGGAAGCCGCCGCTGCCAATGAAGAAGTCCTCGTCGCCGACGCCCGGTGGTCGATGGAGCATCCGACCGCGTCATCAGTTTCGCCACGTTGAAGCGTGCCCGAAGGTACTCCCCAACCTCGCTGCCGACGACCCTAGGTATCCGCGCCACCGCCGTCGACGTGGTCTGCTAGTTCGTCACCGTGTGTCGCTTGCGTGGCAGCCAGCTCAGATCGAGCGCTGAGGTGGCGCTGGCGTGGCGTGCCGGGTAAGAAGCGCGTGGCGATCCAGTCAGCCGAGACGCGTGCCCGCATGTCAGTGGCCCAAAACCACGTGAAACGGGTGCACCGTGGACCCGAGTAAAGCGTGGACGCAGTCCATGGACCGAGGGGGCACGGTCAACACCAGAGCGCTTCGGACCAGGGCTGACGTCACAAATCGCTTTTTCGGTTTAAAAATAAATATGTTAATTCCGATTTTCTGATTTTAGCAATTTCAGTATTTATTTCAAACTTCAAAAGGCTATATCTTTTGCATCGTAACTCGGATTTGAGTGATTCCAATTTGCAAAAATTTGTAAAATTGAGATCTATTTAATGGTGAATTTTATTTGATTTTTGGAGTTCAATTGCTCTCTGTTTTGGCATTTATTTGCTTTTCTTCTTCGGTACGCGTAGACGTTGAATTGTGCGACGCTTCGGAGGAAGATCCAGCAACTCAAGAGCAAGTTCCAGAACCAGATCAGGACCTATTCCAAGGCAAGTTATGCTTTTATCATGTTGAACCCATGTTTATAAAATTGCTATGTCTGATTTACCCTATTGCATATATTTCAAATATACAATTGTTTTAAATTAGATTGGGTTTAGCTAATATACCAGATTGATCTACACCCTACCTTGTCATTGTATGCCATGATCCATTGTCACAATAGATTGGTTAAATATAGTTGGTTAATAAATATAATCAACATTGAAGGATTAGTTCGTATTAGTTGCTTAGCCTTGCCACGTCATCACATGTGTCAGAATCATTGATAATTAATCTTGATTAATGGAATATGGAACAATATTATGAACTTGTGTGTCATGTGGGATCACACGATGAGATTGAGTTGTTGTGGCGAGTCATGTCACGCAACGATGTTGAATTGTTGATGGCACGTGGTGCTTGGTAATCAATCGGGTGATAATAATTTAGATTGGGGCAAGTGACAAGGGCGAGTATGCCAAGGTGGGCCCGATGGGCGAGAGGTATGTGGATGTCTTGCCTTGATCACACTATGGACTTAACCTTGCAAGCCTTTGACCTGAGTCAATCATGCAACCACATGTCTGGTATGGGCCAGCCTAGCTGAGTAATTTGCAATGTCTTAATTTTGGTACTATCATGGTCGGTGTGAGTTCCCGAGTTATGGTGAAATTCACATGGCGCAAGAGGGGGGCCTTGGTTATAGTTTTCGCACCCACCCACGTGTTGAAACCTTAGCGGGTAGTATCCGGTTAAGCCAAATAGCATTGTAAAGGCTTTGTTATAATCACTCGCCTTGGTGGTGTTTGGTTGTATCACGTGGGTAAAGTGCATAACCTCTGCAGAGTGTGAAACTATTCGGATAGCCGTGCTCGTGGTATTGAGCCATGCTCGGGAATTACAGTTAAGGGTTTGTTTAATTAATTGGACAACTTGGTTGGGATGGCGGAAGGCCATATGGAAGATGGAATTTGACTTAGGATTGGAAACTTGGTTTACCTGAGAAATACTGAATTTATTTACTATTGATATTTGTTTTACAGTCTTTACAATCTATTTACTGTATTCGTTCATAAATGCTGCTTATTGCAAAATAGCCATGATAGCCTATCCATTGGAATAAGGCTTGCATATAGATACATAGAATTGCATTCTGTGCACAACTTGTTGAGTGCTTAAGTACTCACCCTTGCCAAACAACAATAATCAACAGTTGAAGAATCTACACTTGTGTTGGAAGATGAAGTTCAGGAAGACACGAGTCATTAGGGTCCGAGCCTTGTCGGTTGCCTGTGGTGAACTGATGAGCTATCTACGTTTTTTACTTTCCGCTGCTTAATTACTAGTTTATATTTCCAGTCTTGCCCTGCGTGGCTTAATAATGTAAGTTGGTCATAAGATCATACCTTTAGATATATTAATGAATGAACTATTATTCTATTATCGTTGTGTATGATGTGATATGTACCAATGTTGAGCTGTGTGCACTAGCGTTGATCCTGGGACTAGTGCGGTAAACACAGTGGGTTCGAATCAGTGGATTTGGGTCCTTACAGAGGTGGTATCAGAGCATACTGACTGTAGGTCTTGGCCCTAGATAGTGTGGAGGTGTCCTGTGTGAGTCCAAAATTATTTTCTAAAAGAAAATCTAAACTTGACTAATAAAACACTCTCGACTCATCTCATTCTCTACTTCGCCTTTGATGAATTTACCTGCTTTACTTGCCGTTTGGAGGAGAACTTATTCAAAGTTCTTGTGGAGCGGATGTCGATCGCTCGACCTTTGAGGAGTCGGTCGGCTACGCCATGGAGTCAGGAGAGTTCTTGACGACTGGAGGCTTCTATCGTCCGCTTTACCGAGGAGGCACTGGTCACCAATGGTGTACACCGAGGATTTATTTGCAAGTCGATTATCTACGCCGGAGAACGAGGAAGCTAGCGCACCAATCAACATCTCCGCCGTAAGATTCTCGCACGAGGTTGCCATTCAGAGGTCGCCGACTTGCTCTTTTTGCCGTGTTCGCGCGACTACACCGACGAGCTTCACGACTCGGTGTTCGACTTCACCCGCACGCTCAAGCATGCCGACGCCGACGGATCGTGGAGGACGAGAGTGCCACTGCGGTACACCTTGCGGAGTTCACCCTTGCCCAGGAGGATCATATGAGAGATACTACTCAGGAGCTGGAGACTGTGTACGAGGCACTCAGAGTAGCAGAGCAGGAGCTTGAGGTGACCCGTGCTTCAACCATCGGGATGATCACTGAGCTGGGAGAGGCCCTAGAGGCGGTCAAGGACGAGTTGGAGCGCGTGACTCGAGGAGTTCAGGAGCCAGTTGGAGAGTCCGAGGAGGATCCAGAGGAGAGTGTAGACCCTGTTGTCGCAGAGGACCCAGTAGTAGGTCATCAGGATAGGTTCGCTCCTATGCCCGCTCATCCGCCGGTGTATGCGCCGGATTAGCCTCAGTCAGGGTGGCTGGATGAGTGAGTGTCAGCCTTGGAGCTGTGTTGAGACTCGAGTGTGAGTCGCGTTTTTAAGTTAGTCTTTACCTCTTTAGTTGACGTTAAGGTTTCGTGTTTAGTTTGCTTCTTTGTATTGCTGAGTGTGCAGTATGTGTTGCAAAGCTTGTAGGCTTAAATAAGCGGCCATACCAAGAATAATAAAGAATTATTTCAGTTGGGTATAACCTATCTCCCCGCTTTAGAAAGTCTTACTTCTTATCTATGCTACATCTACCTTTCCTAACCCAAGAGGCAATCATCAGATGGTGAATACTCGAGGAAACAACGGTGCTTCAGGAAGTGGACTCACGCTGAACGACAACCCCAACGACGAGGCAGCCTCAACCACCGCCAAGGACATGCAGAATCTGGGAGCATTTCTTGCAAAGACAGACTCAATCGATGCAGACTATGATGCAAAGCGGATCACGCAAAGAGATGACCAACGCAGCAACCAACAACAACAACCCTGTAGCTCAGAACAACCATGGTGGACCCCGACCTCACTCAAAGCTATCAAATTTTATGAGGACTAGGCCAACAACTTTTTCAGGGAATGTGAACCCTTTGGAAGTCGATGACTGGCTTAGGACAATTGAGAAGAAACTGCACATCACTCAGTGTGAGGGCAATGAGAAGGTGCTCTACGCCTCTCATCAACTTGAAGGAACCGCCGAGAATGGTGGGAGAATTATCGTGCCGCCATGGAGCCCCACAAGAGATCACCCGGGAGGAGTTTACTAATGCTTTCCGCCAAGATCATGTCCCGAGGGAATGATGGACCTTAAGAAGGAAGAGTTCAGGCTTTGAAACAATGAGGCCAACCAAAGGGCCGAGCACCAACAAGTTTACTCGCTTAGCTCGCTATGCCCTCAAGACGTGGCGACAGATAAAGCTAGGCGCCTCGTTTCATGAAGGGATCAATTCAGATCGCAGTGGGGTGATCACCCACAATTTCCTGACTTTGAGAACTAGTCAATAATGCTTTGATCCTAGAAGATAAGCGCAAAGAGTCGGGTGAGAACCGTCGCGCTTAATGACTAATCGTGGTGGACGCCCAAACCATCTACGCTTGAGGATGTCACCACAAAGATTTGCTAGATTCCAACCACCACCGTAAACAAGACATCAACCCTCGCACTCGCCACGCCAATCGTAACTTCCAGACACCACCACAGGGCAACAATGCACCAGGAGGGAGTCAGCAGTCTGCAGTGAAGAGATGCTACACATGCAATGAGCCAGGGCACTTTTCTAATAGGTGTCCACGTAAGGAGGCATCACGCCGATTCGTTTCAACTTGGGAACAACACCGCCAAGGCACCAACCTCGGGAGAAATCGTGCACGAGTCAACTGAGCAACCCCGCAATCAACAAAGGTGCGGAAGGATCAACCACATCACCGCGGATGGAGCTCAGGAGGCTACAGATGTCGTACTGGGTAAGTTTTTGGTCAACTCGGTACCTGCTACAGTTTTGTTTGATTCTGGAGCTTCGCATTCGTTTGTTTCTCAATGTTTTGCAACCAAGAATGGATTTAAAGTGGTGAATTTTAAGTGTGTGCTCTTAGTCCAAGCCCTAGGATCTGAGCTTAGATCTAGCCTTGGGTGTTTGGGAGCTAAGTTGCTTATGGATGGGATAGAATTTCTAGCGAATCTTATCTTAATAGATGCGCAATCCCTAGATGTCATCCTTGGAATGGATTGGCTATCTAAGCATAAGGCTGTTTTGGATTGTGGCCGAAGGATCGTAACTTTGGAAGGCCCTAGTGGCAAGAAAGTAGAATTTCAAGCGACCGCAGTTCGAGATGGGCAGTTAGTGGTCAACAGCGTGAAAGCCATCAGCATGGAAGATGTGCCAGTAGTCAGAGAATACCCGGATGTGTTTCCAGAAGATCTACCCGGATTGCCACTGGACCGGGATATCGAGTTTGTCATTGAATTAGCACCAGGGACAGCACCGATATCAAAGAGACCATATCGGATGCCTACCGACGAGTTAGTGGAAATGAAGAAGCAGATTGAGGAACTACAAGAGAAAGGTTTCATTAGACCTAGTTCATCACCATGGGGAGCCCCGGTTTTGTTTGTTCGTAAGAAGGATGGAAGTCTTAGAATGTGCATCGATTATCGTGCACTTAATGAAGTAACAATCAAGAATAAGTATCCGTTGCCCAGGATCGATGACTTATTTGATCAGTTAAGAGGAGCTGGAGTTTTCTCCAAGATAGATCTTCGTTCGATACCATCGCTGAAGATCCGAGCGAGGATGTGCCTAAGACTGCGTTTTCTACGCGATATGGACATTATGAGTTCACAGTCATGTCATTTGGATTGACGAATGCCCCTGCATATTTTATGAACATGATGAATAAGGTTTTCATGGAATATTTGGATAAGTTCGTTGTAGTCTTTATAGACGATATCTTGGTTTACTCGAAGACAGAGGAAGAGCATGCAGAACATCTAAGGATGGTTCTAGAGAGGCTACGAGCATCGTGTGCTAAGTTTAGCAAGTGTGAATTTTGGAAGGAAAAAGTCGAATTTCTTGGTCATGTAATGACTACTAAAGGAGTGGCAGTCGACCCAAGCAAAGTGGACGCAGTGTTGCATTGGGAGCAACCAAGTCATTACCCGATTCGTAGTTTTAGGAATGGCGGATACTACCGTCGGTTCATAGAAGGATTCTCGACAATTGCTAAACCCCGACGCAGCTTGTTGAAGAAGGAAAAGAAGTTTGCATGGACGCCAGAGTGCGAAAAGCTTTATGGAATTAAAGAAGCATTTAACGACAACCCCGCTTTAGTGTTGCGGATGTGCGTAATGGATTTGATATTTATTGCGATGCTTCAAAGCAAGGCTTGGGATGCGTGTTAATGCAAGAAGGCAAAGTCGCTGCTTATGCGCCGAGACGCTTAAGACCGCATGAAGTGAACTACCCAACGATGATTTGGAGTTAGCGGCCGTAGTGCATGCTTTAAAGATATGGCGCCATTATCTCATAGGAAATAGATGTGAGATATATACGCACCATAAGAGCACAAATACATATTCACTCAAGCGGATCTGAATATGAGACAAATAAGATGGCTAGAGCTAATTAAGGATTATAATGTGGAATTCATTATCATCCCGAAAGCCAATGTGGTAGCGATTCTCGAGTCGAAGAGCCATAGCGCAAATACGCTAACAATGGAAGATCAACCGTAACTATGCAAGGAATTTCAAACTAAGGTTGGAAGTCGTTCGCAAGGAATGGTAATCGACCGAAATGAAGCCAACATCGAAGATCGATTAGTGAAGGCCGAAAGATGACGATAAAATTTCTAAGATCAAGGCTAAAAGAAAGAAGGCCTAGCCGTAGATTTCACTGATGAGCAAGGAACCATGTTTTTCAAAGGCCAAATTTGTGTACCGGATAAAAGGAACTAAAACAAATTGATTCTTGAGGAAGCCCACGATTCAAGTACTCGATTCATCCAGAAGTGCCAAGATGTACCAGATTTGAAAGAGAGATTTTGGTGGCCTAACATGAAGCGTGAAGTAGCCGAGCATGTTGCTTTATGCGACGATGTCGAGGGTAAAGCTATGCATCAAAGACCACTGGTTTGTTGCGACCATTGAAAATTCGGAATGGAAGTGGAGGAAATCGGAATGGACTTTATCACCGGTTTACCTAAGACTCGAGAGGTTACGGTTCCATTTGGGTTATTGTGGATCGTCTAACCAAGGTCGCCATTTTATCCCAAAGAAAGACCAATTACTCGGGAGATCGCTTAGCTGAGTTGTACATGTCAAGGATTGTATGCTTGCATGGAGTGCCCAAGAAGATTGTGTCGATGAGGTACCCAATTTACCTCAAGGTTTTGGAACAAGTTGCATGAAGCAATGGGGACTCGTCTCAATTTTAGTACAAACATATCACCCGCAGATGGATGGTCGATGAAAGAATAAATCAGATTTTAGAGGATATGTTGAGAGCTTGTGCTTTAGCTTATGCTACATCTTGGGATAAAAGTTTGCCATATGCGAATCTGATTACAATAATAGCTACCAAGCTAGCTTGCGATGTTACCGCTTGAGGCGTTGTATGGACGTGCTTGTCGTACTCCATTAAATTGGAACGAAACAGTAGAACGTTTGGTTTTTGGGCCAGATATTCTCGAAGAGGCAGAAAGTCAAGTTGCAATGATCAGAGAGAGGTTGAAGATAGCACAGTCAAGACAGAAGAGTTACGCAGATAACCATCGCCGAGATTTGAGTTTTCAACCAGAAGATCATGTGTATCTCAGGGTTACCCCTCTTAAGGGCGTTAAAAGATTTCACGTTAAAGGGAAGCTTGCGTCAAGATATATTGGTCCGTTCAAGATTCTGAGCCGTCGAGGAGAGGTAGCGTATCAGTTAGAGTTGCCTCAGTCCTTGGCAGGAGTGCATGATGTATTCCATGTGTCGCAGCTTAAGAAGTGTCTCAGAGTGCCAACAGAGCAAACCCCGTTGGATGCAATAGAGCTGCAAGAAGATTTGACGTACAAAGAGCAACCGGTCAGAATTTTGGATGTTATGGAGCGCAAGACCAGAAACAAGTCTATTCGCTTTTGCAGAGTTCAGTAGAGCAATCATTCCGAAAGTGAAGCCACTTGGGAGCGAGAAGAAGATTTGAAGTCAGAATTTCTGAACCTATTCTCTAGTTACCCCGGAATCTCGGGTCGAGATTCTGTTAAGGGGGGAGGTTTGTAACATCCCAAAAATTAGCTTATATATTATTTTATTGCTTAAAAGTGCATTTATGATTTTCTGGAATTTATTTGGATTTTTCTGGATTTATTTGAATTAATTTCAAATCAAGTTTATTGCCTTTTATTGAAATCTAGTTAAATCTGTGCAAAGTCAAAATAAAGTTTTGCCAAAAATATTTTATTTGAGTCCAGAATGTCTCAAAATATTTTGAGATTTTTCCGATTTTTCCCGATAATTTATTTGCCTAAAAGTAATTAAAGGAATTTCGTAATTATTTTAAGTGTTAAAACTAGAAAATATCGATTAATAAAGAATGGGCCGAGCCCATGAGCTGCGCGTCGTGTCTGACCCGATGTACCGCGCCCGCTTAGCCTATTTTCGAGAGATCTAATCCTCGCCGTTAGATCGAGATCGCGCGATGAGATCAAGTCGACCGGTTCGGACTTCTCCGATCGTATATTGCGAGCGCGTGGATGGACAGGATTGTGCAAAGATCCGGATTGTTTTGTGACCGTCCGATCATCATCGTGGTGGAGCTGCGTTATCGTCTTCGCAGCCGAACTCGGATCGCGTCCGAGCCGTAGCCGCCGCGACTCGTGGTCCGAGTTGCCACGGAGAGGATCGAGGGGCTATAAAGGGCACACGATTCGCCTCTGCCGCAAACCAAAGCCCTAGGTTATCCCCTTGAGAGCCGCCGCGCACCAAGAATCGCCGATTCACCGTCGTTGAGCCACCCAAGGTCCGAGACCGACCGCGACTGCTTCGCCTTCACCGGAGGACCTCGTGCGCGCGCGTCAGATCTGACAGAGCAGCGCCAGGGAGGAAGATCACCGAGGAAGCCGCTGCCGCCAGTGAAGAAGTCCTCGTCGCCGATGTTCCGGTGGTCCAGTGGAGCATCTGACCGCTTCATCAGTTTCACCACGTTGAAGCGTGCCCGAAGGTACTCCCCAACCTCGCCGCCGACGACCCTAGGTATCCGCGCCACCGCCGTCGACGTGGTCTGCTAGTTCGTCGCCGTGTGTCGCTTGCGTGGCAGCCTGCTCGGATCGAAGGCCCGAGGTGGCACCGGCGTGGCGTGCGGGTAGCGCCAGCGTGGCGATCGATCGGCCACCGAGACGCGGGCCCGCATGTCAGTGGCCCAAAACCACGTGAAACGGGTGCACCGTGGACCCGAGGAAAGCGTGGACGCAGTCCATGGACCGAGGGGGCACGTGTTAGCACCAGAGCGCTTCGGACCATGGCTGACATCATAAATCGCTTTTTCGGTTTAAAAATAAATCTGTTAATTCTGATTTTCTGATTTTAGCAATTTCAGTATTTATTTCAAACTTCAAAAGGCTATATCTTTTGCATCGTAACTCAGATTTGAGTGATTCCAATTTCTAAAAATTTGTAAAATTGAGTTCTATTTAATGGTGAATTTTATTTGATTTTTGGAGTTCAATTGCTCTCTGTTTTGGCATTTATTTGCTTTTCTTCTTCGGTACGCGTAGACGTTGAATTGTGCGACGCTTCGGAGGAAGATCCAGCAACTCAAGAGCAAGTTCCAGAACCAGATCAGGACCTATTCCAAGGCAAGTTGTGCTTTGATCATGTTGAACCCATGTTTATAAAATTGCTATGTCTGATTTACCCTATTGCATATATTTCAAATATACAATTGTTTTAAATTAGATTGGGTTTAGCTAATATACCAGATTGATCTACACCCTACCTTGTCATTGTATGCCATGATCCATTGTCACCCTAGATTGGTTAAATATAGTTGGTTAATAAATATAATCAACATTGAAGGATTAGTTCGTATTAGTTGTTTAGCCTTGCCACGTCATCACATGTGTCAGAATCATTGATAATTAATCTTGATTAATGGAATATGGAACAATATTATGAACTTGTGTGTCATGTGGGATCACACGATGAGATTGAGTTGTTGTGGCGAGTCATGTCACGCAACGATGTTGAATTGTTGATGGCACGTGGTGCTTGGTAATCAACTGGGTGATAATAATTTAGATTGGGGCAAGTGACAAGGGGCGAGTATGCCAAGGTGGGCCCGATGGGCAGAGGGTATGTGGATGTCTTGCCTTGATCACACTAGGACTTAACCTTGCAAGCCTTTGACTTGAGTCAATCATGCAACCACATGTCTGGTATGGGCCAGCCTAGCTGAGTAATTTGTAATGTCTTAATTTTGGTACTATCATGATCGGTGTGAGTTCCCGAGTTATGGTGAAATTCACATGGCGCAAGAGGGGGGCCTTGGTTATGGTTTTCAGACCCACCAGTGTTGAAACCTTAGCGGGTAGTATCCGGTTAAGCCAGCGCATTGTAAAGGCTTTGTTATAATCACTCGCCTTGGTGGTGTTTGGTTGTATCACGTGGGTAAAGTGCATAACCTCTGCAGAGTGTGAAACTATTCGGATAGCCGTGCTCGCGGTATTGAGCCATGCTCGGGAATTACAGTTAAGGGTTAGTTTAATTAATTGGACAACTTGGTTGGGATGGCGGAAGGCCATATGGAAGATGGAATTTGACTTAGGATTGGACACTTGGTTTACCTGAGAAATACTGAATTTATTTACTATTGTTATTTGTTTTACAGTCTTTACAATCTATTTACTGTTTCGTTCATAAATGCTGCTTATTGCAAAATAGCCATGATAGCCTATCCATTGGAATAAGCCTTGCATATAGATACATAGAATTGCATTCTGTGCACAACTTGTTGAGTGCTTAAGTACTCACCCTTGCCAAACAACAATAATCAACAGTTGAAGAATCTACACCTGTGTTGGAAGATGAAGTTCGAGAAGACACGAGTCATTAGGGTCCGAGCCTTGTCGGTTGCTGTGGTGAACTGATGAGCTATCTACGCTTTCTACTTTCCATTGTAATTACTAGTTTATATTTCCAGTCTTGCCTGCGAGGTTTAATAATGTAAGTTGGTCATAAGATCATACCTTTAGATATATCAATGAATGAACTATTATTCTATTATCGTTGTGTATGATGTGATATGTACCAATGTTGAGTCAGTGTGCACTAGCGTTGATCCCGGGACTAGTGCGGTAAACACAATGGGTTCAATCGATGGATTCGGTCCTTACAGATGTCCTCATCACTACAAGAATCAGGGAAAAATTCGTGGGCCAAAAACCCACGAATTTAAGCTAAAACCCACGAATTTAACTTAAATTCGTGAGCAAACCGTCAATTTAGTTCACGAATTTAACTCGATTTAAATTAATTAATTAAATTCGTGGGTACCCACGATTTAAGTTAAATTCGTGAGTTTCTACTAAGCCCACGAATTTAATTGAGTTTTCGAGTTAAATTCGTGGGTTTAAAAACCCACGAATTTATCGATTAAATTGTAATTTGAAAAAACCCACGAATTTAATCGATTAAATTAGTAAATTGAAAAAACCCACGATTTAATCGATTAAATTAAAGTGGTTGAAAAACCCACGAATTTAATCGATTAAATTCGTGGTGAAAAACCCACGAATTTAATCGATTAAATTCGTGGTTTTTCAACCACGAATTTAATCGATTAAATTCGTGGGTTTTTTCAATTTAAATTAATCGATTAAATTGTGGGTTTTTTCACCACTTAATTTAATCATTTTACAAAAAAATGTATATATATCCAAATGATTTATATATATATATATGTATCGCACTCAATACATATATGTATATATATCCAAATGTATGTATTTTTATATATATATGTATCGCACTCAATACATATAACATCTAAAGAAGAAAAGAAAAGGCAAAAGAAAATTGAAACTAAAAATTGCTAAGCGAAGAATAAATAAGATCATCTATTTTGTTCAAATCGATCGAAGCGTAAAACAAAAGACAAACTCCACAATGAAGTTGAAGCGAACGAATAATTAACAAACGAGACACCAAACCTATTACCAAGACTAAAATATCTGAAACCAACCTTTTAACTCTTCAAACCGGCTTAAAACTAAGTCTCCGAATGTACAAAATTTCGCATGACCTCTCTTGTAAATAGGACATCCACTCGTGAGACAAAAAACATTTGCGCTTATAATATATATATCAATCTCTCAAACCGTAAAGAGACATTCTAGCGCATCCTTAGATAATCCAATCACACATCCAACGGCAATTTGTAAACTACGCAATGACGTACAACACATTACAACCACAATAGATACAATCCATACCATTAAAATAAGTCCATCACAATAAGTCGATCACAACGTATCCATCACAACAAGTTATAAAATACAACATTATACACCAATCGAGCTCACAATGGAATTCATGCCTCGGGTTGTTGGAGTTGTGGCGCTACCACCACCGTCGGCTATTGTTGAAGATGTCTTCTATGATGTCGTCGTTAGAACGTCTTTGGAGGGCGTGACCTAGAAACCCGCAAGTTCAAGATTAACTTAGGTTGTGCTACAAGTAACATTATCTTTGATTCACATGAATGTCAATATGAGAATATCAATAGTACTATTCAACCAAGACACAATATGAGAATATCAATATGACAGTCAAGCTAAACAAGAATAGGTATTATATATAAGAACTACACGTCACGAGCTAGTCAAGATATGCTGCAATAATCATATGAACATCAATCTCATATTCAATGAAGTATCAAAGTAATACTCTAGTATTAACATAAGGCCAAGATTACAACTACAATTATTTAATTCAACTTCCAAAGACCCCAATTGCATCACCGAGTATTCAAAAGATAACAAGCAGTGAAAATAGTTCAAAGAAGCAATAAGAGTTTTGGTAGTCATTTTAAGAGTTCAATATACAAAGTACAAATATAAAGCATTCTACAAGGATAAACAATCGATTGTACATGGGCAAACAACATTCTACAAGGATGCCATATGAAGCATTTAAAACATAAGTTCACAATTGAACAAGTTGTCTTAAGATAACTTTTCAATTCCAAGAAGTCGACACAATATAAGGTTGAAATCAAAAGTTATCTACATGAGCAAAAGATATGGGTTCATAATTTGGTAAACCATCACTTATCTACATGAGCACAAGAATGAACTTTCATAAGCACACAAGTTAACCTTTCCAAGTATGAACATTGAGATGATTTGTGCAAGGTTTAAGAAAGAGTTGCCTAAATATCCTAAAATCGACTCAGTTGTGCATTTCAACAAAAATTATCACTTTTGCAACAGATTACTAAGATTGATATATACTAAAAGAATGAACTAGATTTCCTACTAAGTATATGTCCATCCACGCACACGTAATCTCATATTCAATGAAGCATATGTAATCTCATATTCAAAGAATGAACTAAAGTTCCTACTAAGCATATGTTTCTAAATTTGAGCAAGAGAAATGAAGGGATGGGGTAGGTAGCTCACCAAGTAATCAAACTCCACAACAAAGTTCAAGCTAACGAAAAATTAACAAATGAGACACCAAACCTACTACCTCTACTAAAAGACTGAAACCAACCTTTCAACTCTTTCAAACCGGCTTAAAACTAAGTCATTGAAATGTACAAAATTTCGGCATGACCTCTCTAGTAAATAGGACATCCACTTAGCAGACAAAGAAACATTTGCAGTTATAATATATATACCAATCTCTCAAACCAGAAGGAGACATTCTAGCAGATCCTTAGATAATCAATCACACATCCAAAACGGCAATTTGTACAAGAATTGACAAACTTAGCTCGTGTCGCAAACTTATAATATTTTCGACATCCATACATGTGGTGTCGTCTGAGGTGGCTGCAGGGCCCACGGGTTGAAGTACATAGGCATTCCTTGGCTTGGCATAGGTGGTGGGTACATGTAGAACGGGTTTGGAGGTGGGAGCCCTGTAAGGCATAGACAGTACATCATGCCACATATAAATCATTCATTCAAATTTTAAATAACGAATTGAACCGATCCGTCTTTACTGTGGTGCCTCTCCGTAGAAGGTGGTCGCATGTGGATTGAACATGTAGAAAGGAGGAGGAGGTGGGAGCTCTGTGGATCATAGTTTGTGATATGAAGTACACATAATAGAGTTTTTGAAAATAAAGAATGCATGAGAATATCATATAACCCGAGGTGCATCTCCTAGGGTGGTGCCTGCATCCCAAGAGGGTTTATGAAGGACGCCGGGAGGCCGAGCACCTGTGATGCTTCTCCTTGTGGTGGTGGCTGCATGTGCGGAGAAAACATGTAGAAGGGAGGTGGTGGGAGCCCTATGACATAATAGTCCAGTTTGTGAATTCGTGATTTTACGAGCTAAGTGAATTAAAGAGTAATGAACTCAAGTATCTTTACTGCTGAACAGAGGGCGAAACACCGCACGTTAGGTCCAAGAGATTGTGACAGATTCTTCGCATATAGATTGTTTGTTAGGTTTCAATCACAAATGTAAACTTGAGCGTTTTGTTCAAAGTTGAGATTGTACCGCAGATACATTTTCATGTATTCGAGTCTTCTCGCTTCCTGCGAGCTTCCTCTCGTGCTTGACGAGACTCTTCTCGTGCTTGACGAGCCTCCTCTCGCGCTTCACGAGCCTCCTCGTGCGCTTGTGCTTCCGTGCGGACCTCGACGAGCGAGCACTCCCACGAGGAAACCGAGCCTCGTGGAGGACGATCGCATTCCACAACTCCATCCCCATGGCCCACCTACAAACGATATATCTTGAAATGTGACCATGCAATTTTTTTCCTTAGTAGAGCGAAAACAAATAAAATCAGTTTTATTAACGAACCTCCCATGCTTTAGGCCCTCCAAACGTGGTACAACGCTCCACATCGACCGGTGCGGCCCTCCAATCAACCTCCGCCCATGACGTTGTGTCATTTGTTCCGCATATGACGCCTACAAAACAACATTTTGGTGCTCTGGATGTAAATTTGCACAAAACATATTGTGTCATTTATACTTACCATCCTCTCACTAGCCCGTCGTCGCACAACACATCCGGGTTCTGTGGATCCTCGCCTTGGTGCCCCCGGATGTAAACTTCCACAAAAGTGGGAGTACTCCCACTTTCAGCCTCCTACGATGAAAAGTTGTAAACATAGTGACAAATTCACTAACAATTATAATACCGATACTTACCATGCGTTGCTCTAGGCCAATGTGTCCGTCTGCGCCGTACTTGTGCTTCCCCAATCTACTTCTTCTGTTCCCTCGATTTCTATTTGATTTTTCTTGAAAATCCTCCGACCCCCAGTACCGGCACATCCACCTCCAAGCCTCCATGTCCTTCATTATCCAATCGACCGAGCTATGGAGATACTCTTGTTCTGTCAGGTGTATCCTCCTCGCCTCTGGTCCTCTTCTCATGTTCACCTTCTTCACCCTCTTGTAAAAATTGATGACAGCTTGAATGCGTGCATTCTTTGAATGAATCTCAGACAACCTTTTGTGCCGCTGTTGAAGACACTTTTGGCCTTCTTCAAAGCGTTATAATCGTCTTCGTTCTCAAGGCGGAACCTCTCCGCATATAATCACACATTTGTCAAATTGTACTTACATTTAAAGCAATACTCAAATAGAGTAAATACATAACGCAAACTCACCTGAAGCCAGCCCACATGCGCCACGACATGTTTGGTTGTCTTCGCCTCCTTCCACGTTCTCCTTCAACGCCCGGTGCTTCCAGCCAGTGGTCGCGAATCTTTCCCGCCGACTCAACCATGCGGGGGTAGTAGTACCGCCAAGGGCTCCCAAAGACGGCGTTAACCTTTGTAATGTGGCCCGTCCCACCCAACCCGGCTCTTTCCAAAGCCTACAACAAAATACAAGACAAAGATGCATCAAAACAATAAGTTGTCACCTAGCTAATGCTAAAAGAGAAGATATAATCATTACTGCTCCCGTGTACCTCTATCAACCTCCTATCGGCGGGTTGCATCTCGACGAATCGAGACGGTTTTACTGAAACCTGAAATGCAAATAATTAGTTCATAGACATTACAATGTAAATATGGAGATTAAAAGATAATCCAATACTACACATATACCGATGGTACCCAAGAAGACCCGCCCTCTTCAATCGGCTCTAAGGTCGCCTCCAACTCTGCATCTGCCATTGCCTCGGCCTCGGCGTGATCTGTATCTGTTGTCCCATCGCCACCACCCCAACGACCTCCTCGTCGTCCGCCTCGCCATGTCGTCATGCTCACATCCCAACCGCCCCTCTCGCAACCCCTACCGCCTCGCCCTCCGTGGTCTCTCGCGCTGTTCGTGCTCGCTCATCGAAGCACCTCTGGAGCTGCTCTCCGCCATTTGCCTAATCTGCGCGCCCAAAGAATATGGCGCTGCCGCCGTCGAGTCCCGACCATCGTAACCCTTGCTCCTCGACCTTACGGAGGACGACCACCGAACTTGCCTTTAAGCTTGTCAACTTTGATGCTGAACATACTCATCTGCTTCAAATTTGACAAGAGTTAGTATCGAGTTTACAAATAATTTTCAATAACTTGCAAAAAGAATGAGACAACTATAACATGTAAAAATGAAGGAGACAACAATGACTTGTAAAATGAGCGAGGCAACAATAATCTTACAAAATATACATATCAAAAGTCGTCGGCGTCGGAATCGCATCATGACTCGTATTTCATTGAGGCGTGCTTGAAGACGTGCAATCCTTATCGACTTACGAGGCGTTTCCGTGACGGGCGGGTTCATCTGTTATTACGTCCGTGGCATCGGTAGGTAATTGATCGAGTCCCGCCCCGTCGGAGACAAGGAAAGAATCCCCTATAGCTTCTTCTTGATATACATCACCCACATCATCCTCTACGTTACTTGCCACATACGAAACATCCTCAGGAGGGTATACTTCAGGGTTAACTTTAAATACAACCCACCAAGCCTTCAAGCTACGGTGAGGATAGCTCGTAGTACACCGCTCAACTTTGATGTGCAAGCACGATGTTATTGATATGGCCTGAAGCGAATCGTGCTTCACCTCCACCATCCCAAAGTCATCGACACGTGTGCCGTTGTGTGGATCGAACCAATGGCAATCAAAAAACACGACCTTCAGATCTTTGCCACCCCCAAAGGTATACTCAATTATGTTTTGTACAACACCGTAGTAGTCTAATATATCGCCGGGAATCGGATGACGCGTTGTGACTACTCCGCTGTTTGAAGTGGCCGCAAGTGGACGGCTAGCTTCTAATTTCACTGTTCAAAACGGAACCCGTTCACATCACGACTATAGCTCCTTGCCGTCACATCACCATGTGAGAGCCGCCGAGATCCTCATGGACGGAGGCATCACGCATACACTATATAGCAACATTCATCACTTTGTTAGTCTAATATTAAGTTACTACAACAATTCATTTTAGAAAAATGAATAAATAGTCAAATTACATCTTGTGGAACCATTGCACGAAGCTTGGGCGCCTTTCAACCCATCACGACGTAGGTTATCCAATTGCTTAGTTGTGGGTTGTCGAGTTGACTTCAATTTTCTTTGTCAAATACTCTGCGTCATTTATTCTCGGGTTAAAAGGACACTACATCGAAATGTTCAAAACATAATTGTAAAGTCACTTACTCAAAATATTTTCAACTTCTACCATGTTAGTGAACATGTAAAGCATGGCCATGTTCCACTCCTCATACTCAACATGGTGTGCGATTATGCGACCAACGAGTTGACCCTTGCATTGAAAAAGCTTAAGTTCGCTCAACGGTTCTTCTTCCGCGACACGGTATCGATTCTTATGGACATTCACGTTGTGCTTGCGTGCGAAATACTTTGTTGAGAAGTTTGTGATCTCTTTACTTGCATAAGCCTCTACCCTTGCGATACACCCTCTACCCTTGCCTTGTTGCGCCAGTGTTGTAGCTCTAAGCTTTTTCAACTCCCTTTCCCGACTATACATCCATCCGAATACATCCGGCAGACCTCCAACCTTCGCTTCCCAAGGTAGATGCACCAAAGAGTGTTGCATCACATTCATAAAACCAGGTGGGAAAGTTTTTTCCAACTTGCATACAAGCAATGGAATTCCCTTCTCTAACTTCATCAACGTCTTAGAGATTTCCTTACCGCATATCCGCTATAGAAGTGGCCGAGCTCGCCAACATCCTCCACAACTCATTATCAAAATAGCCACGAAACATTACCGAACAAGTCTTTCCATGATAATATGGTAATCATGACTCTTTAGCCCGTTTAGCTTACGGTCTTGACATTCACACCGCTTTATGTTAGATGCATAGCGGTCAGGAAACTTTAGAGTTTTCAACCACCTCAAAATCTGTTTACGGTCTTCTGGCTTCACACAGTATGGAGCTCGTGGCCGGCTCTCATTCCCATTTAAACCAACTTTAACCTCGAGCCACGGCCTAGCACAATGATCACCCATGTCTTTCCTAGCACTCACGTTATCCTTTGTTTTGTCGGTTACATCAAACACCATGCTTATGATGCTTTCTGCCACATTGCGCTCTTGGTGCATCAAATCTATGTTATGCGGCAGAATCAAAGCTTTCGCGTAAGGCAGCTCCCAAAGAAAAGAAATATGAGTCGGTTGTGCTCCTTTCCATAGCGATGAAACCCACTTAGTAGATCGTACAAGCCGACTATGCCACTCACCTATCTCCTCTCCGTGAGTCGCCGGGGCCCTTTTTAACTTTCTATCCTTTTCGAAATGCTTTGGCGTCGTTCCTAAAAGGGTGCCTCGCCGGAAGCCATCGTCGATGGCAATCGAAGAATGTGATCTTTTTACCGTGCGTGAGCCTGAATGCATCAGTCGACCATACAAATTGGACAACACAGCGACCATGAACACACCACCGCCCAAATGCCATATGCCAACAAATCATGGACCGACCACGGTATGCGGCTCGTAAGGTAAACTCTCGCCACCAACGCCGTATGCCTTTTCCTCGCCACAACTTCTTGACTCATCAATTAAGGGCCGCATGAACACATTGAGATCCTTCCTGGATGCTTAGGACACGGAATGACAAGAGCAAGGAATATGAACCCTCTTTCAAGCAAATCTCGTGGAAGATTGTATGGCATGATGAAGACCGGCCAACAAGAGTAGGGGCTAGCGCTTGTCTTTGAAAGGTGTGAAACCGTCAGTGGACAAACCAAGACGGACACTCCTAGGGTCGCTTGCAAATGCAGGATCGAATCGGTCCAATGCACGCCATGCCTCGCCATCGACGGATGGACCATCATATCCGGTCTTGGTCCTCACGTTTACCTTCTTTGTGCCACCTCATATGTTTATTGTTTCTTTTGACATGTACAACCGTTTAAGCCTATCCGTGATCGGCATGTACCGAAGTTTGTTTAGTCGCGACCTTTGTAGTCACCGATACCCTTCCTCATCTACCACCTCAACGAATCGCACTTACCGCAATGCATACAATGGGTATCGTTGTCATGATCCTTCGAGCGACATGCAATTATTCTCGCACACATCAATCTTACGGTAATTCATCCCGAGGCCGCCATCAACTTTTTCGATTGGTACAAATCCTTTGGCATCTTGTGGTTAGGCGGAAGGACATCATTCATTAGTTCAAGCAAAGCGTTGAAGCATTTGTTCGAAAAGTTGAACTTCGACTTCATCGACATAAGCCGTGTAACCGCTGCGGGGCGGTCACATTGGTCAAGTCATGCGACTTCGTCGAGGCGTCAAGTAGCCTATAGAATTCCTTAACCTCCTCCTACCGTGACCCTCCCGGAGTTAAATTGATCCCCGCCAAGATCATCCAAATGTCTTCCATCCGGTCGTGATCCTCCACATGGTCCAAATCTCTTACGTCTCGATAGCACGCCTGCGGCCTCTCCATGACGGTGCCACACCAAATAGTTAGGCATGAACCCGCTTTTGCAAATGTGATCTCGCACTATATCCTTCTTGTAGTAGCCGTTATTCTCGCAGAGGGTACACGGGCAATACACATATTCGCTCCTCCAAATAATGCTTGCTTCAAGAAAGCATCCGTGATCCGCCCCATTCCTTGAGTGCCCCCATCACTCCTCCATCCGTCATACATTGCCCTTCGATCGTCACCCATTATCAAAGCTAAACAAATGAAACAATGTCAGCGCACGACCATGGCTTAGGTGACAAAGACAACCTATTAGGAAAGATTTGTCCTAAACCCACCCAAGAATGGAGGCTATTGCATGCGACTGTGACGTGCGCTCTGAACCGAACGAAATTTGGCAAAGATAACCCGCCGTTCTCCAAACGCACGCTGATCTTTGGTGCGTCGGAGAACAACAGGTTATGTGGCGAAATCACGTTCGATCGCTTCGCGCCACAGGCCCTATGCAACAACCAACATTCTCGGGCGTCCAAAATCTGCTGGACAATTCCGAATCGCGCACCTCACAAGCAAATGTGAGATGTGCGTTCCCGAACGGTGACGCCTATGCTCTCTCGCTTGACACAAACCTAAACTCTAACGTTACATACAACGCAATGCGAAAATAAAAATATATATATCATATGCGCGAATATAAAATGAGATGAAATAACTTTAAACGAATATAAAAGAGACGAATATACCTTCTCCAACGCCGGGGGCGTCGCGAGAGGTCCGGGAGGCGCGGGTGGCGCCGGCGACGAGCGATGGCGCCTGGCGTGGCGCCGGCGGCGACAGCGGGCGGGTGGAGGCGGTGGCGCGGCGGGCGAACAAGCGGGCGGGTGGGGGCGCCGGCCGTCGAGCGGCGAGGCGGCGTCTCGAGCCGAAGCGGCCAGCGAGGCACGGCGGCGGCAGATGGGCGCAGCGGGCGGGCGGCGGCGGCCGCGCGGCAGCGGCCGGCGGCGGCGGGCGGCGTCGCGGGCGGGCGGCGCGGGCGGCGGGCCGGCGGCGGCGGCGTCGTGGCGGCGGCACCTGTGAAGCGGCCGGCGGCGAGGGCAGGGCGGGCGACGCGCGGCAGGCGGTGCCGGGCAACTGGCGGGGCAGGCGGTGGCAGCGAGGCGAGCGGCCGAGGCGGGGCCGGCGGCGCGGCGGTTGGCTGGCCGCGGGCGGCCGGCGGTTGGCGAGCCGGCCGGCGGGCGGGCCGGCGAGCGCGAGCTGGCGGGCGGGCGGCGGCGCCGCACGTGGTCGACCGAACGAGGCGGCGCGGCCGCGGCGGGCTGGTTCGGCGGCCGAGCGGCAGTCGAGCGGCGGCCAGGCAGAGCAGCGAGGCGGCCAGCAGCGAAGCGGAAGGCGAAGCGGCCCCCGAAGGCGCGGCGAGAAGCGTAGAAGCGAAGCGGGCGCGGCGGCCGGCGGCGAAGCAGGCAGCGAGCGCAGCGCAGCAGGGGACGACGCGGAGGGCAGGCGGGCGACGGCGGCAGCAGCGAAGCGGGCGGGCGGGCGCGAAGCGAAGCGGCGGCGCGGTGAGGATTTTTAGCTTTCTACTGGTTTGCGTCTTGCGCGCGGAGTTTTTTTCCTTAAATTCGTGGGTATGCGGGCCCACGAATTTAAAAGTTTAAATTGTGGGTATTGTTTGGCCCACGAATTTAAATATTTAAATTGTGGGTAACTTTGGCCCACGAATTTAAAAGTTTAAATTGTGGGTATTGTTTGGCCCACGAATTTAAATATTTAAATTCGTGGGTAATTTTTGGCCCACGAATTTAAATGTTTAAATTCGTGGGTTTCATTTTGGCCCACGAATTTAATTAAAAACGTGCGTTTTATTCAGACCGACGAATTTAAATAAATAAATTCGTGAGTTTTTTTTTGGGCCCACGAATTTAAAAAACCCACGAATTTTTGCCTGATTCTTGTAGTGCATCATCCTCCCCTTCTTGCAGTTGAGTCGTCCTCGACTCAAACTCGTCAATTTCTCCCAAGTATGGCTTTAAGTCAGCAACGTTGAACGTCAGACTAACGCTATAATTGTCGGGCAGGTCAAGCTTGTAGGAGTTATCGTTAACTTTCTCAAGAACTTTGAAAGGTCCGTCGGCTCTTGGCACAAGTTTGGATTTTCTCTGATAAGGAAACCTTTCTTTTCTTAAATGTAACCAAACTAAGTCCCTAAGTTGAAAAAGAACCTCTTGTCTGCCTTGACTGCCAATTAGCCGATTCCTTTCGTTGGTCTCCTCAATGTTATCCTTGACAATCTTGTGCATCCTGAGCACAAGTTCTTCTTTCTTCTTAGCATCGAAGTTAGGCTTGTCCAATGTTGGCAGTGCAAGTAAGTCGATGGGTGCTTGAGGATTGAGCCCATAGACTACTTCAAAAGGACTTAACTTCGTCGTCGAGTGTTTTGTTCGATTGAAAGCAAACTCAACGTGTGGTAAACAATCTTCCCACATCCTCAAATTCTTCTTCAAGACAGTGCGCAGCATGGTCGATAAAGTTCTGTTGACAACTTCTATCTGGCCATCTGTTTGTGGATGGCAGGTTGTCGAAAATAGCAGCTTTGTTCCTAGTCGATTCCATAAGCTTCTCCAAAAGTGGCTAAGGAACTTCGCATCTCAATCAGACACAATGGTCGTCGGCAATCCATGAAGTCGAACAACTTCCCTGAAAAACAAATCAGCAACGTGTGTAGCATCATCGCTCTTTCGACAAGGAATAAAATGAGCCATTTTACTAAATTGTTCTACGACTACAAATGTATTGTCCCTCCCCTTCTTTGTTCTAGGTAATCCTAAAACAAAGTCCATCGAAATATCTTCCCAAGGAGTATTTGGAATAGGAAGAGGTAGGTATAAACCATGAGGGTTTAGTCGAGACTTATCTTTGTTGCAGGTGGTGCATCGGCTAACGTAGTGTATCTCCTGGATAGAGTGTCGTCTATAACATTATCCTTACCCTTCTTGTGCTTGATCACATATGGAAAAGACTCAATAAATTCAACCCATTTTGCATGTCTTTTGTTGAGTTTAGCCTGACTCCTAATGTGTTTCAAAGATTCATGGTCTGAGTGTAAGACAAATTCTTTTGGCCAGAGGTAATGTTGCCAAGTTTCGAGTAATCTTAACAAAGCATAAAGTTCTTTGTCGTATGTCGAGTAATTCAAGCTAGGACCACTTAACTTTTCACTGAAGTATGCAATCGACTTACCTTCCTGAATAAGCACTCCTCCAATGCCGATTCCACTAGCATCACATTCAAGTTCGAAAGTCTTATCGAAATTGGGCAATTGAAGTAAAGGAGCATTGGTGAGTTTCTCTTTTAGTTGATTGAAAGCAGTTTTGTGAGCTAATCCCCAGTGGGAAGCAATTCCCTTCTTGGTCAGCTCATTCATGGGTGCAGCAATTGTACTAAAGTCCTTTACGAATCGTCAATAAAAACCTGCAAGACCAAGGAAACTTCGTACCTGCGTAATAGTGGTTGGTGTCGGCCATTGCTCAATGGCTTCGACTTTGGCTTTGTCGACTTCAACTCTCTGAGAGGTCACTACAAAACCAAGAAAAGGTACTCGATCGGTGCAAAAGGTGCACTTCTCAAGGTTACCAAATAATCTCGCCTCTCGTAGAGTTGCAAAAACAAGTCTCAAATGGTTGATGTGATCATTAGCCGATTTGCTATAGATAATAATATCATCAAAGTACACAACAATGAATAGGCCAATGTATGATCTTAAGATTTCGTTCATGAGTCGCATGAAGGTGCGGGTGCATTAGTCAAACTGAAGGGCATAACTAACCACTCATATAAACCGAACTTAGTCTTAAAAGCAGTCTTCCATTCGTCTCCAAGTTTCATACGAATCTAATGATACCCACTCCTCAAATCGACCTTTGAGAAGATGGTCAATCCGCTCAATTCATCTAACATATCATCTAAGCGAGGGATTGGATGTCGATACCTGATGGTGATGTTGTTGATGGTGCGGCAGTCGACACACATCCTCCAACTTCCATCTTTCTTTGGGACGAGCAGTTTAGGAACAACGCATGGACTTAAACTTTTGCGAACATAACCTTTGCCCAAAAGTTCTTGAACTTGACGTTGAATCTTTTTCGTCTCTTCTGGGTTTGTCTGATAGGCGGCTCCATTGGGTAGAGATGCTCCAGGGATCAAATCGATCTGGTGTTCGATGCCTCTGATAGGTGGTAATCCTGGAGGAATCTCTTCAGGAAACACATCATGAAACTCCTGCAAGAGGTTAGTGTCGACTTTTGTAGTCGGCAATGAATTTATGGGGTAGGCGCTCGATCTCAAACTCGATGGTCACACAAGACAAGGGGTTTAGACAGGTTCAGGCTCTCGCGGAGGAGATAATACCCTAGTCCTGTGTGCTGGGATTATGCAGATCTCTTGGATCTAAGATTGCTCAAAGCGCAATATGCTCTGGGCGATATGAGGTGTGCTATGCTCTATGGCTTGATCGCTCTATGCTTGGATGATCGGATCCTTATGTTGTTGCCCGCCCTCTCCCTTATATAGCGGGGGTGGGGCGGCTTACAGAGTCCTGATCGGTTTGGAGATTCCAATCGGTTACAAGATTCTAGTCAATTAATAGGATAGAGTTTACATCTTTATCTACCCTATTAACGACTCGATTACAACCGTATCTATCATATCTAAATATAAGTTCAACTTCCTTTAGATATGTCCCTCGCGCACGGCAATGGGCCCCGACGCAGGAGTATCTTCCGGGCCTCCTCTTGGGCTTGTCATGAGGGTACCCAGGTTCTTATATTCCACAGTAGCCCCCGAGTCCTTTGCGATCGAGTTGCCGCCTTCCTGGTTGCAACCCAACTGAGTCATGCTTCACACCGAGTGCTTCCAGTTCTTGATGCAGCTTCCCGACTAGTTTTCCTTTACAGCCGAGTGCCCTGTTGTAGGCAAAGAGATCGTGAAGGACTCAATAGAGCTCCACGCGTTAAACTTTCCGAGTGGTTCCTAGCCCCATTATTGGAATTCTGGCAGTCGGCTCATCTTGGGACATACTATATCCCAAACGATATGCAGAAGTCAAAACGCTTTTCCCGCTCGAGGCAAAATTCAGCGCCACTCCCTTTAAATTCATTCGTCGCCGAAGTTGCTGATGTCATCGTTGAAGCGTTGGCTCACACACATCGCATCCAAATTTAGTAGCCCTGAAATCATGTATATGCGTAACTTAGGCAATGTAAACAATTCACTTTCGGATGTGATGTCCGAGTGGTGTATATATAATTTTAGAGTTTTTACTCTTTTTCCTTATTGATTTTGAATTCATCCGAGTGGTTTGACTCTTTTGTTTAAGCACTCGCCCGACTAGTCTAGCCCCGAGCGCTGGGAGTCGCTCATGGCTCTTTTTCCTGAACACGTGTATTGGGAGACTAAAGTTCGCTGCTCATGGGGTCGAGCTTCACAATTTGGAGTTATCGCACTCGGATTCACTCGCAATCGTTACAAAAGAAGAAAAATACAAGTCAAAAATATGTGCACATGCGCACGCTTTAGGTAGCCCCGACTTATCGCTAGTTGTGGGTCAACTAAGTAGCAAGTCGAGAAAGTCAACAATTTTATTTATAATGACATAATTGAGTAAAAAGCGACTTAGCCGCTTATGCTCCATATGTTGTCGACGATCGTGCCATCTTTGCTCGGGCACAGCGAAGGCTTGTAGATGAGTGTAGAAGTGCTCGTGCGCGGCGTGGCTCGTGGCGTGCCGGCGGTGGCGCTTCGAAGCGCAGCGTAGGCTCGTGGCCGCGCTGAAGGTGGCGCCGGGCGCAGCGAGGCTCGTGGTCGTCTGCCGGTGGCGCTTCGAAGCGCAGCGTGGCTCTGCCGCGCCGCCGGTGGCGCTTCGGGCGCGCGGCGTAGCTCGCCGTGCCGAAGTGGCGCTTCGGGCGCAGCGTAGGCTCGTGGCCGTCGGCGAAAGGCGCCTTCGCAGCGCGAGCGGCTCGTGGCCGTCTTGGTGGCGCTTCGGGCGCAGCTCGGCTCCCGGCCGTGCCGAAAGTGGCGCTGGGGCAAAGGCGTAGGCTCGTGGCCGTGCCGGCGGTGGCGCTTCGAAGCGCGGCGTAGGCTCGTGGCCGTCGGCGGTGGCGCTCGGGCGCAGCGTAGGCTCGTGGCCGCGGCCGGCGAGGCGCCGGCACAGCGCGTGGCTCCCGCCGCGCCGAAAGTGGCGCTCGGGCGCGGTGTGGGCTCGTGACGTCCCGAAGGTGGCGCTTCGTGCGCGCGCGTTGCTCATGGCCGTGCGAACGTGGCGCCGGGCGCAGCGTGGCTCTTGGCCGCGTGCCGAACGTGGCGCCGGCGCAGCGTGGGCTCGTGGCCGCGTTGAAGTGGCGCTCAGTAAGGACCCGAATCCACTCGATTCAACCCACCGTGTTCTTGCACTATTCCTGGATCAACGCTAGTGCACACAGCTTAACATTGGTACATATCACATCATACACAACGATAATAGAATAATAGTTCATTTATTGATATAACTAAATGTATGATCTTATGACCAACTTACATTATTAAGCCACGCAGGCAAGACGAAAATATAAACTAATAATTAAGCGGAGGAAAGTAGAAGCGTAGGTAGCTCATCGGTCACCACAGCAACCGACAAGGCTCGGACCCTAATGACTCGTGTCTTCTTGGACTTCATCTTCCAACACAGGTGTAGATTCTTCAACTGTTGATTATTGTTGTTTGGCAAGGGTGAGTACTTAAAGCACTCAACAAGTTGTGCACAGAATGCAATTCCATGTATCTATATGCAAGGCTTATTCCAATGGATAGGCTATCATGGCTATTTTGCAATAAGCAGCATTTATGAACGAATACAGTATATAGATTGTAAAGGATGTAAAACAAATAACGATAATAAATAAATTCATATTTCTCAAGTAAACCAAGTTTCCAATCCTAAGTTAAATTCCATCTTCCACATGGCATTCCGCCATCCCAACCAAGTTGTCCAATTAATTAAGCTAACCCTTAACTGTAATTCCCGAGCATTGCTCAATACCGCGAGCACGGCTATCCGAATAGTTTCACACTCTGCAGAGGTTATGCACTTTACCCACGATGATACAACCAAACACCACCAAGGCGAGTGATTATAACAAAGCCTTTACAATGCTCTATCTTAACCCGATACTACCCGCTAAGGTTTCAACATCATGCGGTGCAGAAACCACATCCGTGGCCCCCTCTTGCGCCATGTGAATTACACTCGACCGGAACTCACACCGACCACGATAGTATCAAAATTAAGACTTTGCAAATTACTCATTAGGTGGCCCATACGCACATGTGGTTGCATGATTGACTCAGTCAAAGGCTTGCAAGGTTAAGTCCTTAGTGTGATCAAGGCAAGACTTCCACATACCATCGCCCATCGGGCCCACCTTGGCCTCCTCGCCCCTTGCCACTTGCCCCAATCTAAGTTATCATCACCCGCTTGATTACCAAGCACCACGTGCCATCAACAATTCAACATCGTTGCGTGACATGACTTGCCACAACAACTCAATCTCGTCGTGTGATCCCACATGACACACAAGTTCATAACATTGTTCCATATTCCGTTAATCAAGATTAATTAACAATGATTCGACACATGTGATGACGTGGCATGGCTAAGCAACTAATACGGTCTAACCTCCAATGTTGATCATAATTATTAATCAACTATATTAAACCAATCTAGGGTGACAATGGTTCATGGCATATAATGACAAGGTAGGGTATAGATCAATCTGGTATTTTAGCTAAACCCAATCTAATTTGAAACAATTGTATATTTGAAATATATGCAATATTGTAAAACAAACATAGCAATTTTATAAACATGGGTTCAACATGATCAAAGCACAACTTGCCTTGGAATAGGTCCTGATCTTGATCTGAAGCTTGCTCTTGGGTTGCTTGATCTTCCTCCAAGCGTCGCACAATTCAACGCTCGCTGCGTCTCAAAGAGAAAAGCAAATAAATGCCAAAACAGAGAGCAATTGAACTCCAAAAATCAATTAAAATTCACCATTAAATAGATCTCAATTTTACAAATTTTTAGAAACTGGAATCACTCAAATCCGAGTTACGATGCAAAAGATATAGCCTTTTGAAGTTTGAAATAAATATCAAATCGTAAAATCAAAAATACGAATTAACAGATTTATTTTTATACTGAAAAATCGATTTATGACGTCAGCGTGACCTCATGATGACGTCATCATCACGGAATTTCCAATCGGAATATTTTCCAATTGAAAAATGTAATTATGACGCAAGCATGGCGTCGATCGGTCTCGGCCAATCCCACGCCGACACGCGTGTCCTCGGCGCATGGATGAGTCTGAACTCGTCTTTGGCTTCTTACGGTGACTCGGCTCACGACGCCTCGGCACCAGCGCCGACACGCGTGGCCGTCTGCGATTAGCTCAACCTGGCCGTTCGATCGATCCGACGAAACCCGACGGACGGTCATCAATCGCGAGCGACGTGGCAACGCATCGCCCATCAATCTAGATCCGACGGCTTCGAGCTCTGGTCCAGCGATGGCGGCGCGACGGTGAGGTCTTACCGGACTTGAAGACGAAGACCAAGGCGGCGGCGTTTGGCGCGTCTCCGAGGTGAGGTAGAGTAGTCGACGCGCGCGCCGGTGAGTCCAGATCTCGAGTCCACACGATTTAAAACCGACGAACCGGCGACGTGCTTGAGCAAAAACTTCGGCGGTCGCAGACTTCAACTCCGGCGAGCTTGCGGCGACGTTCTCGGTTGCTCTCGCGAAACTTTCCACCCAAAAGATGCGGCGCGGCTTGCGAACCTCGGGCGCTACCCCTCCTTTATAGCCTCGGCGTCCGCGCTCCACCGCGGCGAAAGAGTCCGGCGGCGTCCACGGCGATGAACTCCGAGTCGGATCGGAGACGACAACCGACGCGTTGCGGCGCGTGTCCAGATCCGACGGCTAAAGCGCTGCGACACACACGCGGCCTCTGCGACCACCGGATCGCGATGAACGGTCGCCGATCTAGGGTTTCCTCGCGACGGCCATGGGTGATCGGGCCGCACCGACGCGGGTTTATAACGCCGAGTGTTGGGCTCGGCCCAACACTGCTTCAAAGATTTTTAACAGCTTTTCCAATTAAACTAATTCCAAAATTCCTTTAATTTGTTTTAGGCAATAAAATAATCAGAAAATTCCAAGAAAAATCTCAAAAATACTTTGAGACATTCGGACTTAAATAAAATATTTTTGACAAAACTTTATTTTGACTTTGCACAGATTTAAATACTTTTGAATAAAAAGCAATAAACCCAAAATAACATTTAATTCAAATAAATCGAGAAAAATCCAAATAAATTCGAGAAAATCACAAATGCACTTTTAAACAACAAAAACTTAATTAAGCCAAATTTTGGGATGTTACAAACCTCCCCCTTAACAGAATCTCGGCCGAGATTCTGGGGCTAACTAGAGAATAGGTTTGAATTACGACTTCAATTCTTCTTCTCGCTCCCAAGTGGCTTCACTTTCGAATGATTGCTCCATCGAACTCGCAAAGCGAATAGACTTGTTTCGGTCTTGCGCTCCACAACATCCAAAATTACATTGGTTGCTCTTTATAAGTCAAATCTTCTTGCGACTCTATTGCCTCCAACGGGCTTGCTCTGTTGGCACTCGAGACACTTCTTAAGCTGCGATACATGGAATACATCATGCACTCCACGCCAATGACCGAGGCAACTCTAATCGATAAGCTACCTCTCCTCGACGGCTCGTAATCTTGAGCGGACCGACATATCTTGGTGCAAGCTTCCTTTAACGTGAAATCTCTTAACGCCTTAAGAGGGTAACCACGAGGTACACATGATCTTACGGTTCAAAACTCAAATCTCGACGACGATTATCGGCGTAGCTTTTCTGTCTTGACTGTGCTATCTTTAATCTCTCTCGATCATTGCTACTTGACTTTCTCGCCTCTTCGAGGATATCGGCCCAAACACCAAGCGTTCTCTGTCTCGTTCCAATTCAATGGAGTCGACAAGCACGTCCATACAATGCCTCGAGCGGTGACATTTGTAGGCTAGCTTGATAACTATTATTGTGGCGAACTCGCATATGGCAAACATTTATCCCATGTCGTAGCGTAAGCTAAGGCACAAGCTCTCAACATATCCTCTAAGATCGATTTACTCTTTCGGTCGACCATCCATCTCGGGTGATATCTTTGATTGAAATTGAGACGGTTCCCATTGCTTCATGCAACTTATTCCAAAACCTTGAGGTAAATTGGGTACCTCATGCGACACAATCTTCTTTGGCACTCCATGCAAACATACAATCTCGACATGTACAGTTACGCCAAGCGATCTCGGAGTAAGTGGTCTTTCTTGGGATGAAATGAGCGACCTTGGTTAGACGATCCACGATAACCCAAATGGAATCGTAACCTTTACGAGTCTTAGGTAAACCGTGATAAAATCCATCCCGATTTCCTCCCACTTCCATTCCGAATTTTCAACTTGCAACAAACCGGTGGTCTTTGGTGCATAGCCTTTACTCGACACACGTCGCATAATGCAACATGCTCACCACTTCACGCTTCATTTTTGGCCACGAATCTCTCCTTCAAATCTGGTACATTTTAGCACTTCTGGATGAATTGAGTACTTTGAATCATGCGCTTCCTCAAGAATCAATTGTTTTAATTCCTTTTATCCTAACACAAATTCGGCCTTTGAAGAACATAGTTCCTTGTTCGTCCCAGAGTGAAATCTATGGCTAGGCCTTCTTCCTTTTAGCCTTGATTTTTGAAATTTTATCGTCATCTTGTTGACCTTCTCTAATCGATCCTCTAATGTTGGTTTTACTTCTAGCGCAGCTATCATTCCTTAGAACGACCTCCAATCTTAACCTCTGAAATTCCTTGCATAATTCGTTGATCCTCCATTGACAATGCATTTGCGCTATGGCTTTTTCGACTCGGGCATCCGCCACCACATTGGCTTTTCGGGATGATAATGGATTCCCACATTATAATCCTTAATTAGCTCAAGCCATCTTCGCTGTCTCATATTCAGTCGATTGAGTGAATATGTATTTGGACTCTTATGGTCCGTATATATCTCACATCTATTTCCTATGAGATAATGACGCCATATCTTTAAAGCATGCACTACGGCACTAACTCCAAATCATCGTTGGGTAATTCACTTCATGCGGTCTTAATTGTCTCGACGCATAAGCAACGACTTTGCCTTCTTGCATTAACACGCATCCCAAGCCCTCGCTTGAAGCATCGCGATAAATGTCAAATCCATTACGCACATCCGCAACACTAATACGGGGTTTGTTAAACGCTTTAATTCCATGAAACTTTTCTCGCACTCCGCGCCCATGCAAACTTCTTCTCTTTCTTTAACAAGCTGCGTAAGGGGTTTAGCAATTGTCGAGAATCCTTCTATGAACCGACGGTAATATCCGCCATTCCCGAAAACTACGAATCGAGTAATGGACTTGGTGGCTCCCAATGCAACATCAAGCCCACTTTGCCGGGATCAATCTGCGACTCCTTTGGTAGTCATTACATGACCGAGAAATTCAACTTTCTCCTTCCAAAATTCACACTTGCTAAACTTAGCATATAGTTGATGCTCTCGCACTGCCTAAAACCATTCTCGGATGTTACGCATGCTCTTCCTCTGTCTTGAGTAAACCAAGATATCGCCTATGAAGACTACAACAAACTTGTCCAAGTAATCCATGAAGACTTTATTCATCATGTTCATGAAATATCTTGGGGCATTAGTCAATCCGAATGACATGATCGTGAACTCGTAATGTCCATATCGCGTAGAAAACGCAGCCTTAGGTACATCCTCCGCTCGGATCTTCAATCGATGGTATCTGAGCGAAGATCTATCTTGGAGAAAACTCCGGCTCCTCTTAATCGATCAAATAAGTCGCCGATCCCGGGCAATGGATACTTATTCTTGATCGTTACTTCATTAAGTGCACGTAGTCGATGCACATTCTAAGACTTCCATCCTTCTTGCGAACAAACAAAACCGGGGCTCCCACGGCGATGAACTTGGTCTAATGAAACCTTTCTCTTGCGGTTCCTCAATCGCTTCTTCATTTCTACTAACTCGTCGGTAGGCATCCGATATGGTCTCTTTGATATCGGTCTTGTACACGGTGCTAACTTCGATGACAAACTCGATATCACGATCCGTGGCAATCTGGCAAATCTTCCGAAATACCTCCGGTATTCTCGCTCGCACATCTTCCATCTTGATGGCTTTCACATCGTTGACCGTTAATCGCCTGTCCCAATCGCGGTCGCTTGAAACTCCACTTTCTTGCCACTAGGGCCTTCCAAGGTCACGATCCTTCGCCACAATCTAAAACGACCTTATGCTTGGACAGCCAATCCATTCCAAGGATGGCGTCTAGGATTGCGCATCTATCAAGATAAGATTCGCGAAATTCTATCCCATCCATAAACAACTTAGCTCCCAAACACCCAAGGCTAGATCTAAGCTCGGATCACGGGGCTTGGACTAAGAGCACACACTTAAGATTCACCACTTTAAATCCATTCTTGGTTGCAAAACTTTGAGAAACAAGCGAATCGAAGCTCGAATCAAACAAAGCGTAAGCAGTAATCGAGTTGACCAAGAACTTACCCAAGACGACGTCTCGTAGCTTCCCGAGCTCCATCGGCGGTGATGTGGTTGATTCTTCCACGCCTTTGTTGATCGCGGCGTTGCTCGGCTTGGCTTGGTGCACGATTTCCTCGATGTTGGTGCTTTAGCGGGTGTTGTTCCCAGGTTGAAACGAATCGTGTGATGCCTCCCATACGTGGACACCTATTTGAAAAGTGCCACGGCTCATTGCAAGTATAGCATCTCTTCACCGCAGATCGCGATTTCCTCTGGTGCATTGTTGCCTTGCGTTGGGTCCGCAAATTCGATTGGCGGTGGCGAGGTGTAGGGGTTGATGTCTTGTTCCCGGTGGTGGTTGAAATCTAGCAAATTCTTTGGGTGACATCCTCAAGCGTAGATGGTTTGGGCGTCCACCGATTGTTCATCAAGCGCTTACGGTTTCACCTAGCTCTTTGCGCTTGTCCTCTAGGATTAAAGCCTTATTTACCACTCTGAAAATCCGGAAAATTGTGGGTAATCAGTCCCTGCGATCTGAATTGATCCCTTCATGAAACGAGGCGCCTAGCTTTATCCGTCGCTACGTCCTCGAGGGCATAACGAGCTAATCGAGTGAATTTATTGAGTATTCGACACTTTGGTTGGCCTCCTTGCTTCAAAGCTCAACTCCTCCTTCTTAAGATCCATCATTCCCTGCGGGACATGATCTCGGCGGAAAGCATTAGTGAACTCCTCCTGTGTTATCTCTTGCGGGGCTCCATGAGCGGCACGATAATTCTCCCACCATTCTCGCGGCGGTTCCTTCAAGTTGATGAGAGCGTGAGCACCTTCTCATTGCCCTCACACTTGAGTGATGTGCGCTTCTTCTCAATGGTCCTAAGCCAATCATCGGCTTCCAAAGGGTTCACGTTTCGGAGAAAGTTGGTGGCCTAGTCCTCATAAAATCCGATAGCTTGGACATAGGTCGAGGTCCACCATGATTGTTACGAGTTGCGGGATTGTTGTGGTTTCTTCTTGCATTGGTCATCTCTTTGATCTGCCGCATCATTATGCTGCATCGCTTGAGTCTCAGGCGCAAGGAATGCTCCAGATTCTGCATGTCCATGGCGGTGGTTGAGGGCTGCCTCCATCATTGGGATTGTCATTCGACGCATCCACTTCTGAAGCACCGTTGTTTCCTCGAGTATTCACCATCGATGATTGCCTCTTAGGTTAGGAAAGGTAGATGTAGCATAGATGAGAAGTAAGAATTTCTAAAGCGGGAGATAGGTTATACCCAAACTGAACAATTCTTTATTTAACTTGGTATGGTGCTTATTTAAGCCTACAAGCTCGCAACACATAACGCACACTCGGCAATACAAAGAAGCAAACTAAACACGCAACCTTAACGTCCACTAGAAAGGTAAAGACTAACTTAAAGACGCGACTCACACTCGAGTCTCAACACGGCTCAAGGTCGACACTCACTCATCCACCACCTGGTGAGGCGATCCGCGCATACACGGCGGGTGGGGGCGGCATCGAGCAAACCTATCCTCGATGACCTATTCTGGGTCCTCTGCAACAACGGGTCTGCACTCCTCTCGGCTCCCACTCTCGCTCCTCTGGATCCTCCTCGGACTCCTCGGTGGCTCCTGAACTCTCTCAGTCACGCTCCACTCGTCCTCAAGCGCCTCCGTGGCCTCTCCCGGCTCGGTGATCATCCCGATGGTCAAGCACGGGTCACCTCGAGCTCTGCTCTGCTACTCGAGTGCCTCGTACACGTCTCCGGCTCTGGGTAGTCTCTCTCATATGATCCTCCCGGGCAAGGCGAACTCTGCAAGGTGCGTCGCTGTAGCACACTCGCTCCCCTCGATCCGTCGTCTTGGCATGCTTGAACGTCTGGGTGAAGTCGAACACCGAGTCGTGAAGCTCGTCGGCGTAGTCGCGGCGGACACGGCGAAGAGCAAGTCGGCGACCTCACGAATTGCAACCTCGTGCGAGAATCTTCGCGGAGATGTTGATTGGCTGCTAGCTTCCTCGTTCTCCCGCGTAGATGATCAACTTGCAAATAAATCCTCGGTGTACACCATTCAGCGACCACCGCCTCCTCGGTAAAGTGGACGATAGAAACCTCAAGCGTCTGAAGTACTCTCCACGGCTCCATGGCGTAGCCGCCACTTTATCTCCTCAAAGGTCGAACGATCGGCATCGCTCCACAAGAACTTTGGAATAAGTTCTCCACCCAAACAACAAGTAAAGCGGGTAAATTTAGCAAAGGCTAGAAGTAGAGAATGAGATGAGTCGAGAGGGTTTTATTAGTCAAGCTTAGATTTTCTTTTAGAAAATAATTTTGGACACACTCAAGACACCTCCAAACTATCTAGGGCCAAGACCTACAATCGGTATGCTCGATACCACCTCTGTAAGGACCCGAATCCACCGATTGAACCCACCGTGTTCTTGCACTATTCCGGGATCAACGCTAGTGCACACGACTTAACATTGGTACATATCACATCATACACAGCGATAATAGAATAATAGTTCATTTATTGATATAACTAAATGTATGATCTTATGACCAACTTACATTATTAAGCCACGCAGGCAAGACGAAAATATAAACTAATAATTAAGCGTGGAAAGTAGAAACGTAGGTAGCTCATCACCACCACAGCAACCGACAAGGCTCGGACCCTAATGACTCGTGTCTTCTTGGACTTCATCTTCCAACACGTGTAGATTCTTCAACTGTTGATTATTGTTGTTTGGCAAGGGTGAGTACTTAAAGCACTCAACAAGTTGTGCATGAATGCAATTCCATGTATCTATATGCAAGGCTTATTCCAATGGATAGGCTATCATGGCTATTTTGCAATAAGCGGCATTTATGAACGAATCTGATATATAGATTGTAAAGGATGTAAAACAAATAACGATAATAAATAAATTCAAGATTTCTCAAGTAAACCAAGTTTCCAATCCTAAGTTAAATTCCATCTTCCACATGGCATTCCGCCATCCCAACCAAGTTGTCCAATTAATTAAGCTAACCCTTAATCTGTAATTCCGAGCATTGCTCAATCATGAGCACGGCTATCAGAATAGTTTCACACTCTGCGGAGGTTATGCACTTTACCCGTGATACAACCAAACACCACAAAGGCGAGAGATTATAACAAAGCCTTTACAATGCTCTATCTTAACCCGATACTACCGCTAAGGTTTCAACATCAAGTGGTCAGTAAACTACATCCGGGGCCCCCTCTTGCGCCATGTGAATTACACCTGACAGGGAACTCACACCGACCACGATAGTATCAAAATTAAGACTTTGCAAATTACTCGGCTAAGTGGCCCATACTGCACATGTGGTTGCATGATTGACTCGGTCAAAGGCTTGCAAGGTTAAGTCCTTAGTGTGATCAAGGCAAGACTTCCACATACCATCGCCCATCGGGCCCACCTTGGCCTCCTCGCCCCTTGCCACTTGCCCCAATCTAAGTTATCATCACCCGCTTGATTACCAAGCACCACGTGCCATCAACAATTCAACATCGTTGCGTGACATGACTCGCCACAACAACTCAATCTCGTCGTGTGATCCCACATGACACACAAGTTCATAACATTGTTCCATATTCCGTTAATCAAGATTAATTAACAATGATTACGACACATGTGATGACGTGGCATGGCTAAGCAACTAATACGGTCTAACCTCCAATGTTGATCATAATTATTAATCAACTATATTAAACCAATCTAGGGTGACAATGGTTCATGGCATATAATGACAAGGTAGGGTATAGATCAATCTGGTATTTTAGCTAAACCCAATCTAATTTGAAACAATTGTATATTTGAAATATATGCAATATTGTAAAACAAACATAGCAATTTTATAAACATGGGTTCAACATGATCAAAGCACAACTTGCCTTGGAATAGGTCCTGATCTTGATCTGAAGCTTGCTCTTGGGTTGCTTGATCTTCCTCCGAGCGTCGCACAATTCAACGTCTCACGCGTCATCAAAGAGAAAAGCAAATAAATGCCAAAACAGAGAGCAATTGAACTCCAAAAATCAATTAAAATTCACCATTAAATAGATCTCAATTTTACAAATTTTTAGAAACTGGAATCACTCAATTCCGAGTTACGATGCAAAAGATATAGCCTTTTGAAGTTTGAAATAAATCTGAAATCCAGAAAATCAGAAAATACGAATTAACAGATTTATTTTTATACTGAAAAATCGATTTATGACGTCAGCGTGACCTCATGATGACGTCATCATCACGGAATTTCCAATCGGAATATTTTTCCAATTGAAAAATGTAATTATGACGCAAGCATGGCGTCGAGATCGGTCTCGACCAATCCCACGCCGACACGTGTCCTCGGCGCATGGATCGAGTCTACGAACTCGTCTTTGGCTTACGGTGAGACTTCGGCTCACGGCGCCTCGGCACCAGCGCCGACACGTGGCCGTCTGCGATTAGCTCAACCCAGTGGTTCGATCGATCCGACGAAACCCGATCGGACGGTCATCAATCGCGAGCGACGTGGCAACGCGCTCGACCATCAATCTAGATCCGACGGCTTCCGAGCTCTGGTCCAGCGATGGCGGCGCGGACGGTGAGTCTTACCGGACTTGAAGACGAAGACCAAGGCGGCGGCGTTTGGCGCGTCTCGGCGAGTGAGGTAGAGTAGTCGACGCGCGGCGCTTCGGTGAGTCGGATCTCGAGTCCACACGGCAAACCGACGAACCGGCGGCGTGCTTGAGCAAAAACTTCGGCGGCTGCGGACTTCAACTCCGGCGAGCTTGCGGCGGCGTTCTCTGGTTGCTCTCGCGAAACTTTCCACCCAAAAGATGCGGCGCGGCTTGCGAACCTCGGGCGCTACCCCTCCTTTATAGCCTCGGCGTCCGCGCTCCACACGGCGAAAGAGTCCGTGGCGTCACGGCGATGAACTCCGAGTCGGATCGGAGACGACAAGCGGCGTTGCGACGCGTGTCCAGATCCGACGGCTAAAGCGCGCACACACACGCGCCCTCTGCGGGCCATTGGATCGCGATGAGCGATCGCCGATCTAGGGTTTCCTCGCGACGGCCGCGGCCGACCGGGCCGCACCGACGCTGGTTTATGAGCGCGATGTTGGGCTCGGCCCAACACTGCTCAAAAGATTTTAACAGTTTTCCAATTAAACTAATTCCAAAAATTCCTTTAATTTGTTTTAGGCAATAAAATAATCGGAAAATTCCAAGAAAAATCTCAAAAATACTTTGAGACATTCTGGACTTAAATAAAATATTTTTGACAAAACTTTATTTTGACTTTGCACAGATTTAAATACTTTTGAATAAAAAGCAATAAACCCAAAATAACATTTAATTCAAATAAATCCAGAAAAATCCAAATAAATTCCAGAAAATCACAAATGCACTTTTAAACAACAAAAACTTAATTAAGCCAAATTTTGGGATGTTACAATAAGATTGGCAAAAGATAACAGCATAAGTCCTGTTAAGAAGATAATTTTCTTTACCTTTTGTGATCAATTAATACGTAGGGTCAGGTGGTCCTGTTTTATGATTGCTCTTACTTTATAGGCATACCCTTCTTTGTGTACTTATGTAACACAATTTGTATTTTCCACCGTTCTGTTGTGTTATTATCTTCCGTCTGTTTCTGAGCTCCTGTTAGCAAACAGATACAAGAAGCGCTAAAAAAGATAAGATCCACAGGCATGACATCTCCATGTAAAAAACACACTCATGCAGGCACAAGTTGTCTGATTACATCCCGGGAAAAAAGAGAAGGACCGAAAAGGCGACTAGGGAGCATGAATAGGAGCCAAATGAAAAAAATTTCTTTCAAAAATATTCAAGCCTCTTTTATTAAAAAAATCCAACTAAAAGGCCCGGCCATCCGACCTTGGGACAAAAGCAGAGCTCCCAAAGTCTCTTTGTAAAAGAGTCAACTAAAATGCCTAACCGACTTAGCGCCGAACAAAAGAGAAACTCCCAAACAACTTTTGTAAAAGAGTCAACTAAAAAGCTCAGTCAGCCCAGCACTGAACAAAAGAGTAGAACTCCTGAATGAACAGTAAAATTGGGATGAACAATAGATCAAAGACGATCACCAAAATCAAGAATCGTTCTAACTTTTGATCGGTGATTCAAATCCGTGAAACTTTGCATGCACCTTCCCTATGGATGCGAGAATTTATTCCAACCTTCAATCGCAAGGATTGATGCTAAAGTTCAACCATTCAGGTTTGAAGGAAAGTTGTGCCAAACCAGAGATAAACTCACAACCTATACCTAATCTTACTCGTGGGGATTTGATGATCAAGAAGATCTTAGATCATCTCCCACATGTCATAACAAATAAGAACCCCAAAGGCACACCTTCAAGCGAGCAAGAAATGATCTCTTGGTTTCTGAGAGGAATCTTAGAGATCTTATTTAAAGCTTGCATAGATGATTGTGACTTGATCTGCGAAAGATTCATCCATCAATCATTCATCCTTAGCGACAAGATCAAGAGAAAAAGAAACCAAGAGAGATCAAGGACTCAAAAGAAGGAGACCAAAACTTGAGTAAAGGTAAGTTCTAATGGATCTTCTTGGGTTGGAACATACTATAGATGAGTTCCTCAACCTCTTATCGTCCTAGATTCAAGAGAAAGCAGAGCAAGTAGAAGGAGGTGAAGCACAACTCAAGTTGCAAGAAAAACCAAGCAAAAATGTAAGAACAGAAATAGATTTCAAAACATAGATGAATTTGGATCTTGCATTGCTTTGAGAGGGATGGTTATAAAGCCACACTTCTAAGTGAGCAAAACTCAACAGAGCATAAATAAACTAGAGAACCCTTCTTTAAGACTTGATTACGACCTTGATTCCAACGAGGTGTTGGAGACATCTATCCGCTCCATTTATAGCATAAGCTGAGTCAATCTCCACCCTTGGATGACTTAGTCTCCCATAAGGAACCTCATCAGGGCGATATCAACTCATTTACTCATACATGGGGTGACTCGAAACCAACAATATCACGGTTTTGACCATACCCTTTAACACTAACTTGTCATCTACTCCACCCACGAACATTTGATCCAACGATCTTCCTTCATTTGAGTAGAGCTCAAGTTAGCATCTCATCCAACCACTTGAAGCATCTTTCATGCTTCGTCACCTTTCATGTGGCCCCAATGACTTCTTTGCCAAGCCTCTCACACGTCTGGACTCTCCAGAAATGACCTCGCTTGAAACGAGCCTAAGTCACTTGGCACGTCACATGTCTTTATCTGCTTCACTGTGACGGTTTGGCTTCCTTGACCATTTTGGACCTCAACTCCTCCACGAGCTTAGTACTCCAACTAAAAGGCTCGGCCGGGCGATCTTAGAATAAAGCAGAGTGATGAGGACATCACTACTATGGATACGTCCACACCTAGTTGGACCAACTAAAACACGTCATCCATGGGCCAAGAAGATAGAGCTATCATATCCATCACGTTCAGGAATCCAATTCGGCCTCCAGATACCAGTTTGAAGTAAAATGAGCATAACTTTGTCATACGGAGTCCAACTGGAGAGTTATTGTACTTAATTGAAAGCTTACAACAAGACCTTTCAAATGGATCTGGTCCCAGCCATAGATTCATCGTGGATCAGCCGGAATCATCGAAACAATAAGCTACATAACTGTTTTGGGCCTTGTAAGCGTGAGGGGGGCCAAGCCCAAGTTGTGTGCGCCCCCTGGCTCCACACAACCTTAGGACGATCCTCTCACATCCCTCTCTCATATACTCAGTAGCGGCCGCCATAGAAACTTGAGTTTTGTTTAGTTGTAGTTTTCCTTGGTGAAACTATTTGGTATTCTCTTGTTCGGCAAGATCAGCAACAATCTGAGTGCTTGGAACCCCATCAATACTTCAATTATATTTGCAATTTTATATTGCTTTTGCTTTGTTCTTGCTTGTTCTTGATTGCTTGCGAGAATTGATCTTAATGATCGAGTCAGCGGATTTTGGCGCGGTTGATGACAACTCGAGTTTAGTTCGTGATTGTTTGGCGTCGGTCGTGTTTGGTCGTAACTTTGGATCGTGAGGGCCAACTCCACTAATCGATAGCTATCCATCTCACGAAAGATCGGGCCTCCGTTAAGCCTCAGCAGGTGGTATCAGAGCTTTTGTTGATCGGTGAGACTTTCAGTACCTTAGATTAGTTTTTGTTCTCTATCCCAAATTGAAAATTACTCCACAAAAATCCAACCTTTAGATTCAATCTGGTTTTATTAGTGAGTTTTGTTAGGTTTTGATACATTAAAGTCCTTGTTTTAGTTGCTGGTCGTTTTTCCTTCGCGTAGCTTTTATTTCAATCCGTCTAATACATTGTTTTGTTTATAACTTTCTCATAAGAGCTCAGATTCTTGTGTTCTTGCACTTTTTTGAAACTTGGGGATGAGCTCTCCAAAAACCTAGTTGGGCACGGATTCTAATTCCATACCTAAATTAGATTAATCTGGACGTCAAATTGGTGAAGCAAGTTGTACTTCCAATCAAGATCGGTTCGGTATTTTAATCATAATTCTCACGTCCGAACTCCGATTGAGATGTTTTTGTACTTTCCTGAAACCTTGAAGAGTCCTCTACAAAAATGATTTTGGGTGTCCTTTGTGATTCAAACTCTTTCAAACCGAATTTAAGTCGTATTCGGAATCGGTCTCATGATCAAATTGGGGCTATTACTGTGGTGTTCGGTTTTGAGCTATAATTTTCACACCGAGCTCCAAATTGTATGTTCTTGTACTCTTTTGAAAGCTGAGGACATAAGCTTCAATTATTTCCATAGTGAACCATCCAAATTCGGTTGTTTTCAAGCTTTAATCTAGGCGACAATTCTGCTACCCTAGAAACATTGAATTTGTGTATCTTGCTTTAGTTCTAGCTTTGTTCCTTTGAGTTGGTTTAATCCAGTAGCATTCACAATCTATAAAACCCCAAAAATATCTGTACACATACCTTTCAGAACCAATTCATCCTTTGCGAATACTTTGATCCCAGTTGAGACTAGCTATTTGATATTGTTTAGGGCTGCTCTACTTGATACATTGCATAATCTTGATTTATCATGTCATACTTTCTTGCGACATCAAGTCAGGGATTCCAAAACTTTGTTCATACTTGTGTTGTCCGAAAGTCACTCAAAGAAAGAAAAGTGAAAGAAAGAGCAAAAAAAAGCAAAAAAAGAAGAAGAAAAGAAAACAAAATAGTGGCCGGCAGCACTACATTGAGGAAAACCCTAATTTGTGTTCATTATTTTCAGATTGTGCAATTGTATTAATTCGTAAGCAATCTTGTGCCCTTTTACCTTTTCTGAAGCAATTAGCTAGCGTCTCTCCATAACTTATGCAACACGAGCTTTGGTGCTGAAATTATTCTTATTTAGCTCATTCCATTGGTTGCATTAAGTTCCATCAACTTTGCGTGTGTGTGAAGGATCGAGTTGGCCTAGATCGGGGGTGAATAGGCAATTTCAACAAGTTCTAACTATTTTAAGCAACTAAGCTGAATTAACAGAGAGCAACTTCTTGTAAGAATAATACTGAAATTAAACAACTAATAAACACGGTAAAGCAATAAACAAAATGGCACGGGAGAGAGAGATTTATCTCATGGTTTAGAGCCGCACTCTAATCCACGTTGAAGCACTTCTTTGAAGTTACGCTTCTCCAAAGCTAGTCGCATAGCTCGCGATCACTCGGGTAACTCTTTCACTACTCCAAAGAGGTGAGTTCCAAACCTCTCACAAATACAGTTGCCTTCCACAAGCTCCTTTGAGCAGTCACATTTGTTCACTTTCTCCAAGCATCTCGATTGCCAAGATCCAAGAGTAATAAACTTTGCACAAGTTCTTTCTCTTGGTTCACTTTGCAATTCACACAACTAGACACCGACTTGGAGCTAACACATAGAGATGTATGAGAAGTTTTTGTATGAAGATGAAGCACTGACTCCTTTTGAGAATGAGATCTATTTTTCAATACCAAAGTGTAAGGAATTTTTCTTTATAATCGGTAGATGGCTTAGGTAATGCTTATATAGCCATTTGGAGTGAAAATAGTTTACACCTTTCTGATGGCGTTGGGCGTGTCGGATGTCGAAACAATAAATATACACGTACAACGGACTTAGTATCGATGCTTAGCGATCTTTGGATATGTGTATGTCGGACCAAATTTGAGAGATTGCGACGAACGAAATATTTTGGTCCGTCGAACACGGGTTGATTATGAAAGATGGTCTGGCATACCACTGAGAGACATACATGAGTATCAGTCCAAAAACTTTGGTTCGTTACACATGGATTTCAAAAGATTTAGCTTAGGTATGGAGACCTATGTACGTCGGACCAAATTTTTGGTCCGTTATACATGGATAAAGAAAGAGTTTTGCCAGGAATAGAGACACATGTAATTCGGACCAAATTTTTGGTCCGTCATACATAGACTTCACAGAAGATAGGTTTGGCATGGAAACACATATATTTCAGACCAAATTTTTTTTGGTCCATCATACATAGACTTCACAGAAGATAGGTTTGGCATGGAAACACATGTACTTGGACCAAAATTTTTGGTCCGTCATACATGGTCTTTACAGAAGATTGGTGCCATTCAAAGTACATCAAAGATTTAGTCCGGCCAAAAACTTATACACTGAAAGGGGTGCCGGACCAAATTTTTGGTCTGCTGAAAAAGAGAAACCTATGATATTTGTCCGTCATTCATAGGTAAACCTTTGGCTATCAAGAAGATTTTCAAAGAAGGTTTTGATCAAGGATATGAGAATATGAAAGCGAATTCTTTAATCTGATTATCAGAATTCGAAGGAAGTTTTGACGAAGAATAGTTTTCAAGGTATGCAACGGACTTAAGAAGATTTATAGGAAAGATTGGTCCGTTGTACTAAGAGGTATGCTTTTCATAAAGGTAAAGACTAAGTGTCTTTTGCTCAAGTGATCTAGTTTTGCCTTTGCCTAAACAAACTATTTCTTTGTGCAAAGTCTCTCTTTTAGACAACCACAAAAGAAAAACAAACCTAAGCTATTTGACTTGAAACATCTCCCAAGTCATAAACTAAAAACTGAAAGCCTTAATCTTGTTATCCCAACTTGTTCCATCATAGATTCCAGCTTACTTTATTCAAAGCTTTGAGTATTACTAACTTAGTCATCAATACCAAAACCATAATAATACAGAAATAAAATTGAGGGGTGCCTAGATGCTATCAATCTCCCCTTTTTTGGTAATTGATGACAACATACCTTTTAGTTAGTAATATCTCATTTATTCTGCAAAACAGAGTTAGCTGAATAGACTGACAGCAGAATTGATGAGTGAATTTTTCTCCTCCTTAATGAATGCATTTATATCATAGCAGAGAATCCGAGCATATATCATCTAAACAGTTTAAATATGAACAATATATAAACAAGGCACACCATAAAATTTGCACATAACAGTACAAATACACATACTATTTATATAGTTAAGCCAGCCTACAGAACAGAACTTAAGAGACTATGGCTAAAGGCTATAAGCTATAAGGATATTCTCCCCCTTTGGCATCAATAGCCAAAAAGGGGCCCTATCGGCGCCTTGAGAAGATTCTTTTGAGCTGGCCCTGAGCTTTGTTTTTCTTTGGAGGAGAGACAGGTGGATCATCAGTGCCTTCTTGGCTTGGATTATCTGACCCTTGAGACATGGCTTGTTCATGCCAACTTGGATAGTCTGGGTCTCCTGGCTGGATAGTCAGATTGAAGATCTGACTGAATATGATCCAAAGATTCATTCATATTTCAAGTCTCACAAGGGCGTCGCCTACTTCGTACATGCGGTCATGTGCCAGCGAGTATAGTCGAGCAAGGCATCTTCGATGAATCGAAAGATGATCAATTGATGCCTCATCCATAAATGATTGCTTGTATGAGATATATTTCCGACCTTCACTTGATTTCTTAGTTTCTTGTATTGATCATCAATTTTTGATTCATGTCATACTGATCTGTCCTTGATCGATTTTGATTAGTATCAGTATTGAACATGTTGTCTAAGATTTTCCCGATTTACGCTTAGGTGGTCAAATCTTGACATGACTTCATTTTGGAACTTTATTTCTTCCTCGTATCTTAGAGCTGCTATCTTCTGATCTTCCATGTATCTTGCTTGGAAACCTCTTTGATCAGCATGATACTGTTGCTCAAAGTTGGAAAACCAGGAAGGCTGAGAGTCAAAGATATTTTCTTGAGCCTAAGATGGATTATCTTGTGCTTGCTCATCATACTTTGGAGAAGATGGTATGGGATACTGACAATCAAACAAACTTTCCCAACCAGAAGCGTGTCCCTTTGATCATGCTCGGGATGAGTGATATTGAAGGATAGTAGGTTTCAAATTGTTGGAGCATTTCGGATGGCATCCCGGATCCTCTGCTTCATTTTCATTTGCTCTGATGCGAGCGTTTGTGCCTCCATGAACCTTCTGCAGTGCTTGACTCTTGAAGATGATATAATTGTTGCTCTTCATCAAGGTTCTATCAAGCTGAGCTTGAAAGCTTTTGAGTAGCAGCATCGTCCATTTCCCATGATTCACTTCCATGAATTACTTCAGTTGCTTCTGGAGAATGGTGGCTCAGAGTCTCCCCTTTTTCTCTTTGAACACTAGGTTCTCTGTTATTTCTACTCTGATCAGACATATAATGACTCTTATAGGTTTGATGATAACTTTCATAAGACTGATGCCAGGAGTCATTTTGTTGTGCCTGGGAAGGATCTTTAAAGCTGTTTTTGTCAAATTCATTTTCAGCCTCTGCCCTTTCTTCACTTTCTTCTTCATCATGCATTGGTTGATTTTCGGCCACTCTTTGAAGAAACCCAGAAATCCTTAAACTTTGTCCAGTAGCTTGATGCATACTATATTTTTTTGGAAAGCACTTGAATTCTTTATTTAAATCGTCTTGAGAGATAATGCCTTGAGTCAACAGAACTTCAGTGATTAACTGGGCAAAAGGCAAAGAGCTACTAAACTTTTTGTAGATGGCTTCCTCCATCTACCCAAAGAAGTAGTCAACTAGATCTACAGGCTGTCTTGATAGAATGAGATGTAATAACCAAGCTAATCTGAGGTTACTCCTTCCTTATATCGGACTTGGGATATATAGTATGCCTCAATATTAAAAGCGAACCTTAGCTTCTTGAGACAGGCGGACACTCTATTGGATTAAAATCCTCACCGAGGTGTCTTTGTATATGTGTCTGATACTTGCACATCTGGCATGTCCCCACTCGAGTCTCCACCTCGATGAGGATACATCTTTTCAAAGATTCTTGTCTTGTTTGCCGATGGACTAGAAGCTCGATTCTTGATTCAAGCTGGGATGACTTGATTTTCTTATTTTTCCATTCGAGTGAACATGATATATTTTCTTTTTTGTTCACTAGTAAAGATGCATAAAACTCTAGAGTCCTTGAAACACTCCATGGAATTGTTTTGTTTGACATGATTCTTACCAGTCCGAGGAGTAGAGTTTATGCAATCAAGCAGTCGATTGAACCAATGATATTATTCACTTGATCCCATTCTACATATTGGTGATTTGTGAGTGAAATCAACTTTCCTTTTCCATCTCTTACATTGAGATAGGCATTGTATATATTTTTGTGTAACAAGGACACAAAATTTTCACCCAGGGCTGGCCTTAACTCTGGAAACCAGACCTTTCCACTTACTAACCGAACTGCTCTCAACTTCTTAGTACTAAGGTTTGCCAGTTCTTCACTGCTAATCATGTCAATTTCAGAGACCAGTTCAGTACTTTCTGAGGAAGATTCACTGTTGGGTTCATAGGGACAATCCTCAGAGGATGACTCAGAATCAACTATTTGCTTTCCTTTTCTTTGATGAGAGGTTACTACTTTTCGGTTTGCTCGAGCAGCACTATGAACATCTGGAATTAGTACTGGTCCATGAGGTTGTTCAGGCAGATTTGTTTCTGAGGATGAACTGGATCTTCTTTGCTTCTTACTCTTAACTCTATCAATAATTTTTCCAATCAAACCCCTTTTATCAGGATTCTTTGACCTCATTTTGCTTTCTGACTTAAACACAGACTAATTGCTCAGACTCAGGACCAGGCCCTCTTCAAACAAAAGAACAGACCTAAAAGGAAGAACTAAATCTAAGCACCAGGTCTAGGGTTCGAGATTTTGAAGAGAAAAAGAGAAGTTCTAAGGAACTTACTGAGCTTTGAAGAAGATTCTTGCACAAAATGTCACAGGATCACCGTCGCCAAGACCCGATCAGGATTTGCTTCGGTGTAGAGAAGAAGGAAACTTCTGGTTTAGAGAAGTTTTGCGCAAGCAAGGAAATAACAAAGAGGTTTTTGATGGAAGAAGTTACTGCATTGAATGTATTGGCGGAAGTAAATGGTCCTTGGGAACTGACACCAGTTGAAAAGGAATGGGAGTTCTAGCAAGGTGGTGGGACCTCCTTTTTGAAGCGGTTTGAACAAGCATAGAGAGTCCCAAACATAAGGTCAGGTTAGCAATGGGTAAGACCTAAATCAATAGGTAAGATTTTAAATAAATTTTGAAATCTTGAGAGAATAAGAAAATTTGATAAGAAATGACTTTAGAAATATTTTGATCATGAGGCAGACTTGATTTAGACAGATTACTGATTGGGCCGGACCAAAAAGCTTTTATACTCAGCCTAGACCAGATTTGGTCCGTTTGTAGAGGAGTTTTAGTCTTGCTTAGTGTTAAGACCAAAACTTTCATTAGCGTCGGACCAAAAAATTTAGTCCGGCTAGCATTGACAGTTTGTTTGAGATTAGTCCGATCCAAGTAGGAACCTGTAACTTTAAGTTGTTCTCAGTCTTCATCAATTCCATATTTCTGAAGCTTTTGAAAATAAGAGATATATCTAAGATCGACAACCAAAATCAACAAAGACAAAAAAATTTGATAAATGTTTGAGTTTGATAATCAAGTAAGCTTAAGTATTTTGTTAAACTAAGCTTATCTGAGAAACTCAAGTACTTTAATATGGACACTTTGCTGAAAAAGGTAGATGAAAATTTTGGTTTCTTTAATTTTTTATTAGATAAGAATGAGCATAGAAAGATGAGTCTTATAGCAACATTTTTATTATTAAAAGGATCTTTATTCAAAGAGTTATTTTAACTTGACATTATTACTTTATCCATATCGTGTAGTCGAAACAGTAATATGTCGAACTAGAGCCATGAATGATACCGTGAGAATGTGTTGTGCGACTAGTCGAAGTTATGTTTAGCGACGTCGCGTATGAATAATCATTCAATTTAGAAAACACACAAGATTGAGAGAGCATTTTAGAACACCAAATTTTTATTTATAAATAATGTCGCTTACATGATCATAGGGAGCAGGACAAGACAAGAACAAGAACTTAGTTTTCTCCCCTGCGCCCTAGAGCCTCTATGGCGCATCTCGTACCCGAGGAGAGTGGGAAAGCTTCAAGAAAGGCGTCCACGGCAGCCTTGTCTCGACAAGCGCCCTTTCTTGATCCAACTCGGTAGAGTGCGATCAAACTCCCTCGAGCTCTGCAAGCTCTGGATCGTCCGATCATCGTTGAAGCGTCTTTTAGGCATGATGAAGAACTCGAAAAGAGAGAAGCTAAGAGATGGATTGTATCTTGAGCTTTGGTTCACCTTTTATAGCCATTTTGACAGGAAGAAATGAATGCCTCATAATCCAAGCGGCTTGAGGTTAGAGAAGATCTGGAAAACTAGGAGGTTCACGAAGCCAAGAGATTTTTAACGAGAAAGTCACACAAAGCTGGGGTAAGAAATCAAGGTATATGAGCTTGGGATAAGTAAGTGAGCAAACTTGCTCCCCTTAATCGATATTATCGAGCAACATTTGAAAAGGCAATAATATTTAGTTCATTTCTTAATTTCGAAAATTTGGTCTCATCAAGCGGCTTAGTGAAAATATCAGCCAATTGGTCCTCAGTTCTTACATGACTAAGCATAACATTTCCTTTAGCAACATGATCACGAATAAAGTGATGTCGAATTTCAATATGCTTAGTTACGGAATGTTGGATCGGATTGTTTGCTATTTTCTTTGCGCTTTCATTATCACACAAGAGGCACATTTTAAATTTTATACCAAAATCTAAGAATGTTTGTTTGATGAATAAAATTTGAGCACAACAACTTCCTGCAGACCACATATTCGGCTTCGGTGGATAGTGCTCTGAATTTTGCTTTTAGAAAACCAAGAAACTAAAGACCTTCCAAGCAAATGACAACTCCACGAGGTGCTCTTACGATCAATCTTGCATCCGGCATAATCAGAATCTGAGTAGCCTAGAAGCTCAAAAGGAGCACCTTTGGGGTACCATAAACCAATACTTGAAGTAAACTTAAGATATCTAAATATTCTTTTCTGACACTCAAGTGAATTTCTTTAGGAGCGACTTGAAATCTAGCACACATACATACACTAAACATGATATCGAGCCTAGATCTTTGTCAAGTATAGTAAAGAGCCTATCATGGATCTAAAAGCTTTTGATCAACAGACTTACCTCCATATCTTGATCAAGATGTGTGTTAGTAGCCATGGAGTCTTTATAATCTTGCATTCTTCCATTTTGAAGCGTTTGAGAAGATCCTTAGTATATTTTTCTTGAGAAATAAAAGTTCCCTCCTTCAATTGCTTGATTTGAAATCCCAGAAAGAATGATAGTTCCCCAATCATAGACATCTCGAATTCTTTGGCCATCATGTCACCAAACTCTTTCTGAGAGAGAAATATTAGTACGACCAAAGATAATATCATCTACATATATTTGACAAATCATTAATGTTCCATTGATGTCTTTTAGAAACAGCGTTGGATCAACCTTTCCAGTTTTGAAGTTCTTATTGAGTAGAAAATCTCTAAGACGCTCATACCAAGCTCTAGGAGCTTGTTTTAGACCATAGTGCCTTAGATAATTTATACACATGATTTGACGAATTTTGATCTTCAAAACCAGGTGGTTGTTCAACATAGATAGTTTCATCAATGAATCCATTTAGAAATGCACTTTTTACATCCATTTGAAATAGAGTGATATTAAAATGAGTAGCAAAGGCAAGAAGAAACCGAATAGCTTCAAGACGAGCCACTGGGGCATAAGTCTCTCCATAGTCCAGTCCTTCTATTTGAGTAAATCCTTGAGCTACAAGTCGGCTTTATTCCTTATCACCACTCCATTTTCATCTTGCTTATTTACGAACACCTATTTTGTACCAATAACATTGTGATCCTTTGGGCGATTTGTTAAACTCAAACTTTGTTTCTTTCAAAATTGTTGAGTTCTTCTTCCATAGCAATTATCAATCAGTATCTTCTAGTGCTTCTTCCAATGTTTTAGGTTCAATACACGAGACAAAAGAGTAATGTTCACAAAAAGAAGCTTGTCTAGAACGAGTTTGAACACCCTTACTAAATTCACCAATGATTTGATCTGAGGGATGATCCTTCGCAATGGTATGATGGCTTTTGATGAGGATTGGACGATCTTGTTCTTTTCTTCTTCTTCCTCTTGAGTTCCGGCATGAAGCACTATTGATTGAGTGGGAGTTCATCCTTGTCTTCCTTTGGTGAATATCACCCACTTCCATCTTCTTTCTTGCTTGTGCCAAGCCATCATTTCCTACATCATCTAAATTTTCATGCTCACCTTGTGAGCCATTAGATTCATCAAACTTTATATCATAAGTTTCTTCCACCAGCCCAGTGGTATTATTAAAGACTCTAATGCTTTGGACTTAGAGGAATATCCTAGCATGAAGCCATTGCCACATCTAGTTTGAAATTTTCCCAAATGAGTTCTCTTTTTATATATATAAACTTTGCAACCAAACACACGAAAATATGATACATTTGGTCTTCTTCCTACCAATAGTTCATAAGGAGTTTTCTTAAGCAATCTATGAAGATAAAGTCTATTTACTGACATGACAAGCGGCATTGATAGCTTCACCCAAAAAGCATCGAGGTTTCATATTCATCTAGCATAGATCTAGCCATTTCAATCAAGGTTCGATTTTCCTTTCAACAACACCATTTTGCCGAGGAGTATAAGTAGTGAGAGTTCATGCTTAATTCCTAATTCATCATAGTATTCAATGATATTTGTGTTAACAAACTCGGATCCATTGTCACTTCTTATTTTCTTGATGGGACAATCAAATTCATTTTGAGCCCTTTTGCAAAAGTTTTGAAGATTTTTCAACTTCACTTTTATTTGGCAAAAGAATACCCAAGTGAATCTGGAAAAATCATCAACAATTACTAAACAATAAGAGTTACCACCAATGCTAGCATATGAGGTGAGACCAAACACATCCATATGCAGAAGCTCAAGTGGCCTAGTGGTGGACATGATACTTTTAATTGGGTGGGAATTAGCTACTTGTTTGCTTGCTTGACAAGCACTACATAGCTTATTCTTTTCAAATTTGACATCTTTCAAACCCATCACAAGCTCATTTTTGAAAAGCTTTTGGATTAGACATACCTACATGCCCAAGACGCCTATGCCAAAGCCATCCAAGGAAACTTTAGCTAACGGGCATGTTGAGATACATGAGGAGTTAGATTTGAAATCTACTAAATAGAGATTTTGAAATCTGAAACCTTTGAAAATAAGCTTTTCATTTTAACAAATCTGATTACCCCATCGAAGAGAAGTTGCAATGGAATCCAAGATCACATAATTGAGCAACAGACAATAAATTGAAATTTAAGGAATCAACGAGAAGAACATTGTCAATAGAGTGATCATTTGATATGGCAATCTTACCAAGACCTTTTACCTTTCTTTTGCTGTTGTCTCCAAAGGTGATTTTGAGACTTGGATCACTTTCTCCTTCAATTGAAGTGAACATTCTTGAGGTACCGGTCATGTGTTGAGTGCAGCCACTGTCAATGACCCAATGCCTGCCTCCACTCTTATAATTTACCTACAAGATTATTTCTTCACTTTAGGTACCCAAATACTTTTGGGTCCTTTGATGTTAATTACTGACCATTTTAGGTTTGAAAGGATTTGTCAACATAACCTTAGGTGCCTGACAACTTTAAGTTTCTTATTTAGAGTTGAGGGACCTACATATTTCACATTTGCTTTGCCCTAAAATCTTTAAATAACATGTAATGGGCATCTACCATGCAATTCCTTTTAACATGAGAAACATTTGCAAGATAGCAATTTTTAGATTCATGATTCGATTTATGACAATAATAACATTGAGTGCTTTTCTTGACAAATATTTGTTTAGTATGACTGAAGCATTTTATTTGGCAAACCTTGGGCTTATACCCCAAGCCCTTTTGCCCAAATTTGGTCTCTGTCCAACTAGAATTTTGTCAAGAGTAGCACTTCCCAAAAATATTTTTCTAAGCCTTTATCAAATGTGGCTATTTGAGCTTTTAGTTCTTTATTTTTAGTTTCAAGCTCCTTGACACAGGAAGCATATTTGCAATTTTCTTTGCAAGCATCAGAAGAACCATTAGTCAAGATCTCTTCTGTTGAAGAGTCACATGAGATAGATGCATTACTTAAAGAGACATAACTGGATTTGTTAGACATCATTTCATTTTCAATTTCTAGCTCACAGTAGTTAATTTGCATGTCTTCATAATTTTTAGCAAGCAAAGCATGACTTGTAACTAGATCATAATGAATTTGTACAGACTTTTCATGTTCATGCATAAGTTTTTTATACTTGTCAGTTAGCATCCTTTGATTATTAAGCAAGCTAGAGATAGTCTTCTTAAGAGTTCTAGTTGAATTTGTTTTATCATACAAGGCATTATTTAGTTCTTCAACTAGTTCTACAAGCTCATCATAAGAAGGAGAGTCACTAACCTTTTCCTCATCTGATCTTGCCATGAGACACAGAGGAAATGAGGGTGGTGGTGGAGTTGACTCATCTAGAGCGAGTCCAGCTAGCCCCTTTGACTTTGGACTTTCTTCATCTGAGGATAAGTCTTCACTTTCATCATCAGTAACCCATTCTCCTATGTGAGCTTCTCCTTTTCCTTTCTTTACAAATCTCTTGGAGTAGTTTTCTTGAAAAACTTCTTTGGTTTTTCTGAGTCTTTTCCTCATCATCATCATCCTTATATTTGTACTTGCTCTTCTTCTTGATTTTGTTGGGACAGAAGCAGCTATGTGGCCCTTTTCATTGCATTCAAAGCATACAACATTAGAAAAAGGATTTTTCTTTGAGTAAGAATTTGACCTTTCTCTGTCTTTGAAATTAACTCTTCTCATGAGTTTGTTGGCTCTTCTCATGAGTAAAGCTAATTTCTTTACATCTTCATCCTCATCTTCACTTGACTCATCATTATCTTCGTCAGATGAGTCTTGTATAACTTCTTTGGCTTTTAATGCGATGGATTTCTTCCTTGGAGCATCTTCATCAGCCAATGTGAGTTCATGAGCAGATATCTTGCCCAATAGCTCGGTTGGAGTGAGCCTTTTAAGATCACCTTCTTTGGATGGATATGTGATCAAACTGTGATATGCCCAAGGAAGCACTCTGATCATCTTCCTACATATTTCAACATCTGAAATTTTAGTTCCTAGGTCTTTTAGTTCATTGATAATAGGATTTAGCCTAGAGAACATGTCATTAGCATTTTCTTGAGAAAGCATTTTGAATTGATCAAATTTTTCTCGGACAACATAATTTTCTTCTTCTTTTACATCAGAGGTTCCTTCATGAATTTCTTGTAATGTTGTCCATATATCATAAGCAGATGTGAGATTACTTACTCTATCAAAAACTTCTAAATTAAGACAGGAAAATATGGCATTTCTAGCTTGGGCATCATATTGCATATTTTGAATTTCATCAGGAGTGGGTTCTCCATATGCAGATTGCCCTTCGGGTATGACACGAGGAGGCATAGGCTTCTCTGTAACCCTCCACACATCATACCCGACAGCTTCTAAATAGCATCTCATCCTAATTTTCCAATAAGCATAGTTTGTGCCATCAAAAACAGGTACTCTACCAATACTAACAGTTGCAGAACCATTTTCCTCAGCCATTTACCAAAGCTAGTTAGGCTAGACAAGTAAAACCTTGCTCTGTTACCACTTGAAGGATCGAGTTGGCCTAGAGGGGGGTGAATAGGCAATTTCAACAAGTTCTAACTATTTTAAGCAACTAACTGAATTAACAGAGAGCAACTTACTTTAAGAATAATATAGAAATTAAACAACTAATAAACACAGTGAAAGCAATAAACAAAATAGCACGGAGAGATAGAGATTTATCCGTGGTTGAGCCGTACTCTAATCCACGTTGAAGCACTTCTTTTGAAGTTACGCTTCTCCAAAGTGTAACATCCCAAAATTTGGCTTATAATTTCGGTCACGTGCATTTTGTGATTTTACGAATTTATTGGATTTTCGAAATTATATAAATTTATTTTAATTAAGTATATTGAACCTTTGGTGAAAACTAAATATATATGGATAAAGTTAATATAAAGTTTTACCAAAAATATTTTATTTGAGCTCGAATGTCTCAAAGTATTTATGAGAATTTTAAGGATTTTTCACGATATTTTAATTACTTAAAATAGATTAATCTAATTTAGGAATTATTTTAAATCAAAAGCTTTTGAAAATCGAGTGAGCGATCTTGGGCCAAGCCCGCCCTTGTCGTCTTGTGACCCATTCTTTGTCTTGGCCCGTCGGCCTGCTTGCCATGCGTGCGTGTGGCCGTTGGATGAAGATCGGATGGTTTGCCTCCTTTCGCAAAACCCTAGTCTGCGAGCCGTTGGATCGAGATCAAGTGGTCGGGATAAACCGCGTTATTTTGGTAAGTTTAGATCTCGTCCGTTGGATTTGGAAAGAGCGGATCGGATCGTATCGCCGGATCTAATCTTGGCGCTCATCTTGGATCGGACGGTCTCGATCGTCGTCTCAGATTCGGTTTCGAATCCTCCGCCGCTTGCGTCGCCGCGTGATTTAGGGTTTCCTTCCTGTGCGCATGCCGAGGCTATAAAAGCCGCCGCGCTCCGATGTTCCTCGTTCCTTGCGCGCCGGTAGCTCTAGCCTCTTTGCTGTTTATTTGCCATTATCGCTCGAGAGCTCGTCGTAGTTCTTTGCGATCTGCCGCGAGTTTTGTGCCATTCCGCCGCCGTCGAGCATCCTCCGCCGAATCGGTTCGGATCCGAGTTCCTCGCGTCGTGTCGCGTCGAGTCGCCCCTTCTTCTCGCGAGTCGCGTCGAAGCGCCGTTCGGGTGGTCGTCTTCCTCCGCTCCGGTGCAAGCCCGCCGCCGTGTCTCGGAGCTTCGCGCATCCGTTGGATCTTCGCCGAACCGTCCAGATCAAGCCACGTCGCTTCTTCATCAGTGTTTCGCTCGGGTAAATTTCTAACCGTTAGATCCGAATAGATGATCGGGATTGAGCCACGTAGGGTAGATCGGTGGCCGTCGGATCGTCGCGAGATGCGCGCCGCGTGTCGAGCATCGGCGCGAGCGCGGCGTCGCAGACCAATCGATCTGCGCCGCGTGTCGGCGCGTGATCGCGGCGCCGTGGGCGCGTCCACGGTGGACGAGGCGGTTCGTGGACCGAGTCCATGGACCGAGCGACGTCGGCGCTGATTGGTCGAGTCGGTGACGTCGGCGTTGCGCAATAAAGATCTTTTCAATAGAAAAATAATTGAAAAAATCGAAATTATATTTTCGTATTTTGATGTTATTCAAACTTCAAAAGGCTATATCTTTTGCATTTTAACTCGGATTTGAGTGATTCAAATTTCTAAAAATTGTAAAATCAATATCTATTTATTGGTGAATTTTATTTTATTTTGGAGTTTGTTTGCTCTCTTGTTTGGTGTTTATTTGCTATTTTGGCATCGTTTAGCGTAGGCGTTGAACCGCTTTCGGTGATCCGGAGGAAGATTCGTCGCTCCAAGACCCAAACTCAGATCAAGACCAGCACCTACTCCAAGGCAAGTTGTGCTTTGATCATGTTGCACCTAATTTTCACCAAATCGCTATTTTGTCTTTTAAACTTTATGCATGATATTTTATGTGTATAAATGATTTCAATTAATCTGGGAATTAGATAATATGCCTATTTGAATTAAACCATACCTTGTCAATTATATGCCATGATCTATTTGTCACCCTAGGATGTGGAATTATAGTTGATAATCAACATGGGCTAGTTAGATCGTCATAGATTGCTTAGCCATGCCACGTCATCACATGTGTCAGAATGTCGATACTTAATCTTGACTAATGGAATATGGAACAATGTTTATGAATTGGTGTGTCATGTGTTGTCACACAATGATATCAAGTTGTCGTGGCGAGGAGGTCACACATCGGGATTGAAATGTTGATGGCATGTGGTGCTTGGTAATCAAGCGGGTGGTAATGATTTTAGATTGAGGCAAGTGGCAAGGGGCGGTGTGCCAAGGTGGGCGAGTTTGGCGGGGTATGTGGAAGTCTTGCCTTAATCACTTTAAGGACTTAACCTTGCAAGCTTTTGACTGAGTCTCTCTTGCAACCACATATGCGGAATGGGACACCTAGTGAATAATTTGTGAAACCTAGATTTGATCTTGTCGTGGTGAATAGTGAGTCCCGGTTACGGTTTAACTCACATGGCGCAGAGGGCCTGTTGTGGTGGTTTAACCCTTGATGTTGAAACCTTAGCGGCGATCTTGGGTCTAGGTGTAGCATTGTAAAGGCTTTGTTATGATCACTCGCCTTGGTGGTGTTTGGTCGTATCGTGTGGGTAAAGTGCATAACCTCTGCAGAGTGTACAATCTATTCGAATAGCCGTGCTCACGGTATTGGGCAATGCTCGGGAATTACAGTTAAGGGTTAGACTTTTGTTAAACAAAAACCTATTGGGATGGCAAGGTGCCATGGAAAGTGGAAAATAATTTAGGATTGAGAAACTTGGTTACTTCAGAAATGCTGAATTTATTAATTACTGTATTTGTTTTACTGCTTTCCAATCTATTTACTATATTCTTGTTAAATGCTGCTTTACTACAAAATAGCCATATTAGCCATTCCTTTGGATTAAGCCAAGCATATAGAATATTAGACTTGCATTATTGTGCACAACTTGTTGAGTGCTTTATGTACTCACCCCAACAACAACAACTTGGAAGAGGAGGAATCTCGCCCTTTGTGGAGGAGGATTATATGGATCACGAATGCTTAGGGTCCGAGCCTCATCGGTTGCTGTGGCGGCCGGAGCGCCAACTACGTTTATTCTATTTCATTGCTTCTCATTGATACTCTTTTTAAGCCACGTGAGGCATTATTCATGTAAGACAACAGTTATTATTAATTAATGAAGTTTATGCTATATTTATTGTGTGTGACTATGATAGCATCTATGTTGAGCTTTGTGTGCACTAGCGTGATCTGGACTAGTGCGGTATACACAGAGGTCGGATTGCAAATTCGGGTCCCGAGCAAAAGCTAGTCGTAGTAGCTCTGCGATCACTCGGGTAACTCTTTCACTACTCGGTGAGGTGAGTTCCAACCCTCTCACAAATCTGATTGCCTTCCACAAGCTCCATTGGACGAGTTACCTGTTCACTTCCTCCAAAGTATCTCTGATCGCCAAGATCCAAGAGTAATAACCTTTGCACAAGTTCTGTCTCTTGGTTCACTTTGCAATTCACACAACTAGACAACGACTTGGAGCTAACACATAGAGATGTATGAGAAGTTTTTGTATGAAAATGAAGCACAGACTCCTTTTGAGAATGAGAGTTATTTTTCAATACCAAAGTGTAAGGAGTTTTTCTGTATAATCGGTAGATGGTTTAGGTAATGCTTATATAGCCATTTGTAGTGAAAATAGCCGTTACACCTTTCTATACACTTTCTGATGGCCGTTGGGCGTGTCGGATGTCGAAACAACGAAATATACGTACAATGGACTTAGTATCGGTGCTTAGCGATCTTTGGATATGTGTATGTCGAACCAAATTTGAGAGATTGCGACGGACCAAATATGGTCCGTAGAACCTGAGTTGATTATGAAAGATGGTGCGGCATACCACTGAGAGACATACATGAGTATCAGTCCAAAAACTTTGGTTCGTTACACATGGATTTCAAAAGATTTAGCTTAGGTATGGAGACCTATGTACGTCGGACCAAATTTTTGGTCCGTTATACATGGATAAAGAAAGAGTTTTGCCAGGAATAGAGACACATGTACTTGGACCAAATTTTGGTCCGTCATACATAGACTTCACGAGAAGATAGGTTTGACATGGAAACACATGTACTTGGATCAAATTTTTTGGTCCGTCATACATAGACTTCACAGAAGATAGGTTTGGCATGGAAACACATGTACTTCGGACCAAAATTTTTGGTTCGTCATACATGGTCTTTACAAAAGATTGGTGCCATTGAAAGTACATCAAAGATTTAGTCTGGTCAAAAACTTATACACTGAAGGGTGCCGGACCAAATTTTTGGTCTGCTGAAAAAGAGAAACCTAAGATATTTGTCCGTCATTCATAGGTAAACCTTTGGCTATCAAGAAGATTTTCAAAGAAGGTTTTGATCAAGGATATGAGAATATGAAAGCGAATTCTTTAATCTGATTATCAGAATTCGAAGGAAGTTTTGACGAAGAATAGTTTTCAAGGTATGCAACGGACTTAAGAAGATTTATAGAGAAAGATTGGTCCGTTGTACTAAGAGGTATGCTTTTCATAAAGGTAAAGACTAAGTGTCTTTTGCTCAAAGTGATCTAGTTTTGCCTTTGCCTAAACAAACTATTTCTTTGTGCAAAGTCCTCTTTAGACAACCACAAAGAAAAACAAACCTAGGCTATTTGACTTGAAACATCTCCCAAGTCATAAACTAAAAACTGAAAGCCTTAATCTTGTTATCCCAACTTGTTCCATCATAGATTCCAGCTTACTTTATTCAAAGCTTTGAGTATTACTAACTTAGTCATCAATACCAAAACCATAATAATACAGAAATAAAATTGAGGGGTGCCTAGATGCTATCAGTGTGTTGTCTTGAAATTTGCTTATATCTTTGAGATCGGCAACTAGGGCTTGTGAATTCTAGTTTGGATCATTACTTATCATTACAATAACTAGAATTATCAAATTGCATAAGAAATATATATTGCCTGTCCAAGCTCCACCATTTACAAGCCAAATAGGTACCGTTCTCCTTGCAATCGCTTTGCCAAGCTTGAGTGTGTTTATCACGAACCAGCCGACGTTTACCACCTGTTTGCTTAGTAAGAATTGGTAATAACTTGGTAAAACCTTGAGTGTGAGAGACTTTGAATCACGAGATCCTAGTACTTGATAGGAACATATATTTGTGATTTGTTTCTTGTCTTCACTAACAATGACAAGTTCTCAACGTCGTAGTGCTTGGGCCAACAGCATCCTAGGAGAAGAGGTAGTTCACACTCCGAGATACGAAGAACGTATGAGCACAACTTCACCACAACGGGAGGTACAACGACATAGCACACGTAACAAAAGTAAGTTGACCGTACCTATATTTAGTGGTAAATATGACCCTGAAGGTTATCTTACTTGGGAATTAGCTGTAGTACAATCATTTGATAAAAATAGAATTCTGGAGCATGATAAGGTTAGAGTTGTTACTAGTGGATTTACTAATTTTGCTGCTCTTTGGTGGAATGATTATATGCATAAAAATCAAGACATCCTAGCATATGGATTAAATTGAAGAAAATTATGAGAGCTAGATTTGTTCCTTCATATGTTGCTCGCCAATTACGGAATAAATTGCAATGTCTAAAAATTGTGGATGAGTACTACAAAGAATTTCAACATAGATCTTTGCGTTGTGGGTTAGAAGAGACTAAAAAGACTCGGATGAACAGCTTTTATTGTGGACTAGATTTTGATATTCAGATCATGATATCTTGTAAAGAATTCAATTCTATGTCATGCTTGATTAATCTTTTACGTAAAACTGAAAGAAAAATACAGAGAAGACAATCAACCACAGTTCAAGTTCCTATAGAGTTAAATGCTAATTCTATTACATGCAGTGCACCAAACTTTATTGAGAGCAAACACCCTCAGCACGTGAAAGGAATACCAGAAAATTCGAGTGAAGTAGAGGATAGCACATGTGAGGATGATTGTACTAACATAATCCAATCTACTACATTATTTCATTGTTCTTTGTTCCATGTGGTATGTAGGTTACTTTTGAAGAAGGGGAGCTAAAAGCTAAAAACCCTACGTTATCAATTGATAGTTTTGAGGTACCTATTTGTTACGAGGAGGATGCTAATGACGATGGTACATATTTGATTTTACAACAAGAAAGGGAGCAAATTTGTGAGTATATTCATACGTACTTAATTCTAGTGAGTTACATCTTGTGCCACAATTGTAGAACCATGTGATGAATTGCATGCATATAATTTTGATCATGTGGTGCTGATTACGCATAAGGAAGTGATAGCTAGAATATCCCCTGCCACTGTTTTGAGCTATATCATGTTGATTGAGCCTGTTAGCTTGAATTGTGCTATGGACAAGATTTCTGAAATTTCATCTCATAAGTCTTTATCTAGCACTTATGCCTATTGTTTTAAATTCAATTTATTTGGAGATTATGGCATAGATGGCAAGTTTCTTGTTTACAGAATATGCATAACTTGTGATAAATTTGCTGAATTGAAGCTTGCTGTTTTGGGCAATCCTAGTTGCATGCTACAGTTATTTCAGTTGTGGCACCATCAAATTTTTCTAATATGTGTGATACCCAAAGCTTGCTACCACATTGTTCGACTTTTAGAACATTGAATTGTATTACAAATCAGCATGTCATAGTTGATGAGTGGAAGCCCAGTAAAATTGTGTCACCGTTGTTGGAATTGTTTGATATTGCCTGTTTTCAATCTGATCATATGAATGAGATATACTTGTTACCAAAACATGTAGTTTTGACCATCTGTGTTATTGAACAAGGCTTACAAAATATGAGTATTCTTTATCCATGGACGAGAGATAGATATGTGCTTTACTTATATTTGCAAATTAAGTTGCAAACTGAATCTTGTTAATATTTATTTTATATGCTTCACTTATGATCACAAATGGAGTTGCAAAATTGTGAGGAAATGTGCTTTGCTTAAATCTGATTTCCTCATTTGCTATTATGCAAATAGTATTACACAAATCCAAAAGAACAATGAAATATGGGATATATACATATATGCTACTTACACTTTGTTCTTTTTGTTGGTTATTTCTTTTCCAGCTTGTCCAAAACCGAGGATGGTTTTCCTTCGAGGAGGGGAGGAAGCATCGAAGAGTGGTAGCTTTCATCAAGCCATTATATGTTGGAAGGAAGTGTTGAGCTATATGGATGATTATCAGGTGAATCCTCTAAATGTTTTTCTTATCTTTAAAATATATAAAGAGGCGGAGCTACCATTTTATTTAAATAAATGCAGGACTTATATGACATTGTTTTGTGCTAAAGACGAGCTAAGGTGAGTTCGAGTCGAGGACGACTCAAATTCAAGAAGGGGAGGATGATGAGGACAGCACTACTATGGATATATCCACACCTAGTTGGACCAACTCTAACACGTCATCCATGGGCCAAGAAGATAGAGCTATCAAATCCATCACGTTCTGTAATCCAATTCGGCTTCTAGATACCATTCTAAAGTAAAATGAGCATAACTTTAGCATACGGAGTCCAATTGGAGAGTTCTTGTACTTGATTGAAAGCTTACAACAAGACCTTTCAAATGGATCTGATCTCAGCCACAGATTCATTGTGGATCAGTCGGAATCATCGAAACAATAAACTACATAACTGTTTTGGGCCTTGTAAGCGTGAGGGGCCCAAGCCCAAGTTGTGTGCGCCCCCTGGCTGCACACAACCCTAGGATGATCCTCTCACGTCCCTCCCTCTCATATACTCAGTAGCCGTCGCCATAGAAACTTGGGTTTTGTTTAGTTGTAGTTTTCCTTGGTGAAACTATTTGGTATTCTCTTGTTGTGAGATCAACAACAATACCGTGCTTGAATCCCACATCAATAATTCAATTATATTTGCAATTTTAGATTGCTTTTGCTATGTTCTTGCTTGTTCTTGATTGCTTACGAATTGATCTTCGTGATTAGGTTAACCGGGTTTGGCACGGTGATAACAACTCGGAGTTTGGTTGATTTGCTTGGTGTGCATCGTGTTTGATCGTAACGTGGATCGTGAGGTCAACTCCACTAATTAATAGCTATCCATCTCACCAAACGATCGGACCTCCGTTAAGCCTTATTAAGAGCTCCCAAAGCCTCTTTTGTAAAAGAGCCAACTAAAAGGCCTAGCCAGCTTAGCACTAGACAAAAGAGCAGAACTCCTGAATGAATAGTAAAGTTGGGATGAACAATAAATCAGCACGATCTCCAAAATCAAGAATCGTTCTAACTTTTGATCAGTTGATTCAAATCCCGTGAAACTTTATGTGCATCTTCCTATGGATGTCAGGAATTTATTCCAACCTTCAATTGCAAGGATTGATGTCAAAGTTCCGACCATTTAGTTTGAAGGAAGGTTGCGCCAAAATCGAGATAAACTCACAATCTATACCTTGATCTTGCTCGTGGGGATTTGATGATCAAGAAGATCTTAGATGATCTCCCACATGTCATAGCAAGCAAGAACCCCAAAGGCACACCCTTCAAGCGAGCAAGAAATGATCTCTGGTTTCTTTAGAGGAATCTTAAAGATCTTATTTCAAGCTTGCATAGATGATTGGGACTTGATCTGCGGAAGATTCATCCATCAATCATTCATCCTTAGCGACACAAAATCAAGAGAAAAGAAATCGAAGATAGATCAAGGACTCAAAAGAAGGAGACAAAAATTTGAGCAAAGGTAAGTTCTAGTGGATCTTCTTTGGGTTGGAACATATTATAGATGAGTTACTCAACCTCTTATCGTCCTAGATTAAGTAGAAACAGAGCAAGTAGAAGGAGGTGAAGCACAACTCAAGTTGCAAGAAAGAACCAAGCAAAATGTAAGACGAGAAATAGGTTTGAACATAGATGAACTTGGATCTTGCATTGGTTAGAGAGAGATGGTTATAAAGCCACACTTCTAGGTGAGTAAATCTCAACGAGCATAAATAAACTAGAGAACCCTTCTTTAAGACTTGGTTACGACCTTGGTTCCAACAAGGGTGTTGGAGACATTTATCTGCTCTCCATTTATAGCACAAGCGAGTCAATCTCCACCCTTGGATGACTTAGTCTCCCATAAGGAACCACATCAAGGGCTGATATTAACTCATTTACTCATACATGGGCTGACTCGAAACCCAACAATATCACGGGTTTTGACTATACCCTTTAACACTAACTTGTCATCTACTCCACCCACGAACATTTGATCCAACGATCTTCCTTCATTTGAGTAGAGCTCAAGTTAGCATCTCATCCAACCACTTGAAGCATCTTTCATGCTTCGTCACCTTTCATGTGGCCCCAATGACTTGCTGCCAAGCCTCTCACACGTCTAGACTCTCCCGAAATGACCTTGCTTGGAAACAAGCCCAAGTCACTTGGCACGTCACATATCTTTATCTGCTTCACCGTGACGGTTTTGGCTTCCTTGACCGTTTTGGACCTCAACTCCTCCCTGAGCTTAGTCCTAGTCCATCTTGCCATTGCCCGCCATGTCCATCATCAATGCTTCATGCTCTGTCTCCTTGTCTTCCCAATTTGCAACTACTTCCCAGTCCTAAGCATCTTTCAACGTCTCTTAACCGTTCTGGACCTTAGCTCTCCTAGCCTAGTCCCGATCTCGCCTTCACCTCACCATGACCTAGTCCCGGAGACATGCAACCAACATAGACAAGCAAACCATCATATAGCATTGTTTCAGATAATATGCACCAGCAAACAGACAAATATTAGTGACTAGTCAAACATCAAAAGATTCCACCTGGGATCAATTAGACCATGACCACCTTTGTCCACGACCACTCTTCAAATCATGACCTCCCTAGGCTGTGACCCCTCAAAGCCAAAGACCACTCTTGGCTGTGACCACTTTAGTCCATGACCAGTCTCGTCCATGACCACTCTTAGCTGTGATCTCCCAAAGCCAAAGACCACTCTTGGCATTTGTAACATTCCAAAAATTTTCTTATAATATTATTTTATTGTTATTTGTGCATTTTATGATTTTTTTGGAATTTAGTTGAATTTATTTTAAATTAAGTATATTGGCCTTTTTGAGAAAACTAATTGAATATATATAAAGTTTGGTTAAAAATATTTTATTTGAGTTCAAAATGTCTCAAAGTATTTATGAGGATTTTCTTAATATTTTTATTGCCTAAAATGAATTAAACAAATATCTAGAATTATTTTAAAGGAAAAATCCATGGAAATCCTAGTGAGCGATCTTGGTAGGAGCCCGACCTTTGTCTTGTATTATCGGCCCGCTAGGTCGCCCTACGTTTTAGAATGCAATCCATCACCGTTGGATCTCCATCCGACGATCGTGATCAAGGCCGAACCCTAATCGATCTTGTGCGTACGTTTTGTGAACGGCTCAGATCGTATCGTAGCACGCGCATCGTGACCGTTGATCATCCGCATAGACTGCTGATGGGAGTTCGTCTCTGAGCCGCCGTCGGAGTCCGCCGCCAGCACGTCACCGCGGACGCATAGAACTAGGATTCCGTGTAGGGCGCGTTAGCCGGTGCTATTTAAGGCATGGGAGCTCGCCCGAGGTTCGCCATCACCTGCCGATGCTGTTGGTCCAGGGTTCCGCCACCAAGATGCAGAGGAGCGCCTATGAGAGCTTGCCGTTGTTCTTCGCCGCACCGTCAACGTTTTGCCGTGTTCCGTCACCATCCAGTGGTCGTTCGTCGCCATTGAGGACAGATTCAAGGACCCCGATTCAAGACGCGTCGGATCCGAGAGGTCTCGTCGCTGTTCCGTCACCGAAGCGCCGAGCCGAGGTCTTCGTCCCCAAAGAAGGTGAGACCTGCGCCACCGAGCTGCCATTGACGAGCGCATGAGCTCGTGACCGTTCGTTTCGTCGCGGAGGAGCAGGATGGTGCTACGTCGCTCTTTTTGCGTAGCTGTTGGATCTATCGCGGGCAGTCTCGATTATGCCACGCGTCGGCCATCGGGATAGGCATTGTGGGCGGTGCTGCAGCCAATCGGGCGAAGCCACGAGGCGGGCAGAATCGCCGAGGAGACATGGATCGGGTCCACGGTGGACCAGATCCAAATCGTGGGCTGGGTCCATGGACCAAGGTGACGTGGCGACACGTGATTGGTTCGGTTGGCAGTGACGTCACCAGGATTCAATAATGCAGTTTTTTAGTATAAAAATAATTCGGTTTATTATTTGATTTTCAATTTTCTGATTTTTAGAATTTTTGAATCTTCTCTTAGCCCGTTCTTCCTTATACGAGCTTCGATTGAGGTGATTCAAATTTCTAAAAATTTGTAAAATTGAGATCTATTTAATGATATTTTTTTATTTTTACAGTTCATTTGCTCTCTATTTTGGCATTTATTTTCTTTTCTCTCTCGTTTGGCGTAGCGTTGAGTTGTGCGACACATCGGAGGAAGATCATCAACTCAAGAACATGTTCGAGCAAGACGGGACCTTTGCCAAGGCAAGTTATGCTTTGATCATGTTGAACCCATGTTTATAAAATCGATATATTGTTTTACTTTATTGCATATTATTTCACGTGTACAATTGTTTCAAAATAAATTGGGACTTAGTTAATCTACCAATTTTATCTATACCTACCTTGTCATTTGTATGCCATGATGTATTGTTACCTAGATTGTTTCACTATAGTTGGTTAATATTAAAATCAACATGAGATGGTTAGACCGTGTTAGTTGCTTAGCCATGCCACGTCATCACATGTATTTGAGTCATCAATGTTTAATCTTAGCTAATGGAATATGGAACAATGTTATAAACTTGTGTGTCATGTGTAGTCACACAATGAGATTGAGTTGTTGTGGCGAGGGATGTCACGCAACGATGTTGAATTGTTGATGGCACATGGTGCTTGGTAATCAAATGGGGTGGTAATCACTTAGATTGGGGCAAGTGGTAAGGGGAAGGTGTGCCAAGGTGGGCCCGATGGGCAGAGGGTATGTGGAAGTCTTGCCTCGATCATCTTAAGGACATAACTTTGCAAGCCTTTGACCCGAGTCAATCATGCAACCACATGTCTGGTATGGGACAGCCTAGCTGATTAATTTGCAATGTCTTAGCTTCAGTACTATCAATGGCGATGTGAGTCCTAGGTTGTGGTAACCAGTCCTCGCACGAGTGTCTCACATGGCGCAAGAGGGGGCCTTGGATGTGATAACCAGTCCTACTAGTGTTGAAACCTTAGCGGGTAGTATCGAGTTAAGGTAGTGCATTGTAAAGGCTTTGTTATAATCACTCACCTTTGTGGTGTTTGGTTGTATCATGTGAGGAAAGTGCATAACCTTTGCAGTGTATAAATCTATTCGGATAGCCGTGCTCACGGTATTGAGCATAGCTCAGGAATTATAGTCAAATGTTAGTTTAATTAAATGAAAACTTGGTTGGGATGGCAGGTTGCCATATAGAAGGTTGGAAACTTGACTTAGGATTGGAAACTTGGTTCACTTGAGAAATGCTGAAATTATTATTTACTGTTATCTGTTTTACTATCTTTACAATCTATTATCGTACTTGTTCAAAAATGCTGCTTTATTGCAAAATAACCATGATAGCCTTTTCCTTTGGAATAAGCCTTGTATATAGTTACATAGAATTGTATTCTGTGCACAACTTGTTGAGTGTTTTTAAGTACTCACCTTTGCTAACAACCATAATCAACAGTTGAGAGTCTCGCCTTTGATAGAGAAGGAGTTCGGAGGACACGAGTCATTAGGGTGCGAGCCTTGTCGGTTGCACGTGGTAGCGATGTCATCTACGTCTTCTATTTTCCGCTGCACAAGTCTTGGTTTATATTCAAGTCTAGCACTGTGTGGCTTAATAGTGTAAGTTAGTCATAAGATCATACACTTAATTATATCAATAAATAGTGTCTTATTATTATTATTATCGTTGTGTATGATGTGATATTTACCAATGTTAAGCTGTGTGCACTAGCGTTGATCTTGGGACTAGTCACGGTAAACACAGTAGATCCGAATTGATGAATTCGGGTCCCGACGATAGTGACCTCCAAAAATCACTCTTGGCAGTGACCACTCTAGTCCATGACCACTCTTGGCTGTTATCTCCCAAAACCGAAGACTACTCTTAGTAGTGACCACTGAAAGCCACTTTTGGTTGTGGCCACTCAAAGCCACTCTTGGCTATGACCATTTTACAAGGTCGTGACCACTCCCAAGTGGTCCTTAAAGGTTTAGACCACTACATTAAAGGTCATGACCACTTCCCAAGTGGTCCTTAGAGTCTAGACCACTTCCACAAAGGTCACGATCACTTTCCAAGTGGTAGGTCACGATCACTTTCAAGTGGTTCTTAGAGGTCTAGATTACTCTCATAGGCTGTCTAGGCGTTGGAGGTCACGACCACTTCCCAAGTGGTCCTTAGATGTCTAGACCACTGGAACAGAGGTCATGACCAGTTTCCAAGTGGTCCTTGGAGGTCAGGCCACTCCCACAGTGGTCTAAACCACTCCAACAGGGGTCACGTCCACTTCCTTAGAGGTCATGATCACTCTAGGGAACGACCTCTCTAGGGAACGATCACTCTAGAGGTCACAAAGGCCATGATCACTCTAGAAAACGACCACCTTAGAGGTCACAAAACCCACGACCACTCTAGATGTCACAAATACCACGACCACTCTAGAAAACGACCATCCTATATGTCACAAAGGTCACAACCATTCTAGATGTCACAAAGGCCACGACCACTCAAGGAAACGACTATCCTAGAGGTCACAAAGGTCATAACCACTCTAGGAAGGACCACTCTAGGGCACGACCTCTCTAGTAGCACGACCTTTTTATGAGCATCATGACTACTTAGTGGTGAAGCCACGACTAATCAAGACAAGATTATGACCACTTAGGACAAAGTCATGACCACTCTAGGTAAGACCACGACCACTCAGACCAAATTATTCATGATAAAGCAAGCTATATTAAACTCAAACATGAACATTATAGGCTCAAACACAGTTAATTACTCATCACAAACATGGATGGACCACCACATGGTCTCTCAAAAAGGTGGTCATGCATGATGCATTTGGGAGTGAAACTACACCTCTTGAGCCTTGCATAGGTAGGTTGGGCCAAGGAATCTTGGTTAGAGGTTGATTTGTAGACCTAATTACTATGCTATCCCAAGTTGTACATCAGAAATGTGTCCATAGTGTAAAATTATGTGCTGAAAAATTGGCTTAGTAATGAAATTGGCATTGCAAAGTAGTTGTGTTCATGGCATGTGTTGTGTTGTTGCATTTCTTTGTTTGGATAATTACTTGATATGCTTGTGATAGCATGATAATAGTTTTGCTTGATACAATGCGCTCGTGTGAGTAGTTGCATGGATTGATCTTGAGTCAAGTCGTGGACTTGTGCTCGTACGCTTTTGTGTTTGTTCATGTGCAGTGTTGCTTGAGGGTGAGCGTGGTCGAGGCGGGATGGAACTAGGTTCGTGGATAAAGCGAGGTTCGGACTAGGTTGAGGAGGAATCGAGGTCTTGATGGTCAAGGATGTCATGCGGAGCGTTCGGGCTGAGAACGGTGCATATGAAGGCTAGTTAGTCACGTGAGTGCGGTAGGTGGAGCCATCTGCGTGCGATTGTAATTGTTTGGAGCGGTTTGCATGTATTGGGCCATGTTAGGCGGTGGATATACATGCGAACTGTTACTCATTATAAATAGGAGAGGAATGTCTCATGTTTAGATAAGAGAGCTGAGTATTAGGGTTTGTACTCTTTTATTTGAAATCTTGTAATCAAACTAGCTAGAAGAAATAAAAAAACAGTTTTTCCTAGCGCCTCGTGTGTCCCGGCAGCTTGTTAGTTCCTTGCGCGAGCAAAACTTCAGTGCTACAGGATTGATAGAGGATCGCTACAGTTCCATGCTACAGTGATCACGAACGCAACAGGAATCGTGAATTACTGTTCACATACAGGTTTGCTAGTTCTGCTTTGTTTGCCGGTTATAGTTTTTATAGATTGGTTCATTGTTTCTCTTGATTCAACAAGTTTAATCTTAGTTTGATTCATTCAAAATCTTCCTAGAGCATCAATTTAGAGTTCCTGAAATTTTCGTTGGTTAATCTTTTGTAGATTGTGATTAATCACGAAATTAGTGTTTGATCAGTTCTCGTCATAATCTGTCATAGCAAGCTTGCGAGGTTTATAACTTTTGATCCGTAGGTCCGATCGAGTTGATTCTTTTTGTGTTAGCTTCGTATTGGAATATAGTTTCTTATGTTCAAATTTCAGGTCAATCCGACAGTTGGATCTCCAGGAATTAGTGATTTAAAGAACGCATCTACTCTGTTTTGTTGAATACGAAAGCAATTATTTGAGTCCGAATTGGGGTGGATTTTTAGTTGATCAAAAAATTGATTTTAGCTTCTCCGCAATTATTCACCCCTCTCTGATTGCTAGTTTAGTGTATATCGATCCTACACGTAGGTTCTAGTATTTACACAAAATCCTTTATTTCTTTGTGCTGCTTCTGTGACATTGATAAAGTTGGTTTGAGGTTTGACGCAAGTTTTATGTTTCAACTAATCAGGTTTAAACTAATGATAAAAAAGTTTTCTTTATCACAGGCCCCTATATTTGTATTGCTTTTCAATCGGTGTCTTATTTTTTCTAATTTTGTTAATCGGGTTTCCCTGTTTTAATGAAAAGTTAAAACTGTCTTAGTTACACAAACCACAGCTGTCTATGAACAATTTTACTGGCCTGGGCGTCAAAGATGTGATTTTTTTTTTGTAAGGTCTAATAACCTACTGTGATTAGAGGTGGGCACTGGGTCAAGCTATTTTGGGCGGCCGAGGCACGTCCGCCCGCCACGACCCGTGGCCCGACGACATCTTTTCAAAGGACCGGGCGGCCCGGCGGTTGTCCGGGCGTCGCTTGGCCTGCCAATCGAGCACGATGGGCGGCCCGGCCCGGCTGCAACGATATGGGCGATGCTTCGGGCAAGCCGCGCCCGAACAAGCCGTTCGTCGCCGAGGCACGGCACGTCGGCTCGTGCAACACGCAGCGAGCCCGTGGCAGCGCGGTGGCACGCGAAGAACCAGCGACAACGTCTGCGAGCTTCTCACCTCCCATGCCGCATCGCGTCGCCTCGGCAATTGAGTAGGGAGGGAGCTCAAGTGCTCGACTGTCTTGGGTGGGAGAGGAGGGGCGGCCGGAGGCGGTAGGGAGGTGAGATGGGGCGGGGAAGACAAGGCGGAGGAGGTGGAAGCCGGGCGGAGGGGGAGGAGGTGGGCCGTGGGCGTGGGCGGCTCGAGGAAAAGGGAGAGAGAGTATCAGAGGAGCCAAGGACAATACATGTGATGGTGTAATGTACTCATGCATAGGAATGTGCATGTATTGCCATTTAGTATGCACTAATCGATTGTTTATTTTTGACTATATATATGTTCGTAACGTGCAGTCGATGTCTTCCATAATCTACTACATCAATGCCAACTAGGCTATACATTCATTGCATCTTAGTAGCACAGTATCGCACACTACTACAAGCAACTTGAGTCCTTTCCTCTCATCGCAATAGTGTAAATGGGTTTGGACACGGGCGGCCGACGCAAGCGAACCTGCACGCAAATGGGCGTGCACAGGCTCACCGAAGACGAGCCAGCCAGCCCGGCACGCACGACAGACGTCGCGGTCCGCAGGTTTAGGCCCAAAGCACGATATGCCGTCCGGGCCGGCCGGCCGCACGACGCCCACCTCTAAGTGTGATACGTTCTGCCATAGCATCTTAGCCTATCTTATAACCTGGTATCTTTTGTTTATAGGTTGGAAACTCTATTGAGGAGCATTCAGCTAGGCCAAAGTACCGAATCATGCTGCAGTATTGCTTTGAACTTGTTTTGCCAACTTTTGAAGCTTCAATATTTAAGTGGTTTTGTCCCATGTAAATTTGCATGTTAGAGCCGAACCTAAACAATTTGGGGCTTCGATACGTAGGTTTTGTAACTTCACTATCAACAAGTTGAGGGTTTGAAACAACCACCTCCCACATCACCTGCTATACTTTGTTTGACAAGTCTCGTGTTGTCATCTTGTAGTTATGGCAATGGAACTGCAAGGGCCAAAGAAGGACAGGAGCATGTAGGGACTCTCATTTCAGTGTTGGTCCGAGCCTAGGCAATATTAACTCAATTCAAGGTAGGAAGAATTTTCTGGAGCACGCCCAACCCAACCCTAGTAGTGACTAGTGCATTGGAAATTGAGGGTGGATTAATTAGTATGGGGGTGATGATGTATGGTCATGGCGGGCCACTACACCACACCAGCCAACTCAAGAAGCTGATCATGACTGGTGTTTCAGCTGTCTTTTGGGTTATATCTGTTTTCAAAATAAGATGCCTTCAGTTCTCATCAGTTTTATCTACTTGATTTGTCATTGGTTGAATTTCTGAGCACCGTTACAGACAAAAGAGACAAATCAAGAAGCTATCAAGCAGGGAGCAAGAGTTCTCGAGCTGGTGGGAATTGAAGTTTTTCAAACAAGGAGGGGATGGAGGCCTAGAGTCAGAAGAATTGAGATGCAGTGATAGACACTACTGCACAAACCCTCATCACAAACGATTCACAAACCTCATCACAGACGGTTTTGTGAACCGTCTGTAACAAACTGTTAGTGATGTAAGGGCACATCACTGACGGTTTTCGAACTGTTTGTGAAAAGAGACACCACAGACGGTTTTTGTTTAAAACCGTCTGTGATGACTAAATAAGAATAGTCTGTGATGTGTAGTCTGTGTAGACTACACACCACAGACTGTTCTACAAGAATGGCTCTACACATAATATGACTTATATGTCTGGAAAAGATGGCACTCTTGTGATATACCTTAGTAATCTATGCAAAGTTTTCAAGTATAGAAATAACAGTACAAGAAATATCTAACATGGGCTAGAACCATCTTTGTCAAGAACAAGTTTCAGAGATATGCATGCCAATCATGGCACACTGTTAAAAAGAAGAGCAAAGCAACAACAAATAACCACACATTCACTTATCTTCATCAAATGCATGTGCTATACCCAATCCTATCTGTTTGTACCTTATGGATGATAAGTAGAACATGATAGTGATACTTAAATTTGACTAAGGGCCAGTGTATTGTAAAGCTGCAATTAAGAAAAGAACGTGTCATAGTGCCCTCCCCATAAGAAAATTACCACAAAATATAATTATGAATGAGAAGTATAACCGTTAAAGGAATTGTCTGATGAACTAATTTCTGTTATAGTAACTCAGCAAGAGAATCACGGTAAATATGGAAAGAGAATTCATACCAGCAAGGTCAGCACAAATGCACGATAATCATTCAACTTCAAACTTTTAAGCAGTTGCGCTAAGCAAATAGATTGAGGAGAGCTACTCCATGCTTTTGCAGGGAGGGTACCTACAGTTCAGTAGCCAATCACATTTAGGGAGTTCATCATAACATAAAAATAAGTCAAATATATCAATGGAAAAATTGTTCAAAGGACTACCGAGCCAGTTGACAAAAAATATTGTTGTGTTTAGGGACACGAACGCAAGAACATTGGCAATGCATCGAACATATAAAGCACACCAGCAGAAGTAAAGCACAACACACAATAACATAGCATTGATCAAATAAATAGAGGAGATCAGAACTCACCGTCGCAGGACTCGTGTACGCTCCTCGACCCTCCAGGCTTTAAAACCCACCCAGGCCCCAGTTCATAAAAGAGTTCCCTTTACAGAGCAATGTTTTTACTAGGCTGCAGGAAGCTGGCCAGAAATTGACTGGAAACTGAGTGCTTAACAGTAAAATCCATCAAGCACAGCAACTTATCAAAATTGAGGACCAATTAATAATATGATGAACAAACTGTGGTACCGATTTTTTATGGAACGTTTAATCCAAGGTTGCACTCAGTTTGAAACAACCACAAACGAGCTGGAAGCTCTGCTGCTTTCAGTAGACATCCCACACGAGTTATCAAACTTTTCTAGTTTTCTTAAATAGCGTGATCATGTAATGGAACACCAATTTTGAAAATAGCTGGAGCAGGTACTGGGTGGGAATTGGCTTATTTTAACTCGATATAAATCAGGTTAAATTGGTCATACTTGGTTTCAGTATGCCACATCCCAGTCTTCAGTCTTCACCAGAGAATTGTGAATGAGAAGGTTACTGGACTACCAATTGTTTAAGACCAAATACACTACCCAGGGAAATAAATTTAAAAAGTTTCGCTGTCCCATTGGGATCACACACCTGACTTCTAGAAATTCATATCACTACACCATACACTCTAGATAAAATAGTTCCTACTACCTATTTAAACGTGTCACATTTCAATTCGACAGTATGCACGAGATCTTGGTGCATACGATGCCTATAAAGCGTCAGGGCCAGGGCTTCTTTGTTTAATCCTCTCATTTCTCACTCCAAGTTGATCAAAGGTTTTAACCCCACACCACCAACTAGACAAAGGGATCAAGATTCAATTGCTAGCTTCTATAGTCTATACCAACCATAGCTAAAATCTGAAGAGCAAACTAAAGCTACTAACAAGTTTTACCTAAAACAAAACCAAACTACACTACCAAGTCAAGAACCTAAGGAAAATGCACTCTGTGGCCATCATTTGCTACTAGCACTTTTACCTAAAACCAAACTACACTGGCAAGTCAAGAACCTAAGGAAAATGCAGGCGTCAATACCAAGAACGGAGCTACACCGCACACGGCATCAAGAACCCAAGAGCTAGGCTAGACACCACCATACGCAAATCAAATGAGTAGCCAACCTAGGCAAAATTGGAACATGAAGAGCGCAAGGGCGAAGTCAGCAAACCTTACGTCAAGGATTCAAATTTCATTTTCGGATAAAATATCGCCTGGGACCGGAATCCAAAATTTCGCTGAAATATGGGTATTTTTGACAAACCTCGCCCGAAATTCAAAAAACAAAATTCAAATCCGGTTCGTTTGCTATCGAGAAAAAGCGAAATTTGGCGAAAAATCCCGAAATTTCGGGCGAAATACCCGAAATTTCGGCGGTTTTGCACTGGCCAAAATGTGGGACAACCGATGACGAAAATTTTGAAATTTTTTGTCAAGAGTCCTGACACATCATTGATGTTCCCATAAAAATTTCAGATGATTGTCAAATATAAGGAATTTTTAAAAAATCAAAATTGCTACTGTCCTGATAAAACGCTGGCCGTTAAGTTTGAACCGAATGAAAATTAGAACAAACGAGGTTATAAAATTTTGAAATTTTTTGTGCATAGTCCTAACACATCCATAATATTCTCATAAAATTTTCAGATGATGATAAAACATTATGAATTTTTAAAAATTCAGAAAGTGCGACTGTCATGTTAAAAACCTTACCGGCAAACTTAAACAAAATGAAAAATAGTTCAAACCACGTTAGAAAATTTTAAAACAAATTTTGGATAGTCCTGATGTATCAATAATGTTTTAATAGATTTTCTAGATGATGATCAAGCTTCAAGACTGTTCAAAAATTACTGCGTTACTACGTCTTGATAAGAGCCTCATGATCAATACATATATTTGTTTTAGCAATAAAAAAGGTTTAGAATTTTTTAAATTTTTACAGAAGGGTGCTAAGAAAATTCTTAAGATCTCATAAAATTTTTGAATCATGATCACACTCCAGTGAATTTATAAAATTCTTACAAAGCACTGCACCATTTATGTTCTTTCTCTTTTTGATTTTTGAAATATAACAAATGAAGTTCAATGCTTACATAGATTTGATTGAGCAAACAAAAAAAGTTTAAAATTTTTGAAAATTATATATAATTGCACCGAGGAAATTCTCATGCTCTCATAAAATTTTTGGATCATGATCGTACTCGAGAAAATTTATAAAATTCTGACAAGGTTACTGTCCCAATTTTGTTCATTCTGTTTTTGATTTTTCCAAGATAACAAATTAAGTTAAATTACTTTGAAATTTTTTATGTATGACCATACACTACTAAAGATATTACCATAAATTTCATATCATTATCAAGCTTGTACAATTTTATAAAAATCTGAAAGTGTTTCTGCCGAATTTTAAAATGTCTCAAAAATTCGGTTTTTCGACAAATTTTACTTTCTTAATGGTTATTGGACCAAATCCGGCCATAAAACATCAAAATCCGGTTTCTAATACAGAAATTTCGGCCGGTTTAAGCGAAAATACTATAGAAATTTATTCTTTTTCAAATTTTTTAATTTGGCCAGTAATTTGGAATTCGTGGTGGCCCGAAATCCAAGATTTCAATGAAATTTTGATCCTTGCTTCACACCATCAAGTGATCCAGCTACATGACAGTAGCCGCCTTACCATCCTAGGACACGCCGAGGCGATCTGGGGTGGGCCACCGACAATGGCCATCGGAGGGACCCGCGGTAGAGCGGGGGCAGTGCCTTGCTAGGGGCATAGGGGGAGGGGCGCCACGCGCCGACCGCCCATGTGCCTCGCCGTCATCGCCGGGTGAGAGGAGAGGTGCTTCATGTCACGGTGGCGAGCCTTGTTGTCGGCCGTGTAGGATGTCCTCGGGCACGTGGAACCCTAGATCTAACCAATAGAACGCTTCAAATACACACCAAGAA